>WEIV01024745.1:83982-106852 GCA_013390005.1 Calyptomena viridis
GTTTGTGAGACAGAAGCCTGGTACAGGAGGCAGTCTGCAAACACCAAATGAGGCAATGCCTGCCCAAACAGACATGTGGTTCAGGGGCCGTGACTGGTTTCCACAACCTGAGAGTCCGATTTACAGAACTCAGTAACTTTGTAAGCCAGTCCCTTTGGGTGTTCCTTTACATGTCTGCTTATAGGCTGGAAAAGGAAATTTTAGGCTTTTGAGAAGCACGAAAATGCCTTGCTGTGAGTAACCATGGGAATGACTGTTGGCAGAGGATGGATGTGCGCTTATAATGAAGCTGGTGGCATCTGATGTGCACATGATAACATGGTGACAGCAAATGAGATAGTGAGCTTGCTGCTGGCACCTTTTAATAAGAAGAATAATAATAAAAAAATCAATTTTTTCTTAAAAGCATTCCAAAATTGGTAGTTTGAAGAACTTGGTCCTTGGTGTGATTGGAAGCAAAATTCTGTTGCTTCAAGGCAGGGTGTCCCAGCACTCTGAAAGGTGACCCTAAACTGCAATAAGACATAGTTATCAAGCTTCTGATGATGCATGCCTCTCATGATAACCTCTGAAGTAGGGTGCTTGATATCAGCTTCTGACAAGAAGGAAGTGTTCTTGTTAGTACCTAAGTCTTCTCTCAGGCTTAAGCACCTTTGAAGGCACTGTGGTTAAAAATCTCTTTGTAGTCTGTGGTGTTACAACATTTAAAGATAGAAGACTTCATACTTACTTCTCAGTTTCCAGGTGACAAAATAGAAGCCTCAAGATCTGGTGTGACTTGCAGAGCTGGCCCTCAAGTTCGATGTGAAAACTTGCTGTTTCTCATTGACTATGGGAGAGATGCATGTCATGGGAATGTAAAGGTGGTGAGAATGGATAGTGTCATCCTGAGTATTTAGCATCACTCAATACCTGAGCACTCAGCTTGTTTGCTTTCTTAGGGTAACATTTCCAGCAGCATTTGTTTTAGGAGTACAAACTACTGGTGTGTTTGAAATGAGCTCAAGGCAGACACCTCACAGCCCCTCTGTGAATATGGATGGAGGAGCAGAGCCCTTGTCTATGCATCAAGCCATAGGACAGGTTATGCTGCTTGTGCTGGACAGCAGGGTATATATGCAACCCTCTCCTCTTCCTCTGCTCTCCCAGGCTGTGTGATGGAGTTGCATCTGGATCCTGACATCACTCCTGAACTCTGCAATGTGGCAATGAGCATCTGATTTCTGCCTTCTCTTGCTATTGCTCCTGAATGGGCAAGACTCCAAGGTCTTCCCTTTTTTTTTTTTTTCTTCCCCCAAGAAGAGGGCTTTATTTTGCCAGTGTCTTTGGAACATGGTGGGTTTTTTTCATTACTGCTACAGTAATATAGTCCAGATTTTTGTCTTTTTTCCTAACTTCCAAGGTCACCTAGACACTTCAGGGATGCAAGGCTGCTCACTGAAGTAAGAAAGCAGTTGACAAAAGGCACAAGATGGGTGAAGACAGCCATTAAAATCCTGCTCTGGCTCTAAATATAGCAACCTTGCCATGCCAGTCTCCTGTAATTTGCATGTTGAATTAGCATCTCATTAATATCTTATTAAGGACACTGGAAACCTAATGACAAAAACAAACGCAGCATGTGCAAAGAAGAATAGAAGGAATGAACTGAATAGAAGATTTTTTTTCCCCTTGTGACTACTCAAATGGAGGCTCAGTTGCACTCTGTCAGCTTGTCTGTGGTTTCTGATCACCTCAGTGTCAGCAGTACCACAAGGCTGGAGGTGTCCCCATAACACAAACAAGGCCAAAGGCTAAAGTCCCAAAGGACTTCAGCAGACCTTCCGTGGCTGGTGCACCCTGGAGTGCCTTGCACTGATTTGTATGTAAGTACATTTTAGTGGAGACTTCCCAAACCGTACCAGCTCCCCAGAATTTTGAGAAGTTTGTTTGCATCAGAGGTCCCAAACTGCAGCTTTTAAAACCAAACCATCACAAAAGATGAAGAATAAGAGAGAAAATTATTTGGGCTTTTCTGTAGTCCATACAGAATTCAGCTTAGTTCAGGAATTCCTCTTTCTTAGCTCACCTCTATCTGACTTTCTCAGAGCTCACAGCAATGAGCCCAGCCACCATAGCTCATATGAGCTCTGCCCAAATGACCAAGCACTTCAGTGTGCATGTTCCTGTCACTGATTTTGCTGCTAAAGTGCTCCAGTAATAAGGTACCAATTAGATGACATCACTCTAGAAGCACATTGCAGCTGCAAAATGTATATTCTATCAATAGCACCCTTTCCTTCTGTCGTCCCAGGGGATGGAAACACCAGGCAATGCAAGTAGCTCAGTGCCTGCAGCTCCTCATGGTTTTGACAGAGAAGCGATGAGGTTTAAGGGATGCTGCCCATGCTTTCTGAAAACTGCAGTAGGGGAATGTAAAACACCTCTCAAGAGCCTTGAAGTCAAAGACTGAAGTCAAAGATCTGATAGGGAAAAAGAACTCTGGAAAATGAGAAACTCAAAAGCTGAAGATTGGAAATTAAAGGAGATACATGGTATGAAAACTGTGTGCATCAAAAGGTAAATCATAGGGTTCTATAAACCATAAGTGGGCTTTGCTGTAAAGGCAGGATTAGGTGAGGGAAGGGGTATGGGTCTCCCTTGGTCTGTAACTACTAGGCTGAAACTTGGATAGGATAGGTTGCAATTAGAAATCCAGCACATGAAAGTAAAATCAAACAGTTGTAAATCAGGGAACACATGAAAACAATCCTCTGGGAACTCTAGTCAGCTGTTTCCTCATCAGATTTAGCTGTAATGTATTGGATTATATTATTAAAAAACCTACACCGGTAATGCAAACCATGCAAAGCATGGAAATGCTCTTCAGTTCCTCTTCATAAGCATGTTACAAGAAATAATTTGGGTCTGTATTTATGTGGACTGTTGAGTTCCTAGATGCTGGCATTGTACAGTGTAAATGAGTTAGTCTAAACCTGCTTTTCCACCCTACGCTGAAAGAAACAGAAGAAATTATGTCCTTTACATATCTCCCTGACACACTACATGGAGCCTCACATGGTGAATGAGCTCTCCTTGTGTTCCCCAAGCCATTGCATGCCAACCCTGCTTATTATCCCAGAAAGTCCTCTACATGTTTTTCCACAGAGAAGAGATGTCAAAAAAGAGGTGTTTGGTAGAGCATGCAAGGGTCTGTGCTATTTTGGGGTCTTCTTCAGTGCTTATGGTGGTTGGCATCGTCATTTGATCTTGCCTAGTGCCTCCAAAACATGGAATTGAGACAGATGATAATTTGGTAATGGGTAATGCCCAGATTATGTGGAGGGGTTTTCACCTTTTCTGCACAGTGCCATTGCAGAGCACCCTAAAGTGCCTCTGTGTCAGGGGATACGTAGGGTTCTCTTTGCTCTGAACCACTGCCTAAGTAAGTTTCTCTCTCTGCAGAGGCTGTTGTTCTGCAGAGAAAAGGTTCCTTGATAGGACCAAAGGCAGGAAAAGTACAGGAAATCTGCTTGCTTGCTTAAAACTGTGATCATCATCTAGTGGGAGAACTATACAGTGGAGGTTGCTACTGGGCCTTTGCCATTTTCTGGATAGGCAGGTAGATTATTTAGATTATTTCAGTCAATCAGTAATCCAGCCAGAACTTTTGATCTCTCCTGTCTGGAATTTTAAAATAATGTGATCCAAACCCTGAAGAATCTCTGCTATCACTCACCACCTTACTTTCCCCCCACCCCAGAGTGACAAACTCCAAAATGCATCAGCATACTGTTTGTTGGCATCTGTCTTTCCACAACTCTTCTTTATAAAGGCAAAAGTGATCAATCTTTAAGCAGGGGTTCACTAATCATATTTACTTATTCAGGCACTGCTCTGCTGCATGTTATGAAAGAGCAGAGCTGCCTTTCCAAATGTGTTTCAAAGCTCTTTAAAAAATTAAGAACAGAAGTCTGCAGAGGAGGGAGAAACATGGAAGAAAGAGGAGGCAGTGATTTTGTTGCTCATTTGTGGCATCATATGAGGCCAAGTCAAGATGGATGAACACCATGTGCTATCTTGGTGCACTGCAGAGAGGTGGCATGTGGAACATTTGGTCCTGGTCCAAAGTGATACTAATATGCTGCATTGACACACAATTGGTTAAATGTTCTCACCAAGAAGCACAGCTATGGTTTTCTAGTGTGCAAAGCACTTGTTGAAGAGGCAAAAAGTCCAAACCAATGCACAACATTTCTTTCCACTGGAATCTCCCATGAGGTCAGCATTCCTTATAGGACGAAGGACAAGCTCTGGGTACACTCCAAATTCCTTTTTCTACCAAAAAATTAAGGCAGCTTGTCTGTTATTTGTGGTCCATAGGGTTCCTCTCATTTTGGAGTAGTGACTCTACCACCAATCCCACACTGAGCCTCAGTGCTGCAAGAGTTGGTTGTAGTGTTCCTCTGTCTACAATAGTTGCTTTTCCTGATTGCAATATATAGGTGCTCTGCATAAAAAGGAGACTTGGTCCCAAAGCATTAGGTGCTCATCTCTGCCTTGCTCAAAACCATTTGGGCTGTTTTTTGGTATCACCTGACCTTGGATGTTGACTAGCATTCAGTCTTTAAGGCTGTCGCTTCCTGCATGATAAGATAATTGTAACAGAGCCAGAGTTGACAAGTAGTGTTTTGATGTAAGCAATGAGCAAACAGACAGATCAATAAGTGCTGAGCAAGGCACGCTTCACCTCATATCGTATTGACTTACTGCAAAAATAATGGGGCAACAAAATGAAAATGTGTTGTGTTCTGAGTTATGGTCAGTGGTTATATATAATATAACACAATATATTAACTCAGATGGGACTTGCTGTTGAAAAAAATACAAATGGGCAGGCATAAAATGTACTGTCTCTCGATGTACACAGCAACACATCGAGATTAATTACACAGAATATGGAAGGAAACGAAAGCAACAATAAATTTCTATTATTATAACCATAGAAAGAACATGAAAAAGATTTATGGCACTAAGAGCAAAATTTCTGTGTCCTCTTGGTCTGACTGTCTAATGTGTGAGAGATTTATGAGGTCAGTGAGTAACGATCAAAAGTATTTATGAAAGTTTACCATTTGTGAGCTTTTATTTTTACTCTCATTGATGCTGTTTATGAGCAGTGGAATGATGGCACGGGGCTGACTGGCTTTTGGTGGGAGTTGTGATATAGGTTGGTTATAAACATTTTGATTTCAGCAACTCTGATTTCTGAAAGCCAGATGGCAGCCAAGGCAGAGAGAGGAACAAGAATACACTGAAGGAAATCTGATGTGTTTAGAGACTTTCAGCTTATGGAGGTGCAGGTGTAGGTGCACTGAATCAGGGAGGCAGTCTCTTGTGCTAAGGGCTAAGGTTGCTTTCTATGCACAGGAGACTCTTCTCCTCGCCCTTCCTTGCCTCTGCTGATTAATCCTGATAGGCATCCCTGCAGGAATACATTCATATGCTGGTGCATGATTTCTCCAAGTGCAGACAGGCACTTCCATATCTCCTACTGCATGCCTACACTTGGAGAAATGATGGGCAAGTGGATAAACGAGGCTGCTGCTGGGAGGAAGCAACCTGTGATAATCAGGTTGAAGGAAGAGAAAGGTTATGGCAAAGAGCAGAATACCACACTGCTGGGCATTTTATTGCCTTTGAAATGAATTGTGTGTAGCTAGAAAATAGGACGTTTCTCACAGCTATGTGTGGGCATCTATCTTATCTCTCAAAAGCAGATAGCAAACACCCCGTTCAGGGGCTTAGCAAGATAGATGATGATTGTGGCTGCTTGGTTAATTGTGATATGACATGACAGGGAATATAATTTACCTTGGTGATAATTATCACTGACTCAGGTAGTTTTGCAAAGCTTGGGCAGAGTATAGAGGGTTGCTTTAATGGATCAGCTCTGTACAGAAAGGCTCTTTGGCAACTCTGTAGCTCCACAGGCGCTCTCTGAGTGTGCTGGAATATTTTTCATATGTTTAATGTAGGAATCCACACATGAAAAGGAAAAAAAACCCCTAGATAATATTCTCAAACAAACCCCGGAAAATAAGTATGTAAATCTGGAATGCATTTGCAGTGGGTTTTGAGGGCAGAAAACGTCACAAATATTCACAGAATCAAATAGCCATTGGGGTCACAATATTGAATCCAATTGTTCTGTCCTTCAGGACTTCCAAGATTGCTGTCCTCTCATTTCTTTTTTCTTGTGAAGCAGGGAAAATCTGAAGTTTTGTCTTTGCCACAATCGTAGGTCAGGGATGTAATAAGACATCTAAGCGCAGGCTGGAGAGGGGAAGTATTTTAAAGCAAGCTTTAGCATCTCAAATAGTTAAGTAGTTTGTTGCCAAAATTTGCCAGGAAATTTTAAGCTTTTGAATAAATTTTTGTGGTGGTGTTTTTTTTTCTGATAGCATCATTCAAATTATTATAAAGATATTTTTGTCATCGACATGCTTTTGTTACCAAAAGGCATTATCAAAATCTTTTTTCGCAGACGAAACCCCAACACAGCACACATGGTTCACAAGAAAATCCCAGGACATTTAAAAAAAGAAAAGGGTCTATATTTTGGATATTTAAATGCTAAACAAAAATCCTCTTTCTGAAAAAAAAGTTGCTGAAAAATACTTAAATATCTGTTATTCAAAAAGGTCAGCCAGACAGCCCTGAACTTACTCAGAAAAAAAAGATGACTTGATTATTTCAAGTAACCCCTGGTAGAAATGAGAGCAGAATTTGGCATAGTGAATAGATTCTTAGTATAAAAATGAGTATATTCAGGCAATTCATCATGATGCCTGATTTGACAAAATTATGCAGAGCTCCCAGCAGCGACTAGTGCTGTTGAAAGAAAGGCCTGTTATCTAGATTTGAAACTTCATTTGAGGCTCCTGTTACTGACAGCTTTTGTCTTAAAAAGTATTACGGGCTCCAGGGACCTCTGATTGCATTTTTTAACTTTTCCATTGCTCTTTGTGAATTTTGGAAAGAACTTTGTTTCAGAGGCACTAGAGATGGTGTCAGTGTTTGCAAAAGGCTTCAACTCATGGGAATTGTGTGACACTCATGGACTTCATCAGGGTCCATCAGTGTGCAGTTTTTAAAGATTTGGCTTTGTGGCTGATTCACCTCCTGTTATTTCCCTGACATGATCCTGACAAGTCAGAGCAGGGCAGGATTAGCTGGCAGAAGTCTGTTGCTTACATCCCTTCCTTACATGTTTAAAAACTGCTTGCAGCAAAGTGGCTTCTTACTGGGAGCAAGCTGGGTTTTTTGTTCATGCCTGTACTGTTGGCTGTGGTCTGGCTTTTTTGCTGCATCCTACCTTGCTCAGGAGCTCTCTCTCCTGCTCTGTCATCTCCACACCTTTCATCTTGTGCCTCATTTTTGGATGGTGAAGGAATTATGTGGTAGGAAGAGGCTGAGAGGATCAAAGACAACTCAGGGACTTAGAAGTCTGGGAATGCTGACTAATGCAAGAGGACAAAAGGGTGACAAAAGGTACTGTAGGGGGTCACAGCCAAAAGAGGGAAAGGGACAGGGTTTTGTCATTAAGTGGAGGAGCAGAGTTGGAGGGATGTACTTTCCTTTTCATGGGGTTCAAGGATGAGAGGTCATTGATTGATGTTTTTCTTGCATGTCAAATGCTTTCCCTGCTCTAAATAAGCTGGAAACAGGAGAATAAAAAGAAAAAAAGTTAATAGGAGTAATTTGAAACAAAGAACATCTGCATGTTTGTTATTAGAAGAAAAATAATACAAACCCTTAAAAAGTAAAAGTGGTCCCCAGAGAGACATCGCTCAGCAGATGACGAGGTAGGCAGGGATGCATCTACATGCAGAGATTTATTTTTCCTGCTTTCTCATCAGTCCTCCCAGGCTGGAGTCTCAGCCCACAATTGTTCGAGCCCTGGCCGAAGCCTCTCCAATGTTTTCTATTTAGCAAGTTGTGGCTGGGGAGGAAAAGGAGCTCCAAAAGGAACCCAAGAGGGAGTTTTAGAGAAGAGTAAAAAGAGGAAAAAAGCATTTGATTAAATATCTTTTAGCACCTGCTAGGAGTAGAATACACTCAACATCTGGTGTTACCTTTCCAGTGCTCTGATAAAAAATGTAACCCCTTTGGGGAATAGGGCTGGGCGGTGGTCATGATTTATCCCCCCAAATGCTTACAAGCCTGTTATACAATCCTGTTTATATGGCTTTCAAAATCCATCTTAAAACTCATGGTCACCTCATTTGTGGCATTGTGCAAACCTTAGAGTCACTCAACTTTGCCAGCACCATTTGCAAACATCTTGGCACATGCTGTAGCATGAGTGAGCTCTTTCATAAGTTGGCATAAAAATGCCAGAAGAAAATGGTTTTGTCCCCATTGTATCAAATCCAGGCCTGATCAGAGCAGGAATTTTCTAGAGGAATTTTGCCTCATGGACTGTATCCAGCAATTTGCAAGTCACACAGCCATGTCTGGAGTTCAGCAGCAAGATAACAGCCTTTGTAAAAAGACTGATATGTTAACCATTGGCTTGGTGACACATCACATTAATAATAGACTCAGATTCACCACAGCCAAATCATGAGTCTGTCCCAGCTGTAGTATTTTAGCTGGAAGATAGAAAAGGATATGTGCAAATTGCTGGGACAGCACCTTTTTCATTTCAGATGAAAACTGTCTGAGATAAGGAATCTTGATTTCTTCTCCAGGATCAAAAAAATAAGAAAGATTCTTTTCTTCCCAAGAAGCACCTTTCCCGGGTTTCTTTTTTAGTCTGATGGAAAGTCCATGAAGCCAAAGATCCTCTGTAGGTGTGTGAGTTCTATATGATAGTTTGAATTAGCCATTTGAATCAAGATTAGCTTGTCCTGGGGGGAAAAAGTGTGCATGATGGCTCCCAAAGTTCCATCTAGCCCATTTTCTTGTGGTTTTGTGATGTCAGTGAGATTTTAAAAGAATCTAGGCACACTGCTTGAGACATCTAATTGTGTGTTGTGGTTGCTTAAAATCATATTTGCTATTTTGGATGTGGAAAACAGCTGTTCGGAAAAAATATTTTTTATTATGTCGACTTTTGAAGGAAAACAACCTCCAAAAACCAAACTAGTAACCTCTACAGGAAAACAATGAGGAAGATACAGATGAGAAAAAAAATCTGATACTATGGTTAATCAGCATAGGAAAGAGAAGAATGGAGAAATGCATGCAGTCTGTGAATATCTGTAAGCAGGAATGTGCTCCTTTCCTGCAGCTGAACAAGTTTCATGTCCCTGCTGAGCGTTTTAATGCTTTGTCCTACAGCTACCCTGCAAAGCTGAGTGTTCAAGTGTTGTGCATGGGAGACTGTGAGACTCTTCAAACCTATAAAATTCACAAAAATTACAGAAATTTTGAGATCTGTCTTTCTCTCAGACTTGTGGAAGTGGCTTCTGCTGAATTACTGATCTGAGGGGCATGGGGGCTGGCTGGCTCTGTTAATAGGAGCGTTAAACAAATCTGACCTTTTCTGCATCAAAGTGACATTCTTCCAAAAATATACAGCACATGCAAGCTGACACAGCTTAGTATTGTGAGGCTTTGAAAGGTGCCCAGCACAATTTGGAAGAAAGCTTCAAATCACCTGTGGTAGCTGAGGTTGAGGTACATCCCCAGTGCCTGCAGCGCTCCTGTGCAACAAGAAGAGGGCAAATGGCTAATCTTGTCTGCCCAGAAATGCAGTGAGGACCAGAAAAACTGCACAGGGCAGGAGAGAGGCATCTGGTACTGGCCCAGAGCCCTGCTTCAGGCTGTGAGATAGCTCAGTGTGAAGCGTTCCCTGAAGTCTTCCAGCTTTCCAAGGGCTATAACGTGCTCCCAGCCTCCTGTGGAGAATCACTGCAGCACTCTTTGCATGCAAATTGTTAATGCATTGTGCATGAGGGCCCTAATTAATACTCTGCTGCAGATAACGATTTTACATTATAGCTATTAACCTTGGCATATTTCAACTAAATGCCAGTGCGTTGGGGAGGATTTTGTGTACATTGAGTTGTGAAATAATGAATTATGTTTTTGCATATTTTATATACTGGTTTTCTTTAGTGAGACTAATGCTGGGGAAAGGAAGTGTGCATTAACGTATTGGCTACTTCAATAGTTAGGGCCTTAGCCAGGCATTCTGGAGCTTTAGGTTCAGTTTCTTATTCTGCATTTGCTTCCTGCAGGTATTTCAACCTTGGATCTCCAATGAAGATAGGATCCATCAAAGGAATGGATGTCTAATCCTGAGAGAAGGTAGCCCTCCTTTTCTGTGCCCAACATCCCTTTTTCCCAGATTTTGTAAGAAAATCTCCTTGATTCCCTGCTCATTTGGGTATCCATCTGCAGTGATCTGATTCCTGGATTGAGATTATGAACCATATATCATCATGATGGATGGTATTGAGTTTTTAAGTGAGATTTTTTAAAGATTTCTCTTTAGGATTTAATTAATGTGTCCCAAATAGTAGACCAGAATTGATGACATGGTTGAAAGCCTGGTCTCGTGGGGTTTGTTTGTGGGACACAGTCCTGAGAAGAACATTTGGTTCAGACTGAGGACAAAGAGCCCTGGAGTCTAAATGCCACTACTAGCTGATGGACACAGGTGCTATGGTGGTTTAAGCTTTTTGCATCTGCAGTTCTCTGCCCCATTGTCTTCCTGGGGGTGTTAGGAGAGAGTATCTCCCATTTCCTCTCCTGCCCCCCCCAAAATTATGCTTGTCTTCAAAGTGCCCTGCAAACCAATTTCCTCTGCCAGGGCAAGTGCAATACCTGGGGAAGGTCTACAACGAGCACTTACTGTGAGGAGAAGAATGTCCAAGGACTTTTCAGTCCCTTCCATCTCACTCTTCTTCCTATACTTGGTCCTCGAGAGCTGTTTAAATGCAGAATATCCCAGAGTGCCAAATTCTGAGGAAACCTGGACTTCATTTACCCTGCAGTTGCCATGATGTGTAATGGAAAAAGGATGCTTATAAGACCACTTTCCTTCAGAAGAATTTTGTTTCAGATCCAACTGGCAATAACTATAACTCTGTGTAAACTATTTTATGGATCTGTATAGTCAACAGATCAATTTTATTATACTTGGCCACTGCAGAAAAACTGTAAACTCCTGCTGTTAGCTGAAGTCTGGGAAATATGCTTACAACTTTATTCTTTTCCTTTGGTGGTATCAATGTATTTACTTTTTTATTTAATAAAAAATGTGCTGTGCTCTCTCCCATGCTATTTTATCATCCAGAACTTTTCCACATGGCCAGCTCTAGTGCAACATATTGCACTAATGAGAAAACAATTCTAAATAATGTCAGATCTCTCTGATTTCCTGGACTGGTAGAAGTTCAATTCTCTTTTGTCTTCTGAATATTAGGTTTTGCTGATTTTAAAAGTATTTTATGTAGTGTGCTTGCAAATACCAGTTTCCAGTGAAGCCCCCAAAGTGACTGAGAAAGCAAGATTTTGTTTCAAAATTAACTAACCTCCTTTAAAATTATGTAGAAAGTATTAAAATATGTAGAAGTGAGTTGTTTGTATTTGCAGCCATGGTAGCTGGTGTGTCGGAGTAGCTTCCTCAGGTGTTTGTGCTGTGCCCTGGATAGAGTTAGGGCTTGTAGCTGCCCCTAGGACAACCCTCCTGCTATTTAATTGGTTTATCCAGGAAATTGGGCTGAGACAATGAGCTACCTAGGGACTCATATGCCACTTGACTGAGAACCAGGGCTTATCTGTGGGACGAACTGTTCCTTTTTGCAAGCTGGCACTGCCTCTCTGGTAGGATATATTAAAAGGGGATGTTAGATCAGTAACTTTAAAAGGCCTTTTAAAAATAGTCAAATTTGGGTATGTTTTCATGTAATCTAAGCTTCGTCTAACCCAGTATCCCAACTGTGATAAGCAACAGTGCCAGATGTTTCTAAATAAGATTTGAAACTCTGCCAGCAATAGATATGGGATTATTTGCCTTAAACAAAGGTCTCACCCTGACCTTGCACAGTTACATATCAATTTTGTAGCAGGTGTTTTACTATGAAAACTTGGTGGACAGGGAAAGCTCATTATACACTCATTATGTACTGAATTATACTAAATAAAAAAATTATACTAAATAAAAATATACAGCTTTCTGACCACTCTCAGCTGTGCCACCTTTTGATGCTGCCATTTACCGTGCCATTTTGGAGTTCCAACCTCCCTTTTCAAAATAACTGATTGCAGAGTTGCAGAATAAGCAAAGTGGAAAAGAACCTCTCAAGTGAGCTTCAGAGATGGGCTGTATTTGAGAGCCTTTAACTTAGCAGCATGGAAAACAAATTACAGATTTTTTATTTAAGTGGGAAACAATGAAAAGCACTCTGATGAGACGTACATTTGCAAAGTCACTTTTTGGAATGAGTCACATCTCAGCTATTTCCATGATATCTTGGTAACTATTATTTCATATTTTCTCTTGGTTCCTATGCAATTTGCACATTCAGGGTCAAGCCTTCACTAATGACAGCTCCTCGCTTTTCAAGGTGGTCGAATCAGCAGGACGTATGGCACATATCCACAGAGCTTTAAAAATATCTCTACATGACATATGCTGTTTGTCCCTGAACACCGGATAGGTTAATTGTTAAAGAAACATTAATAACATTAACTGATGGTATGGCTTCCCACTGCCTCTGCCCTGGCAATCTCACACTGGCAAATGGATTAATAATACTATCGGAAATGAATGTCGTTGCTATGCAAGTAACTCAAAACTAGATAATTTAAGAATAGTTTGGATGATTACTAATTAGATCCACCAACACAGGGGAATTTGAATTATTCATGACTGGCTGAGAACAGCGGGTAATTCATTTGTTCACTTCTCTGCAACTAATGTGGAAGTTGTTTATTTTTACGTACACACACACACACAGATGATCTGCTAAAAATGATCCCTTGTTTCAGAACTGATTGTTTCTTTGTGGAGGAATGCCAGGGCTGCAAGGTTAGGATAAAAAGTATCATGAAGTAAGTTGAGAAACACGTGGACAAGCCACACTTTAAGACAGTTGTTGGATTGATTGACAACAGTTGGACTTCATGTTCTTAGAGGTCTGTTCCAACCTCAATGATTTTATGATTCTAAAATTCTGACATGAGTTTTATTCTTCATTTGCTGAGTTTCAGGAGGCCAAGGCAACGTCTGAATTTCGGAAGAAATATCGAAATGAAGATGCTCGTGCACTCCCAGGGTAGGTGAGGACACGGCACATGTTGGTACCTACATCTCCATTTGAACACTTTTTTGAGCGCTGCAGTGCACGGGGCTGGCTGGGAAGGCAGGAGGGCACTTTCTGCAATCATCCCTGCCCCCTCTGCTCTCTCCAGACCCATCCAGCACCACCCTGTCTCCCTGAAACAGAGGCATCAGGCACTCCCCAGAGCCTCCCTCTGAAATGGGGGGAACATTTTCAGGATCTTCCTCCTCTGAGGACCTGCACATGCCCTTGAAATCTGATGCTCGCAAATCAGCCTCCTGAGCAGCTCTGTGGACATGGACTGCTGGATATGAAATTTGCTAAGGTGAGCTGGATAATTCAAGTTTAGGACGTGTAGGAGGTAGTGAAAGATGTTCTCCAGCTGTGCTCTGTTTATCCTTAATGGCATGCAAGCAACTTCAAAATAGTGTGCAAAAGCTTTCTGTCCTGGCACTGAGCTGAAAGCCCCAGGCAGCAAACCAGTTTTAGGAGTCCTCCTTTTTACCTTTTTCCTTCCTAGAAATGGCTCTGATTAGTTTAAATAGAAGGGGGGGAAAAAAAAGAAAAAGAAAAAAGATTACTCAAGTGGGAGGATAAATAACCCCACACATGAAGTTACCCAGCTCGTTCAATACCAGGCTGTGCAAGTCTTATTGCCTTTATTAATTTATGAGCTTTATTATCTTGATTTTTCATTAAAATACAATAAGCCGGTCTAACTCATAGAACAGATAAAGTGCAGCACAATAGTTCATTTACCATTGATCCATATTTGTAGCTCACAGAAAATGACAGCTATGGCCATCATACGCAGAGTCATACCCAATTCAGAAGCGCTACACAACCATGAATAGTTGAAGCAGAGAACAGCACCTCATCTTTCCTCCCTGGCTCACCAGTGCACTTGCTCTTATTTTGACCATGTTCCAGCACAGCAGCACCAGCTAATGTCAATGTCTTAGATGTGTCTTGTGTAAAAGCTGCAGTAGAGAGGACTAGTATGCAAAAGAAGATGCATAAAGTGCATCATTTGGCAGTGAACATATTTTAAGTTTGAAAGGCTTGTATCTTTTTTTATTCGTTTTGTGAAATACCAAGTCCAGGCCTTCCTTCCATCTTAAACCAGCCAACACCTGAGCACAGGGGATTTCTGTTTCTCTGCATGTGTGTATGAATGTGCACATGCCACATATATCCATTACTGGATAAAAATGAGAAAAATCCCAAGGGCTGAAGTGTGTTTTCACACTAATTCACATATATGTGAACTTCTTAGAATTTTCCCTTACAAAGATGCATTAGGAAGCAGAGATGTTCAATGGCATGCAGCCCCTACTGAAGCAATGTTAATTGTGTGGCAAAGTCATGTCTGAAAAGCTCTGGTTTTACAGCTGTTACTGTGGTCATGTGCCCCTCAGCAGTCTCCAGCCGGCATGTGGCTCTGCATCCCACTCCCAGCTTCATCCATGTTGAGTCATAGCTTAGCCTAGCAGCCACCTCCTCGTCTGGCACAGTGCTGGCACAGTGCTGGCACAGTGCTTGCACTGTGGGACCACAGACAGAATGAAAACACAAGAAAAAAAGTCACTGTGTGGCTTTTGCTTAATGTGTATTTCTGTTTCTTTCTCCTGGCAAGAAGGGGAAACTTAATCGGCTCTTTCATACTGCTGTCCCTTTCTCCTTGACCCCAGGCATTGGTTGCTGACACCTCCAGCATCTCTCCATAAATGACAGTAAGAACAACTGATGTGGCAAGTGGGTGCTTTATGAAGAGTGATATGCCATCAATCATAATTAACCCGTGTGTCCCTGTCACAGGCTGGGGCAGGCCCCATCACATCTGGTTTCCTGTTTGAAATACTTTGGTTTATGTAGGTTTCACTGAAAACAACCAAGAGACTGATCTCTAGGCAATAGAAGCTGGTGGAAGATGAATTATCTGTCACTCACAAAGATGCCCTGGCTGTGGAAACCATCAAGCACATTCGTAAGGTTTCATTAGTGCTGCTTCCCACCTCCCTATGCTCGGCGTTGTATGCTTTTCAGATCAGTTAACAGCCCAGCATCTGCTCTCTGAGCTTTTGGAAAACACTTTGAGGATGCGAACCACCTGAGTCCTGCAACAGCGTGATTTTAGAGCCAATCATAAGATAAGGATCATTCCCGTTGCTTCTTGAATTGAGTGCATGAACATTTCAGACCTGGCATCTGTTTATACACAAATGAATGTTAGCCCAGTATAAGTGCAAAGTGCATTAGCATAGAGCTGCTATAGGTTTTGTATTGCTGGGCTGTAAAGCACTGGAGAATTTTGGTGCTAATTTTTGGTCCTGGAGGCAGAAAGTGGTTTGCAAATCCACTGGGTAAAAGGGATTGAGACTGTCCTTCATACTGTCTAGTCAGTGCTGGGTTCTTTCGGTTTACTTTGCTCCTGCTTGTCTGGAAGTACAGCAGCTCCTCCTTTTCTTCCCTTGAGCATTAAATCAGCCCCTTCACAATCTAATCTTCAGCTACAGCCTGTAGTTTTATTCTTTTTTTTTAGCCAGCCTTGTCCCTTATTGTATCTCAGTGTTACCATATCGATGCAGGGACTTGACACAGCACTCACTGATGCTATAAGGGATATGGAAAAGTGCTATATGGGACACCTTACTTAACTGTACTTTAGCACTATTACATTATATATTGGAGTTACAGTGGAGATCATCTTGAGTGATGTCACACAGCATGTGCAAGACAACCAGGGGATCAGGCCCAGCCAGTATGGGTCCTGCTTGACCAACCTGATCTCCTTTTTTGGCAAGGTGACACACTTAGCTGATGAGGGAAGAACCATGGATTTTGTCTACCTGGACTTCAGTAGAGCCTTTCACACTGTTTCTCACAGCATTTTCCTGGAGAAACTGGCTGGTCACAGCATGGATGGATGTACTGCTCACTGGGTAAAAATCTGGCTGAATGGCCAGGGCCAGAGTGTGGAGGTGATGGAGTTACATCCAGCTGGTATCCAGTCACTAGTGGTTTCCCCAGGGCTCAGTATTGGGGCCAGTTCTGTTTAATGTCCTTATCAATGATCTGGATGAAGTGGTCGAGTGCACCCTCGGTAGGTTTGCAGGCAACACCAGGTTGGTTGGTAGTGTTGATCTGCTGGAGGATGGGAAGACTCTGCAGAGGAATATGAAGAGCAATATGATGGGCCAAGACCAGTGGTATGAGGTTCAATAAGGCAAGTGTCGGGTCCTCCCCTTGGGTCACAACAACTCCAGGCATCGCTACAGGCTTGAAAGAGTGACAGGCTTGAAAGGGTGACTTAAAAGCTGCCCATCAGAAAAGGACCTGGGAGTGCTGGTTTACAGTCACCGAACACAAGCCACCAGTGTGCCCAGGTGGGCAAGAAAGCCAATGGTATCATGGCTTGTATTAGCAATAGTGTGGCCAGCAGGACCAGGGCAGTGATCGTCCCCCTGTACTTGGTACTGGTGAAGCTGTACCTCAAATCCTGTAATTAGTTTTGGGCCCCTCACTGCAAGGACATTGAGGTGCTGGAGTGTGTCCAGAGAAGAGCAATGGAGCAGGTAAAGGATCTGGAGCACAAGACTTATGAGGAGTGGCTGAGGGAGCTGTGGTTGTCTAATCTGGAGAAAAGAAGGCTCAGGGGGGACCTTATGACTCCACAACTAGTTGAAATGAGATTGTAGCAAGGTGGGGGTTAGTCTTTTCTCCCAGATAATGAGTGACAAGATGAGAGGAAGTGACCCCAAGTTCCACCAGAAAAAATTTAGATTGGATATTAGGAAAAATTTCTTCAAGGAAAAAGATGGTCAGACATTAGAACAGGCTGTCAAGGGAAGTGGTGGCATCACCATCCTTGGAGGTATTTAAAAGATATGTAGATGTGGCACCTATGGCCATGCTTTAGTGCTGAATATGGAGATGCTGAATTAATGGTTGGGCTCGATATTAGAGGTATTTTATACCCTTAATGATTCTATGATTCTAGTGAGCACTCTTTTTCTTCTCTCCTTGTTCTTCAGATGGATGAAGAGGCAAGCTGTGGTGGTGAGCAGGGTATGCTTTTGGATATTAAATATTACTCTGCAAATGATTACAGTGAAACTCATAGAAATGGTGGTGTAAGGGGCTGCTCAGCAAGAGTTACAGGTGTTGGAGTCTGAACTTGAAGCATTTAAAACATAACAAGTCCTAGTACAGCTAAGGAAATGCAGTGCACTTGGGGAATTAAATCCTATTAATTCCAGAGTCCAAGCAACCTTTGAAAATGCCATGTGCAAGTTCAAATTTTGTAGGGCCCCAAACATTTTTGCTTGCTCTTAGGTAATATAAGGAAACTGTAGCATTATTCTCTTCTCTTCTCTGTACATTAGCTTTCCTATGCTTAACTATATGTAGGTTTCTAAACTGGAATGATATTTTTTAATCTAGTGTCTCCCTCTGAACTATCAAAACAATTGCATTCTCTTAATGTGCCTTACTGGCTCAACCCTACAGGAGTTGCTAATGCAGTTTTAAAAAATTCCTGCATGCTTCAAATATGTGCTCTCCTCCCACTCCTTCGAAATAGTGCTTTGATTGTATTGAGAGCTAAACTGGTCACTCTCTTGGACTTTACATGGTAATGAATCTAATAATGTCCAGCCAACAAAGCTAAATACCTCATTTGAGAAAAAATGAAGTAACATTTCTCCCTGAGCTGTAAAATATGTTGAGTGATTTTGTTTCCTTCGTATGGAACATTAGGGCTTGGCATAATCCTCAGTCACTGCAAAAGAGCATAATAGTTGTCTCCTGTGCGATAGCTGCATTCACCTCACTGCCAGGTACTTGGTGCACACTCTGTGCTGCCTGGCTTGCTTCTAGCAGTAGCATGTGTGGTTTTCCTTCTTACTACAGAGGAAAGAAAACAAGACTGTTCCAGGATTTGGTTGCAGACTGTAAAACTGAAATTAGCAGTCAAGACACAGCCGTTGCTACCTACAAAGGGCCACCTGCACTACTGATGCTTCACTTTCAGGCATGTCCCTCGGTCTGTTCAGGTCCAAATGTGAGACATATTATCTGGGCAAGTCCTAAATTTAAGGTTGAATGAAATTTGAATGGGGACAATAAGATGTAAAAAGATCAGATTGTAAAAATCTAAATAGATTTCCTAATGACTGTGTCTGGGAGTCTTTATTTTGTATATAGATAGCTTTTAGTGGGGAAGTGTGGGGAAGAAAGATATTTGGGAGGATTCTTTGTAATTTCTTTATTATTGTGGTGAAGTCCCATAAAAGAAAATTTTTGTTTCCAGGAGCTGAAGGGGAAGGATACAAGAGGAATGCTGCAGGCCTCACCTTTTCTCACTAATTTCTAAAAATGGAGCAGTTAAGGTTCTTTTAGGATGCAGCTTTTTGGGATTTACTGCATAGAATACCGTAAGGAAATTTGGCTTTCATTTCTGCTCCATGCATCTCCATAAATATACAGATATAGAATATAAAATGTAACATTATATATCAGAATATACAGAAAATGGATATCTATATCGTTTCACTCTGTTAATGATTTGCAGTCTTTTGAGTCCTATATCAAATCTTCTTCATCTGTTGGATATTTTGCAGTTGTAAATGAGTACCTATTTATGTTTTCTAGTCCTTTTCATCTAATTCCTGCAAAATCTGTTCCAGTTTAATCGACTGGAGTACATTCTTTTATTTCCATTGAAGAAAACTATTACAAATAACAAACATAAATGTATTCAGCTTCTCACATCTGTGTATATGCATGTATATGTCATGGTTCTCCTAATCTGCCTTTTTCAGTTTATCCTTCATGCTCCAAATACAACTAAATCTTTGTGTCAAACAACTTTTTTCTTCCTGGATGTAATTTCCTTGGTCATTTCCTATATACCATGAGCTTCCTCTTTCTATCACCAAGACGAAATCAAATGCATAGCTCTTTGTGTAGCTTAAAGTCTTTTACATCGATTATATATGGATCACTTCAATTTCTTTGATGTGGAGAGACCTATAGTGACAATGTTTTAAGCACTGCTATTACACGTCCATGAGCAGGTCAGCAGTAAGATGTTGTGCCAGGGGCCATAACAGATTGCATTTATTGTTGCATTACTGCATGAATTGCTGTGTGTTGCATATTTCCTTGGCAAAGCTGTGGTGGAGTAGCAGGAAGGAAATTAAATTTGTGTTGATTATAGCAATTGATAATAATAATAAGTTGATTCTAATTATGGATGCAATAATTCCCCACCTTTAATGGTAGAAGGTGCTTAGGCACTTGGAAAAAATACTAGAAGTGGAAGAGCTGTTTGAATTGGTTGTTCACATCTTACTGCCTGAAGCAAGGAGAGCTGGAAGATGCCAGCTAGTGAACAGGTATGTTGCAAGTATTTTGCACTCTTTACTCAAATGTCTATGGAAAAATATGTCCCTTTAAAGTACATAATGTTTTAAATGTCACTAATAACCTGCTCACCTGATTTTTTAACCTTTGAAACAGCCGTTGTTACTTATAAGAAATGTAAATGTTAATAAAATTATTCCAAATGCTCTGAATGCATCACTTTTAACAGAGATTAAAGTAAGAGAAATATATGTACTGAAATTTTAGAGTTTTGTATGAGGCTTAACTCTATAGTACCCTTCCAATTTTCTCCTTCCCCTGATGATTCTCTTTAGTGAACAGGTCCTGTCCCATCATGGACAATATGTTTTCTCAACCCCAACTACCTGCTTGCCTTGCATACCCAGCTCAGAACTCAAAAACAAGGATTAATTGCTGGGCCTATTATGGCTTCTTAGCACTGTGGTGGTCCCATGTGCAGATGGAGAAGACAACACGGAATTCAAGGTGACTGCTTTTCCCTGTGACGTGAGTTAAAATTTTGAGCTGGGCTGGGCTATCATGGGTATGTAATAACAGATAATAGGAGGGACTGATTTGCTTTAAGGTATTTATACAGCTCCCTGTTCTGCTTGTATTTGAGCCTCCTATCCTGCCAAATTGAAAGGAACCTGTTTTACAGAGGTGGGAAAACACTAATCCATAAAACATTTAGGGATCTCTTAGTTCCTGCTTGAAGTCATCTGGGAGTTAGTTCAGATCAAGGTGAAAGTGTTTTTCACCAAAATATGTGGCAACTCAGAGAACCATAAAATCCCTTATTTCCACTAAATGGGTCTATGACCTTGCATGAATACGATGGCTTACTCCTCAGTTGTGGGTCTGCAGATCTAAAGAGCTGGAATGTTACACAGTTAATGCAGAGAATGAGCTCTGCTGAAGGAAATGTGCTCCAATATACACTGATTTCACATTTTCACAGAAAAATCCCCAGGCTTTTCCCTCAAAATGTGGAGATGCGAAAGCACAGAAAAACCCACCAACTACCAATCCCAAAACTTTTGCGGTTTTAAAATATTTCTCCTTATTTCTAAACTCTCAGGTGTTATTCATTTAACATTTTCAAATACTACTTTCCCATAAAGACAAGTGGCACCTTAAAAGCTAACTGACTCTCTGCTCAAAGTTAATATTTTTCTACAGTTGTATAACTCTGAGGGAAGAGTTTAGGCCTTGTCCCATGGCCTTGCACAGTCCTTTTCCCTTTGTACTCCCTCCAAAGCTCTGCTGGACTACATGTGCCAAAGACCTGCCATCCATGATGTTACCAGCATTCATTAGAAACCACAGTGCTCATAAGTGTTACCATTTATGCTGCTTTCTGGGCAGACCAATAAACTTTGGGCCCATTGATTCTGACCAGAAGAGATTCTGACCTACATTCCTGTATTAAACCATCTTGCCTACTTCCCACTGCAATAGGTTGCAATGACATCATTTCATCTCTTAAGGCTTTTGCTTTTGTTGACAGGCTGTAATTTAGGTTGACATGTGATAATTCTGCGACTGAATCCTTTGATGAAACAAATTTATTTTTGAAAGTAGCAAGAATCTTTACAAAATAATGCAAAGAAGGGATTTATTACCATTTCACTGCTGTGTTCTCAAAATCTTGCCACTTCTCAGCCATTCTGATAAATTTGTTTGGACTTTGGCTTCTTGAGCAAGTGGTGAACTTGGAAGGTACTGGCTTTCCTTTATAATTGTATTCTCATCCTGCCAATCTCAAGTGCTCAGAAGTGGACTGAAAAACATAGCTTTGGCATAGCAATCTTAGTTTATTTTTCAGAATAATTGTTTTCTGTCTTTGGTCATTTTATTGAATTTGTCTGGTTTTTTTTTACTTGTGTTTGATTTTTGATGATGTCTTTTTATATTTTTCTTTTCCAGAGCCCTAAGAGGTTTCTTGTGTTGTTTTCTTTTAACAAAAATTGAGATTCTGATGTTTGGAGTTGCACTATTGAAGAAATCCCCTAAGGTTTACTTGTAGGAAAATCAAAGATTGACAGCTTGTCCTTCTCACTGTTATCACCATGGCTTATATTCATATTTTACCTACACTCTTCCTTAATGGTTGATACATTGTTTTAAATTATTTATATTGCAGACTTCATTCCACAACACTTGTTAGTTCACTTTGAAGTAGAGCCTAGTGAAAGATCTGGAGGGCCTTTCTGAAAAATCAATACCTCTGTGATTCAAACCACAATAATTAAACAAGGGCAATTAAATGATCAAGCAGTGAACTCTGTCTTTATGAAGCACCCTTTCATCTTGTAAAGGTGAGGTAGTTAATGCACACAGTGATTAAAAGTTACAGTGAGGTGGCTCCTACTGGAAAGTGTTCTTTCCAGCTGCAGGATGTTGTGATAGCTACAGACATCTCCATGCAACATGTGGTCTTGCTTAATCTGGACTTGGGCCATTTGGCTCATGTATGCTCTCACTTGCTGGGCTCCTGCAAATTTGTCTGCCTTAAATTAAAATTATTTTTTATGTATTCACAGTTGCATATAACCACTTACTGTAAGCAGACTCTGGAGTGCGTAGGTCATTTTGCTCCATGCGACACTAAGGTCACATCCTTCCCACCTGTCACTGTGGCATGAGACACTTTGCTTGGTGAAGCAGCACACATGGGCATGCAGCTTTGTGGGGGGATACATTGTCAAGAGGGACAGTAATGGTACAGGAAAGTGTACTTGCAGGCTGTGGTGCAGGATCCAACCCTTGTTGGGAGTCTTGTCACAGGCCTTGACTGCTCTTTCTAATTGGGATCACACTGATCGGTTTCTAAAATGATGCTCCTCCTAGGCCAGAGTGATTTTTTTCCTAAGAAAAGCCTGAATCACGTCTCTCAGCATGGTAGTCTGGCTGATGTGAAATAAAAGGTATGTTTGTCAGCTTAGTGTCACGCTTCCTCCCTCACCTCCTGCTGGGGAGCAGGGCTGATATGATTAGAAGCAGCTCAGACATGCCTTTTGGATTGCCTGCAGCAGTACTAGCAGGGACTTTGTTTTTCGGTTTCCATTTTTAATGCTGGGCTTAGTTCCTTCCAGTTCTGCATTTCTGTTGCTCTTCTGAAGATGGCTCAGCTCACTGAATACAGACAAATATTAAAGCATTGCTTAAAATAGCCTCAGAATTCTGGCTTAGGTCACAAA
>WEIV01024745.1:120607-223068 GCA_013390005.1 Calyptomena viridis
TTAATGGAAATCCTGAGAAATACGATTTCTCATCTGCCTGTGTGAGTTTAGAACTTACTGCAGTTTTGAGTCATTTCTTCACCTGCTCTCTCTGTAATTACAGCTGTACCTAAATATACCGTGTAGTCAAGCTAAATTCAAAGGAGCTCTGCTGATATCCTGTTTCCTTTTTACTTTTAAAGTTAAGGACAACTGGAGTATGAGTCTTTCTTACTTTTGCAAACTATATTTTTGCAAATTATATTTTCGCAGATTATATTTTGTAAGCTGTGTCATGGGTGGGAGTGGGGGGTCTTTATACAAAGTTTATTAAAGAAGTCCTGCTGCTGAGTCATGAGGTACAGAAAGGACCCTTGCTTTCTAAACTCCTTCTCAGAGGAGCCTAGGTGCAGCTGGATCCATTCTTAGCCTCAGATCTTGTTAACAGTTTAAATTTAAGGAATTATGGAGATGTGATTGAATAATTTTGTCCAACAGGTTCTAGTGATGGCAAAATGAGAATATTTATCATTTATTATTACAAATGATCCAACAAAAGATCTTAATCGGAATTATTTGCTACACAATATAAATGCTAAAGCTACTTGTAGTATAGTATAAGATAGGATAGTGTACTACAATAAAGCAATTGTTGAAGCAATTCCATTAAAGCTAGCAAAAAAGAAAAAATTATTAATTATAAATCAATGTAACTCACCCATACCAATGTGGGGAGATCTCTTTCTCTCAGCCTCGAGGAGTGTCCTTGAGGGGTGTCCCCACTCAAAGGGGAAATCTCCACTCATACACCCAAGAAGGGTTATGTTAGAAGAACCTGACTTTGTGAATGTGGACTGGACTTTAATAGTATAAGTGATTGACTGAGTCATCTGGCTCTGGTGATTGCCTCGCCATCAGGATGTTAATCTGGGGATGAAGCCAGGCTGGTTTTGACACTGCCTGGCACCCCTCTCAGCCCACCATTGATACATTTGCAAATAGGGCATTGTTTTGGTCACATTCCAAGGGGGGATGTTGTGTCACAAGTTGGGACCTAACTCTGAGCTTAGTCATAGCTTCAGCACCCTTGAACAAGTCAGTGATGCTCAGGTCTCCACCTGGTGAGGACACAATCCTTTTTTAGGGGCTGACAGTGGGAAAACCGTGGTGGCAGAGTCCAATAGAAGTGCCAAGGCATCTGTCTTTCTCTTTTTGTCATGCCAGGTTCACCCTGCTTTGCCACCCTGAGTCTTAGCAGGGCTTTCAAAATTTGCTTTGACCTTTTAGGTGGCTTGCTCCCACCTAATGAGCATGGCAGCTTCTTTAATTAACATCATCATGTGCCGACTCAGCTAATTTGATTGCATTTTATGCATTAATCAAAACCATCATAGTAATCTGACCTTGACTAGGACATAACAATGTTGAATGCTGGTCTGCACTTCCCTTTCAATCTGTGGTGTTGCAGTGAAGAAGGTCCTCTGGGCCACGATCCAACCTGCTCTCTGACCCTTTCTGTGATGTATATTCTCTGGGAATGTTTGCCCTCTGCTTTATTCACAAAGGCATAGTGTCTTCTTCATCTGCAGGTATCAGACTCCGGTAGTTTATTTTCCACCCCATCTTTTACATCATTCTGTTGTGAAAATTAAAAGAAAAATCCTGTGGAAAAGAAAGTTCTCTTGAAGAGTGCATTTATTCAAAGGGAGGCTTTCTTCCTCATTTGTGAAAGTAAAAATGGGGAAAATTGCTTACAGACTTCTAGCAAGGCAGCTACATAACTTTCATAACATGTAACTACAGAAAGTACTTTGGAACATGATGACAGACAGTAATTAATGTAACAATTAGTAAGGTATCGATTCATGATGTCTTAAAATTTTTTGTTGCCATTGAACCGATGAATAACTTATCTTGACAGAAGTAATGTTGGTTCAATGTTCCCATTAAGTATACAGGCTGTGCTCAATCTATCAATCAACCAATCTCAGACCTCAACCATCTCCCACTTGGCAAAAAGTGCTGAAGCGCTTTCTTTTATCTTTCCCACATCCGTACAGGGCTCCAATGGTTTAATTACAACAGTCAACATAGAACAGAGGTGGAAAGTACAGCACTTTTTTACATGATCCCATCAAAGGCAGAGACCACGAGAAGTGTAAGGATGCCCTCTGGACTGCTATGTATTATCCACATAAAGAAATACGTAATAAAAAACATTGTTGGGATGAAGTCACATATCTATGTCCATATCCACACATCAGTTTATCAAATACTCCTCTAACGCTGCTGTTTATTCTCAGATGATCTTGCCTTAATCTACTTGCCTTAATAGTTCAAATGAATTACATCCTAAAAGCAGCTGGTTTTGTTTTCTCAGCTATGAAAGAAGCTTACCTTTGTCCATCTGTGGCTATTAGTATTGTGAATGTCTGACGTTAGTTGCAATTCTGTCCATGTCAGTCCATCTGTCTCATGTGTTTCTACTCATGACAGTCAACAGTGGATTTAGACCTCTCAATATTCCTGTAATCTTTTTTCTGGTGTAATTTCTGACCATAAGGTCAAAGACAGGGATCAGATAAGTGGCTTAAACTTGAATTGTACCCACCTTTCCGTTCTGAATCAATAGTTTAAGGCTGGGCTCAGAAAAGACTGAGAGCTCAGTGGACTTGGAAAAAAGTTTGACCTTGGGGAAAACTTTGATCTTGGGTAGCTTTGTTTGGAGTCCTGAAAGATCCCTGTCAGAGCTGGGAACCTCAGCTTTAATCCCAGGTTTGTCTCAGAGCTGATAAATCACTTTGTGTAAGTAATTTCTATTACCTGTTTTTATTTCCTTTTCCTCAGTCTGTCTTTCTTGTCTGACTAGAGAGGAACAGCTCTCTTTTGCTGTAACACTATGGGGCCTACAGTGTCTGTTGAAGCTGCTAGTTGCTACTGAAATGTAAATATTGATTATGTAGAGAATACATTAAAAAGCTATCAAAACTGCAGATGGGACAGTCTGAAGGACAAACACTTCAGCTTTGGAATATCTCTGAGATGAAGAAAAAACTTTTGAATGCCTTTGAAAAAAGACATTGTGCCAACATGTCCATTTTTTCTTTTAAACAAAACAGAAGTTTTCTGTATCAATTTCCTTTGCTTTTTGTTTCTGTTTCTGGGGGAAAAAATAATCAAAAAGAAACACTACATTTTACATTGAAAAGATGCATTTGCAACTTTAACGTGCTTTCTAATGTAGCCTATTGGGCAGGTTATTTTACTCACAGGAAAGTGATCCCTCCAATGTGAAAATTGTAAAAGCAAGCTCAGCTCACAGATTCAGACAGCCCTGAATGTCATATATCTCATATCACTGCCACCATTCAATCTTTTGCAGACTGCCCCACTGTAGCAATCTCACAAGCTCATCTGCCATTTCTGTCTATCCTGGCTTCTGCTAAACACTCCAGCCACCCTGAATGCCTCTCTCCCTTCTTCCCTTATCCTTCCTTCCCTATGCCCTATATATCCCAGATGTCTGGGGCTTAAAGTAGTTTTGTCTGGAACACAATATTGTAGGGTCCAGTTGCCTGTGCATATGTACAAAGTCCTTTTAATTTGCCTCAGGCCTTTGATCTTACACACATTTCATTTTCATCCTGCAGCTTTTGCTCTTCTCTCACTCCAAAACTACAGCTGCAAAGAAGAATGAGGGCAGCAGTTATTCCATAGCCTGAAATGGAATAGCTGGCTTGAGAGACTAAGACCAACTATTGATTTCTGAGTGCCCACTGCCACAGAGATTGTCAGCACTTCTGCAATTAGCCACTGATCAGGGTGAGCAAAGATTGACAGAATGAAACCCATGACTTGCTGTGTGCAGATAAGCCACATTATTTTTTTTTTTCACTGCCACCATCTCCAGCAAGTATGATTTTCTGCTGCCTTTGAAGGTCTACATGTTTTTCAGTCAGTTTTTTCTTTCCGGTTCCTGCTTGGCACTTTGCAGTTGAGCAATATTCCCAGGGGAAAAATTTTAACAGGGTTTGTGAAAGGAGAAATAGAGATGTTTGAAAACTGACAGGATTCTGGCACACATGAAATTAAAATATTTCCCTTCCGTGGTAGTTCTCTTGTCAATGTAAGACTGACATTTAAGCATAACCTGGAAATTGAGACCTCATTAACAATTTCTGAATTGGTGTGTTGGGGTGTATCTGTTTTGAGCAGTCATGTGCTTATTGATGTGACTGTAGGTAGTTTCAGTCACTGACTGGTTCATCTAGAGGTCCATCTCTCTGTATTTATACACAGGACCACAGATACTGTTATACTGCCATTGCTGCTTCACCAAGGAGCATTTTTCCGTTTTACACTTTACTGCTTGAATCCCATCTCAACATTTATTTGCATTTTGGCCCTGAAACTCTTCAAGAAAGATATGAGATTTCTGCACTGTAGTGAGAGAAAAAGACTTCAACCTGTTTGATGGGATAAAATTTTAAAAATGCTCCCTTTCACGTTTTGGACATATTTTTCCACAATTTTTTTTTTCTGGATTAAATAAAAAACCCCCAAACTTCACATGCTTGAAATATTCTTAAAATACCTGGAGTTA
Source organism: Calyptomena viridis (assembly GCA_013390005.1). NCBI lineage: Eukaryota > Metazoa > Chordata > Aves > Passeriformes > Eurylaimidae > Calyptomena > Calyptomena viridis. The sequence goes on from WEIV01024745.1 coordinate 125,190, forward strand.
GGCTGAGACAGTAAGCTGCAGGACTGGAAAGAGAGCAGTTGGTGATTCTTCTCAGGGTTCTAAGGAAAAATAAGCTGGATATCGAACAGCCAAAAAGCAGAAAATGAACTACAGTGCCTTGTATGAGAAGAAAAGCATTGTCAGGCTGAGTGAGTCATGCAAGCAATGTAAGAGACAAGATGCTTATTGTAGCTTATACTTTGCAGGTAAGTTTGTGTCTTTCTCCTGTGGGCTTGTTAGCTCACTTCTATCTTGAGCTTCCTTCACCCTTGGCCATCTCGTGGCTCTGTTGGCCATAAAGTGGTTCCATCATGTGCCCTTCAGTAAAAGGTAGTTCCTGCCCTGAGGGATTTACCATCTTCAATCAGCAGAAGCTTAGAGAGGAAAGAGCACAAGGATGCACTGTTGTGTCAGCCAGCGGGTCAGCATTGCAGCTGGGTGCACAGTTCAGGTCGCATCTTCCCCCTCCCTGTGCTGACTTCACAGGGCAAGAGGGTCACCAATAAAACCAATTTGGAAAATTAAGCTGTTAAATATAAATGTGATTTGGCTTTAACAGCAGCGGAAAGCTGGGGAACAGGCCGTGTCCAAGAGTGCTGTGTACAGCTATGTTTGAAAATAAATTGTTTCTGCAGAATGGAAATGATGTGAGATTGCAAATACTGGAAAAAACCCCATCAAAACTACCAAAAATATTACAGCAAAATCCTGTATAAGCACATACAAAGCCTGCTGGCTTGTCTTTTCATGCAGACTGTGTTTTATGCAAATAAAACTGGGGGAGATAGAAAAAAGCATATCACCTCAGAGAGAATGAGCAACTAATGCACATTGAATACAAAAATCCATATGAGTTATTTTTCTTTTTCAGAAGTTAGCAAAGGTCATTGAATCCTTTGAAGATTAATTTCTTTTTTTAAAATACCAGTTCTCTCAGATGTGATCAGATTGTTTCTTACAATGACCACAGATATAATCTCAGAGCCAAATGCTGTATTGTACATTTGTCAGAGCTGCAAATCACTGGCCTAACATGGTGTTTCCGAAGCATGGATGCAACCTTGTGGCATGTTCTTGTTTGTTGTCTGCACTCACTGCTTGTGTTTAATGGTGTTGGCACCTTCCCTGTTTCTTTGCTAAGAACAGTTTTAAGTGAATAGCACAGCTCGAGTGTTGAGCCCCAACTCAATTTCTGAGTCAACTGTACTGTTTTCAAGTTTGTGTGGAAACTAGGGTATAATTTTTGTTCCCCTCTCCACATAAAGCAGTGCAAATTCTGCTCCTCTTTCCCCCGTTTAATTTTGCTGCAGGTTTCTTTACACTGCAGATAGAGATCTTTTCTTTGTAAAGCAAAGTGATGGTCTCTAGATGCCAGGTAGCAATGCAAATGTCCCCCTGTTCACCTGTTTCTCTTCCCTGGCTGGGCAAATTTAGCTGCACTACTTCGTGTGACTTGGGTGAATGGTGATTGCAAGCAGAGAGCATACCTGTGGGTTCTCTTTCTGCTGACTTTTGTTACCTTTCAGTGAGTTGATTTTGCAAGCCTTTCTGCATAGCCCAGAGTGTTGATTGCATTTGAGATTCCTGTGTGATCATGTGAGTCCAGGGGTGTTCTAAGAAAGACAAATGTGTGAGTCATGAGGGCTGGGGCGTGGTGGTGTCTTAACTCTCATCCCAGTGAAATTGATACAAATTTCCATATGAACACAGATAAGGCACTGCTAAGAGCTTTGTAGGATGTACAAGATACTGGACTATGCATCTAGTTTCATCCAACATTGTCTTTTACGGAGTAAGTAAATTCTGGTCCTGGTCTGGCCTTGATAATGCTAAATTTCTACAGTTAGTCTTTCCCTCATTCAATGGCAAGAAAGAATTCCTGTGGAGCAAAATCAAAGGCTATAAGAATGGAAAGGTCTATATGTCAAAAACCCCCACCACGCACTCAAAAGCAGTTGAAGCTACTATCTCTATCAGCAGGTGTTCTCCAAGGGAGAGCCACCTCTGTTAAGTGCTGCATCTCTTATCCTGAATACATCCAGTTTCATCTGTCTCAGCCTCAATTTGGGGCACTGTACAAAGGCTTGGCCTATTTATTACTCCATCAAGTTCAGCCCACAAAGATAAAAAGGCCTAAACATGCCAGTCACTTTGAAATATCAGGCCAATTTATATAGTCAGAAACTCAACAATAGAAAGAGAGAATGTTTGCTCACTTTTCTTGCCAAATTCTATTTCTACTTGATTGTGACTTTTAAGAATAATTCCACCACCTCTGTAAACTTTATTAATTCTGTATCCTTAACTGAGTTCACTAGTTTTTTCTCAATTTATATAGCAGGCTGATGATGTGACCTACATATGTGACATAACATCAATGAAGAAATAATGAATTGAGACCTTCTTTAGTGATAAAGCCCATTTTTTAGGATGGACAATTGGAATGTGTTGGCTCTGATTGCTACATCAGGTGATAGCAGGTGCTTTGTCATCTCTAACTTTTATTTTCAGTAACATTCTCTTCTGCCTTATGCAATCATTTGTCTTCTGTTGGTAAATTCCCATCTGCACTCAAAATGAGTTTTCAGTGCTGTTTCAATGGATGGATATAGTCAGCCTCTGCCCATTTAGTCTTCACCTATGTAGGTTCCCATGTTTTTTGTATTACAAATTGCAGAAGGATTCTGTTTGCAAAAACACCTGTGTTGTCATTTTTACACATGTCGATTTATCAATATTTTTTACTTCCAGAGTGATGTTACATTTGCAGAAAGAAAAAACATTTTCATCAGAAGGAAGATATTCATAAGTAATCTCAGGATTTCTAGAGAGTTGTGGGACCAAGTTGATTGTGTCAGTCTATTCAGCTCATTTAAAGGACTTCAAGAAATAAAATATTAGTAAGAAAATGTTAATGAAAAATCAGTTGGATTTCACTGAAATCCAGTTTATATTTTTAAGTTTTTATTTAAAATGATGTAGCATTTTTGGGTCTGATTCTTCAGATATGAAAGCAATCCTGATAATCTTCTTGGGTACTTTTGGTCCTTCAGTCCCAATCCATATAGCTGCCTACATAGCTTTTCATGATGCTGAGCTGCTGTGAGAAGACTGAATTGGTGATTAACTATGTCTTTTCATTCCTTTTCAGGAAGGAAGAACTCATAGGAGTATTTAACAGAAAACAGTCCTTGTGCACTCAAATAACTGTGCAAGGATACAAGTGCTAGAGGAGTTCTGGCACAACTCCCAAGATTGCTCATGATTACATGGCTGTCCATCACAGAGACTGAGTGAACACTGCCTAATGATGGGGTTGTTCCAGTTCCACTAAATTTTACTTATGCAACCTCTTCCAAAATAGCTTTCACATTAAAGCCACAGCATAGCCAGACTGAAATGCAAGAGAGAAATATGAAAAGAAAAACACACAACTTATATTCCTGCACAGCAGTTTCACTTTCAGTCTAAAGAACATGCCACAAGCAAATGCCATTTCTGTGTGTCACAGGCAGATTTCCCTTTACCTCAGTTTTATCTCTTCCAGAAAAGTTTGCTTTCCTTTAACCTTTTGAATGCCATGTTTTAACAACATTACTATAGACAACACTATTAGTTGCAGAACTTTTAGGGCCATCTACCTCTTACCTCTGTGCCACAACTACAGATCCTAGATCCACAAGCTAATTTCAGCCACTGTCAGGACTAATTCCAAAAATGTTTTCGAGTCCTTTGTTTTTACTCAAGTAAGTATCCTCCATGAACTCTGACCTCCTAACCTCATTCATTTCCATTCTACTCCTGTTTACAAGGGTCTAATCCATGCTACTTTTCCTATTCACCAAACTGTGTACAAACAAAACTTCTGAATTATTTTTTCTAATCATTTGATAATAAACTATAGAAAGAGTAATTTCTTCCCTCTGGTATCTGGTTACTAACTCTGTAGTAACTACTAAGTACTGTGATATTAAGTGATGGTTCTTTAGGATGTTTAATTATCCCCCAAAAGGCCCCAAAGTGCTACTAATGGATTGTCTGGCTCATGACACTCATTACTATTAGCCTCTTTTGCTTCTGATTCCTATTCCAGTAACACCAAAAAATGGCACAAGTCCTGCAAACAGAGGAATTTTTTGCAGCATGAACTCAACCCACTTCTGTTCCTGAACCAGAAGATTTTTGTAGTTCAGTGATTTCAAGTCATTCTAAATACAGTCTCTTTCAAGGCTTGCTTTGCAGTGCAATGAAACTGTGAGCACTTTCCAGTCTGGGAAATCGGGTTATTGTTTCAAAGCCATTCCCCTGTGGCCATTTTAGGTAGCTTGGTTATTCATCCCAGTACACACATTGCTACCCTGCCTCCCTCTGCAGGGAGGAACCAAATCCCTGGCAGTGGCAGGCTGCTGATGAAGACTTCTCTCCTTGGAATAGCCCAGTCTCTTGGACAGGCATGTCCTTTGGCCTGATAGCAAAATACAGTGAAAAGTATTAAATGGCAGCACATCAGAGTCAGGAAAAGCCAGTCAGGAACAAGAAGTACCTTTTCTAGACAACCTTGTCAAAAAACTAGTTTTTATTTCATTTTTACATCTGTATGGATTTTAATTGCTGTAGCTTGAAATACGTCTAGTCTGATTCCTGGTGACACGGTGTGTCTGGTGAAAAATGAGGATGATAACTTCCCAGGGAACAGCTAGTGTTTCAGGCCAACTGTTCTGTTAAACGTCTTGCCTGCCAGATGTATTTCAGAGCTGCACTGCTGCTTTTTATAAGCCATGGAATACAGTTTGTAAGAGCAATCATCTTCCCAAATTGGTCATTACCAAAGTTAATGACCTGTTTATTAGAACATCAACCTTGGCTTTGCCTCATGCTGTTAATTAACAAATCTGTCATTAACTGCTGGTAGCCATGACTTTTTGCATGTGGGTTTTTTTGGTGGGGAGACTAGGTTTTCTTCATTAGGCATATTTAATGTGGTATCCCTGCATGTTGGTAAGAGGCCACTCCTATATAATTCTCACAGACTGCACCATTGACATGTTGTCCCTGAATTTGTCTAATCTCTTTAGGGACCTGCTTTGTTTACTGTTTTAATCAAATTCTGTATCAGCTTGCACAGGTGCTCCCTAGTTCTTGTATATGATATATTCTCAATGAATGGCAGCTTTGCACTGACTTTACCCTTGCCATAGCTGTGATTTGTGATCACTCTGCAGTGGGAAGTGCGCCCAGAGGGACAAAGGGCTAACCTCAGAGCAAAGAAATTGTTTATTATCAAAATTGCTCCCTGCAATAAAATTGTTTATTATGCAAGAGGTACCCATAACCAATTAGCTATTTGTTGTTTTCAAGAAAAATGCAATCTACAATAGCGAGGTCTGGCATAACGTCTGTCTCCTTAGAGAGAGTTTTGAAAACCACAATTCAGGTGAGAATTACAGGTTTTATCTGCTTTTGTTGAGATAAATGTATTTTGCCACTCCTCTCAGCCTCTAGTGCTAATTACACTGTCATAAAATGCCCTGAATTAATGCAGTTTCAAAACATGTACATCTATTTGGGCCCTTCCTTGGTTCTGCCATGAGCTCTTCCTCCTTTCTACAAGCGAGTCCCGTTTGTATGACTGTGCAGGTGGAGACCCCAATTGAGAGTGACTTATCTATCAAGAGGTCCTTTGTGTAATTCTCATTGTGACAGATTCGAGAAGAGAGCGCATCAAAAGGGTTTGCAGTCTAAGGCCAACCTTCTGTGAGGTGACTGAGTTGGTCTCGTGACCATTTTCTCAACAGAAGGTCTCCCTACCCCAGCTCCTATCCATGCATTTCTCTACCTGTCTTGGCATCCATCTTACATTGCACTGATCCAGTTCATCTCAGTGACCAACCATGAAAATAGCTGTATTTTCCGCTGTTACTTTTAATAAGCACCACTGACTTGAGGAGAGTCTAGCAAATACCCAGTCTGGGTGGGGACGATGGAGCAAGTGTGGGTGAGCACAGGCATGGGAAGGACAAATGGAGGTGAAGGGGACCTAGTGATGGTGATGCACCGGGGCAGCTTGAGCCAGCTTGTAGCAGAGCTTGCTACAACAATGAACTTTGAGAAAAAATACAAACTCAGAAAAAAAAAATAGGTCCTTGGGCAAATACTTCATTTTAAATCTGATGGGAATCTATTTAGCAGGACTACTTATGTATCTCATAGTTGGTTATCTGTATGGGCTAAGGCAGTTTGGTATCCAAATCCCTTTCAAATCACCTGAAAATTAAGTCCCATGGAGTATAATTAAAAATTTCCACCTTAGAGCTATACTGGCTGAGGGTGCAGATAACCTTTTCAACATCACAGAGAAAGGCAGGAGTTAAACCTTCCCCAGTGCTGCTCTGAGCAGGACATGCCACCACTCTGGCACAGATGAAAGGAGATAACACTGAGGTTACCACACAGGTTTCTCTGGTTTTCAGACTCCGTGAGGATTGTTAGCACACAGAACATGATGTTTTCTATAGAGAATCACTGAGCAGTTCTTTTCCTTCATTAGGTGTTTTACCTCGTGCACTGGATTAGCCAGGAGTTAAACCTTTTGCAAATAGCAGCTCCCTCACACCAATCCTCTCCCCATGAACTGTAGGCTCCACTTTTCTTCTTTCTTTTCCTGGGGACTTTGCTGTTTTAAAATAATCTGTCTATATTCCATCAGTGGACAAAGAAGAGAAAAATGAACTGATGAGACCACAGTGTTTCATACAACATGGGCAGATACAAGGCAAAATAAAATGTACATTTTAAGAGTCACTCAGACAAAACCTTGATCCCTGAGCTCACTCAGCTGACAAAAGACAAACCTTTTGTTTTCCATCAACTTAAGTCCAGTCTTAGTTCACATCTGGAAAAACAAAATAAATGGGGTATTTCAGAACAGGTGCTTCAAAGCTATCTTTACCTTTGAAATGTACCACCGCAAGCAACATCTTCTAAATAAAATAAAATTAAAAAAAGAACAAAATAAAAAAATACCCTATTCACCAAGTCATCAAGGAAGGAATGTAATGAAAGACTCAGATCTTGGAAGATGTCATGGTTTAACCCCAGACAGCAACTAAGTACCACGCAGCTGGTTGTTCACTTCCCCATCAACAGGACTGGGGAGAGAATTGGAAGGGTAAAAGATAGAAAACTTGTGTGTTGAGGTAAAGATAGTCTAATAGACAAGGTCACACATACAAGCAAATCAAAACAAGGAATTATTTCAGTGCTTCTCATGGTAAGGCAGATGTTCAGCCATCTCCAGGACAGCAGAGACCCATCATGCATAGTGGTTACTTGGGAAGTCGAACACCATAACTCTGAATGTCCTCTACTTCTTCCTTCTTCCCCTCTCTTTATCTACTGACCATGATGTCATACGGTATGGAACATCCCTTTGGTCAGTTGGGGGCTGCTGTTCCAGCTGTGTCTCCTCCAAATTTCCCATGCATCTCCAACCTACTCACCAGCATGGCCACCCAAGGAGCAGAAAAGGCCCTGACACTGTACAAATGCTGCTCAGCAATAGCATAAGCATTTCTATATTATCAACACTGTTTTAGGCACAAATCCAAATAATAGCCCCATACTAGCCACTGTGAAGAAAATTAACTCTGTCCCTGTCAAAACCAGAACAGAAGGCAAGTCCAGTTTTAAGGTAAAAAAATTTAAATCATATTTTTTTGTGACCTTGGTTGGCAGGTGTCTTAGCAAGTCTGAACTCAGAGACACTTTGTAGGCTCCATGCTGCTCTACCACAAAATCAGAACCCTGGTCTCTTTGGAGGTCTAGTGTGATGCTAGGTATAAATACCTAAATTAGAGAAGACATCAAAACAACCTACAGCTTTGACTGGCCACTGGAGCCTTCATATAAATGGCAAATAAGTAATGATTCTTCCATTTGTGACAAAAATCCTAGCCTTCACATTTAGTGTTTGATGTGCTGATTATAATCAGGTTGCTTACTGAACGTGCTTAGAGCAGGAAGGGGGACAGAATGGAGCTGGAAGCATCACATTTTCAGTAAATCATTTCTTTAAAGCAGCGGTCTCTTTACCAGGTAAAGACCTTCTCATCTTAAGTGCATCTGGCATTGTCAACAAATCCTGTGTCTTTTCACTTGATTAATCATGGAGTTTAAATAAGTAGTTATTTCCCTGATAAATGAGATATCATATGCATTCATCTATTACAGAACTGCTGTAGATAATTAATCATTGCCATCAGCTCATTACAGCTTTTAAGGGTACGTGTGAATGCTCTAAGTTAACAGAATAAAAACTCCAGGTGGAAGGTTAATAGTACTTTTAAAATCAAAGTGACATTGCAGAATAGGCCTTTTAGATTTGGTACTTGCACCACAGGATCTCTTGTGAGACACCATGCCCAGTAATGACACACCAAGGTCACACACAGTGGGAAGTGGAGCAGTTGTGCTGAAATCTGGAGAACTATCCTTGCTGGAGATGCAAAGCTCTATGGGTACTGCCAGTTGAGAAATCACCCTGCCTTGTCATTGCAAAGGATGATACAAGGCTAAAAACAGAACACAAAATGTGTCAAACACACATGATATCCCACAGGCAAACTGCCTCTGGACCTTGGCAGGCAACAGTACGAGTGATCATTTTATGCCTCCCTTCACTCTTCTTTGCAGTGGGTAAGAGTGGACCTGTTCAACAGTGATGACAAATGTTCACTTTAGAAGAGGTGATTGTCACTCTACTAGTTTGCTATTCCAAGTGCAGGTGTCTGCATTGTTTTCTTTCAAAGGGCTGTCTTTGAAAGCAGCAGCGTAAGATCAACTCTGTCTTGCTGAGCTATTGGGAAAGATTATAAGGATATTTTTTATTTCTGCCAACAGTGGCCATATCAGATAGGCTGAAATCTCTCACCTGCATGTGCACAGCTCCCTGGGAAGTCACAGACCTCACACCTTGCTAACTGATGCTGTTCATCTTGATATACTACCTCCTACTGAACCTATCTCTGTTTCAAAACCTTTGGAGAAAAGCACAGATAAACAACGAAAGATTTGTTTTCTTTACCTACCAGTTCACTCATTGGTTTGTACAAATACCTGCAGGATGACTTGAGTCAAGTTAGGCTCTGTTCACTCAGAAAACAGTCTTGGAGGGACCAGAAGAAATGACCAAACATGCTTCCTAAGAGATTTTTTTTGATAATCAACTTAGAGGCTTTCACTTACAGGCTTATTTAAAATGTGGTAATAATAACTGCAAGCGAAAAAGAAGTTTCAACTTGAAAGAGTCAAAAGAGCATTCTAGGAGAATAATTTTCAAAAAGAAAGACTTGTTTTGCATGCTTTCTGGATTTCTGGGTAGGATTAGCACTGTGTGTGTGGATAGCAAGGTTTTCTGGAGGGTAACAGTTTTGTATGGAACATTTATTTTTAGCAATGTATTTCTGAGTTGTAACAAATTTGAAAACCTTTTTATTCTGAAATTAGAGTGTTCAAGTTTTTGATTTGGAATTGCTACAGCAGAAAGTTTTTGATTTGGAATTGTTGTAGCAGAAGATCCCAGCTCGGGGAAAAAGAAAAGCAATTATGCCCTCCAAGCTTTTCAACAAAAACTGCTGAAATATCTGAGTTTAGTAAGAGCCAAAGTGGTTGAAGAGGGCAGAAGGTTATGGAAACAACAAGATAGTGACAGTTGGATATTTGAGACAAGTTCTCCTTTAAATTACCAGAGGACTTTTTCTTATGGTTTTCTCTGTCAACTGTAGTAATCCTTCCACTAGTGAAATAGGGAAGAGCTCTGGCAGGGACATCAGGTTGTAGGTCCTTCTCAGGAGAGCTCAGTACAGGCAATTTAGGCCTTGATCAAGTGAAGGATCTCAGCTCATCTTTAATTTGACATTAATGAGTAATCACATCTTCAAACAAGAGCAGTTGGTTCAAGTCTGCCCTGTAAGATGGTCTTAAAATGCCAAATGTCCTTTCTTTGACCTTGCTAAAAAATTCAGACACGTATGTTTTCATAGAAGCCCATTCACAAACCAGAGAGGGCACCTGGAAATCATGAAAGAAAAAAGAAGATTTTGGTTTCACTTCAGCTGAAGCCAGAAAAGCAATGTGCAGAACTACAAGGAAGAAGAAACAATGCAGGCAGCTCTGCCGGCTGATGATGTGCCGAAAGCCCCAAAGACTTGGATTTGTTTGAAGGCTTTTAAGGGATACATCCCATCCACTTAAAAGGAGCTGCCTTTTGAAGAGAAAACAAAAACAAGCCAGCCCTGTGAAGGGAAGGAATAAAAGCAGCTTGATGTATTCTGACAGCAAAATTAGAAAGCAGACAAGTATAAAAGCCAATGAGCAAACTGTGCAAGTCAAGAACTATGATGTGCCCTGTATTCTTTTAATAGTTTATTACTTAGCAGATTACATGATATTTGACACTGATGCTTGAAAAGCCTCCTGCTGTTTAACAGTACTCTACCATAAAATGTTGTAATCTGTTAATGCACCACACTGCCACTATAACCCAGAGTTTGTATGGGAATATTTCCCTGCCCTTCAGTTTGTCTGTCATTTTCCTTAAAGAAAGAGAAGAGACCGTGACTTCTCTCCACTCTCTTTCCCCTGATTAGATGCCCCCAGCCCTGATTGCTGCTCCCTGAGAATTTTCTTCTGCCTGGGTTTTCCTTGCAGTTAGCTTTTCACAGTATTGCTCAGAGACTTCAGAGGGAATGGCAAGAATACATAGAAAATTAAAGCAGAGGCAGCAAGGAAGCAGTGTGTGGAGGGAAAGTTGCCATTTCCCACATTCAGGGAAAGAGTCTGTGACACAGCAGAGAGTGGAAGGCCTTCAGGCAGACGCAAAGGCTCTTCTGCATAGGATTAGGGCTCCAGCTGAAGGGTGCTGGGGGGGAATGATGTTGATTCAAACAACGGGCTAGAAAGGTGATCCCTTGGCAGCATATGGAGTTGGCAGAAGGAATAGAGAATAGGTCCAGCAAAAGACAAACTCGCCAGACAGGAGAGACCAGATCTTAGAAATGTAACCTAGTAAATGTCCAAGATATGGATGTGGCTTTGTCTGGAGAGAAGGCCATATTCAAAAACAAGAATGAACTGCAGATAAAAGAATTTAGTGCTTTTTTGCTAAATACCTAGATGCAGAACTGATGGGAAAGGTGGAACAGAGTTCTTATTTTTCCATGATAACATAAGAGTGCTGTAAGCAATCTCTGACAATGCATTTCTTTAATATTTCTCTCCTTTAATATGTTATAGCAGTAGCTGCTGGAATTAATTATGATTAATTTAATTATAGGTATAAACCAGGTTCTTTTCAAAGTGAATTATAATTTCCTTCAATAGTATGTGGTGGTTAAGCACTGGTAATTAAGGGTTTGAATGAGGGCTTGACAGTGAATTTTCTCATAATTGAAATTCCACTGCATACCCCATAGTCTTTGCAATCCAGCACACAGCCACAAGCTTTCCCTGGCTAATTTTTTTTTGTGGCATGAGATATATATATATAAAGTAAGTTACCATCAAGGACCGCCTTTTATCAACCTACTGCTGAATGCATAAGATGTTTAATAATTCACTTAACATGTTTGTCTCTGTAATTAAGTCTTAATAGGGCAGATGATGGTCCAGTGGCTTTGTAACTCCAGCTACAAAGGGAAGGGGAGAGGATTTGCCTCTAACTCTGACCCTCCAAGGGGAAAGAGGTTCTTGAAGACTGCAGGGAAGACATTTGTCAGGGAAACCCAGTTCTTTCACAGAAGATACATTTGTAGATTGTGCCTTTCTGAGAGCTCAGGTGCCAATAACACGTCCTGTACAAAGAACAAATCCACCTCAGCACATGGTGACAGTGCAGCGTGAAGGGCTGGTGGTCACAGGCAGCGCCAGCTTCTCAGGAATACCTGTCCTCCTTGGACTGGCTGTAGGTATGCCCAGGCAGTTGGGAGGGATTTTGTGGTTTTTAAATACTGTGGGAGAATGAGAGAGTTAACAAGATGTTTAAGGATCCTTCACAATAGATTCAGATTCTATTCACAGTAAAATTTGTCACAGAGTGCAACAAGGAGAAAAAGACAATTTCTGGGGTTGTGACTGGAACTTGGTGTAAGTGGAAGCTTGATGCCCAGCAGGGAATGGCTAAGGGCTTTGGTCTCTCCTGCTTCCACACAGCAACTCAATAGTCCACAACACTAAGGGAAGTTTGCACGCCACACTCTATTGCCTTTGTACCAGGCCAAGCAGTCTGTTGTGTAAAAATACGCATCTATTTCCTCCTATGGGATAAAATGACATCACTGAAAGTGAGTGAACAAGGAGCAGGGATGTGGTTCAGCTCAACACAAAGGTGATGTCAATTAGGTATGAACTCAAAGATGCAGGATCATAGAGGAGGCAGCAAATGCTAGTCACTTTTCCTGTCTTCTCCAGACTTTCCCCTCAGCCACAGAGGGAGGAAAAGTTTTCACATTGAATTTCAGTCTTTTGTCATGTTGTCACAACCTTAACATTATTTAAATGTAATTTTTTAGTCTATGAATTTGAATTATCCATGGATTCGATTCATTACCAACACATGCCTAGTAGCCAGTTTCTAAATTATGTTGCTGCTGACTTGAATTATTATAAATAAGACTGTGCCAAATGTCAATTGATTATTCAGGAGTAATCAATAGAGAGAGGGAAAAGACAGCTTTGGTTGACTAACAGCAAATGATTTTTATTCCACAGTCTTGGAATTTAGAGTAAGGTGGTAAGTCAGGCTGCACACCAGTCCCTCAACAAAAAGATGTAAAGAAAAGGGATACTGGACTCCTTACGAGTAAGAACCAGCAAGGCTGCAGTGGGGCCACGAGCACAAACGTTCCTGGAAAAACCTGGTACACCTTCAGATTTAGTCACAGACTTTTTCTTAGACTCGTTTTTTTCTCCACACGTGGGAGCTCCTTCTGAATCCTGTCTCTGGGGAGTTTCTGTTGTGATGCTGGTGTGGCAGGTTGATGGTTATCAGCAAGCAGGTGCCCACTTGGATACTCACTCCCCTCCTCAACAGGATGGAGGGGGGAAAATGAGATGAAAAAAGGCTCACGGGTCAAGATAGAGGAAGGAAGATCACATACCAGTAACAGTCACCAACAGAACAGTCTTGACTTGGGAAAAATTAAGTTTGTATGTTTTCCCAGAGGTGCCACCACCTTGGCCGAAGGGCTTAGGAAAAAAAAAAGGCAAGGAGAAGTACCTTAGCATAATTCAATGGGAAACTTTGCTGCCAGACTTTGCTCTTCTTCGCAAAAGACTTTCACCCTGCCCACAGAAAGAAGGCCATGCCCTCAAAACCTGTCTTTTGATCAAAATCTGAATCCAAAGGGGAAAGCAAATATAGAAGTACTTTTTGTGATTGGAAGGAAGGATGCATTAGTTGTTGTATCTTTTTACATTTGCATACAGTTGCCAAAGTTGCCAAAGTTGCAGGAACATGTACCTGTGTCCCAGCTGTCACAGGTCACAGTCATGTTGTCTAGGTGTAGGTTGCATTTGCCAGTGCTTGGAACATAGGCAGAGGGTTTAAATGCAGGGACTAATGTCTGGTAGCAGGTTTCATTCTGCTCCTGGAGGTACATGGGGTTGCCTCCAGCACATGCCTCTGTGAGTGGAAGTATTTTAAACTGCAACATCAAAATTCACCCAAGAAATTCATCAGGACCCTCAGACATACTTGAGGGAATAGCCAAAAACAGGGCAGATGAAGGAGCTTTCTAGTGGAAAGAGCTGTCCTGAGCTCAATAGGTCTCATTGGTCATGCAGCACTGATGAAAAGGAGCAGCAATCCTGCGACAGGCACATAGTCCCTATATCTACCTACAACCAAATGTCCAGGCTTATTTCTAATGAACAATTTAAAACACAGCAAATGAAGTTCATCCCTCTTGTGAATTCATGAATTTTATTACAATCACAGAGGAAAAACCTGTTATTGTTGTGACAGATCTGCAGCCTTGTTAGTTCTCATTCTCACACTCTCAAGGTGCTTGCTGATTTCTGAAAGACTGTTGGAGTCCTGCAGCTGCAGGGCTCCCTGCAGAGGAATCCAGAACTCAAAATAAGCAAATAAATAGGATACATGTTTCTAGATACTGTATCCTCACAGGAAAGTTTTAAAAATCTGAACCTAAAAGGAAAATTTTAGAGAATATTTGAGAAGTATTAAATAGAGATGATATTCAGCCAGGGTGGAGTGGGGGTTTTTTTGGTATGGTTTTGTTTGTTCGTTTCTTGGGTTGTTTTGTGCGTGTGTTCTTTTGTGGTTTTGTTGTTGTTGGGGGTTTTTTAGTTTTTGCTTGGTTTCTTTTGGTTTTTCTGTTTGTTTTTAACTATAAAAGCCTCCCTACTGGGGAAACACTAGAGGTTTTTAGCTATTTTGCAGAGAAGCATGAAAATCATGATCTGAAGAAGGATTGCCAGGCCTGAGATCTTTTACATGTCTCAAATTGTATCAAAATCAAAAAAACTAAGCTTTGTGGTTTTAAATTTGAAGACTGGTTTAGAAGTTTTAGGCATGGGGTAGCTTTGCGTTTCCAGGTGCAGGAATGCTGTTAACGGCTGTAAAATCACCACCACCTGTGTGAGAGGTGCTTGAGCTCCAGCTGTGAAATGCAGGGCTTCTTCACAAGTGGGGAAGATGGGAGCTGTGGAACTGGGAGAATGTCTGCAAGGAGCTGGGAGGAAATGATATTGGATGAGTACTTTGGCTCTATGGGAATAACCTGGATGTTCCACTTTGAAGTGAAGCAGGTATGTGCTTCTTGTGGGTGTTTACCAGTTTTTGGTTGTGTTAGGAAAGGAATTAGACCTTCTTTGTTCCTGTGTGCTATCAGGAAAGACTGTGTTTTGCTGTGTTTGAGGTGAAATGGGGCAACAGCAACCACCCCAACAGCCTGTCTTGCCCTTGCTTCAACTTGCAGTGGGGCATTTGAGGGTGGCTCTGCAAATAAACCTGGAGGTGGGTTGGAGTGCCTTGGGAGCTGCCCATGGTGTATGGGGTACAGGGAAATGCTTAGGTGAGATGGGGGTGAGGAGGCTGCTGTAGTTTTGTGGAGTTCTGTTTTCTCGTATACCCATGGTCCCTGTGCAGTAGAGGTGTGGGGCTGTACCCCTTCCTGTGCCCTGAGTTCCACCTTTATCGAGGAGGGGTAGGTGGGTAGACCCCTCCTCTTTTCTGTCAACATCCATGTCCCACTGTAGCTTTAGACTTTGCCCCAAAGTGCACATACAAAAGAGCTCCAGCATTCACAGCAAGCCTGCAGCATATGGCATGCATGGACTGAAACCTCATCAGAAAAACATTGTTTTCTCTATGCTAGTCTGATCTGGGGCACTCTCTGACCTCAGTCACCTTCATATTTTCATGAGCTTTTGATTTTTCTGTGGATTTTTTTGGTGGGTTTCTTTGCATAGTGAACATAATGATGTTCCAATAACTTTGATTGTGGAGAGGGTCCTATGCAAAAGTGTGCATTATTAGGTAGCCTGACACTAAGCCATTCTGGCTGTCACGGTATTAAAAGTATATAAAGCATTAAAAGATATAAAGTATTAAAAAGATATAAAGCTTTGGACAAAAGGTCACTTGGTTTGTTCAGCCTGGAGAAGAGGAGACTGAAGGGAGACCTCATGTGGTCTACAGCTTCCTCTCAAGGGGAAATGGAAGGGCAGACACTGATTTCTTCTCTGTGGTGACCAGTGGTAGGATCCAAGGAATGGCCTGAACTTGTGTCAGGGGAGGTTTAGGTTGGATGTCAGGAAAAGGTTCTTCCCCCAGAGGTTGGTTGGGTACTGGAAGAGGCTCCCCAGGGAAGTGGTCACAGCACTAAGCCTGATAGAGTTCAAGGAGCATTTGGACAGTGCTCTCAGGCACATGGTGAGACTCTTGGAGTTGTGCAAGAGTAGGAGTTGGATTTTGATGATACTTATGGGTCCCTTCCAACTGAGAATATTCTATGATTACGCATGCAATCATCCCACAGTAGTGAGACGTTTATATTGGTGAAACTGGGCTGCATGGAGATAGATTCAGGGTTTTTGTGTGCTGTTAGGCATGTGGAGGATGATAACCATCCTTGGGAAAAGACTGACTGCTACAGTATGTCTTTGGGTGGCTGTCATGGCATTTTCTGAGTGGCTGATGCAACTTTCTTTGTGGCTGCTCTCTTAAGTACTGGTTTGAAGGTCAGGACTAAGGATGGGGCTGTCTCCATGTTGCGTGCAGCTTATGGCCAGCTCCTCTTACCTGACCTCTTGTGAAGAATGTGCCTGGCAAAAAAAGTTAAGAGAGCACTTCTGAAGAAGGTGAGGATACTTGCACTTTGTGCTCCTGTAGGTGGTTAAGCACAGATTTGAAGTGGTGGAGAAAGCTTCTCTTAGCATTTACGTAAAGATACAGGCTGGGATGTTTAACTGGAAAAATTCTTGCAGATAATGATGAGGAGAATGTGAATGTTTTGGCTGCCAGAATCAGAGCTGCAGATTTCCTTCAGTTTAAGAGCACACGCAGGTATCAGTAGTTCAGCTGCTAAAATATATTTTAATATCACCTTATATTCTATTTTTTTCTGTGAAGTTTTAGCTGAACAGGAAAGATGTTCCTATAACTATGTGCTCAAACAATTAACCCCTTCTTATCTGGTTTACCTCTGCATCTAAAGCGTCTATGTGACAGGCGAATAGGATGTGCTTTCAAAGTGACTGCCAACAAGTTTTTTGTGCTAGACATCCAAACACCACTGAAGTGACAAAATGTTCCAGACGTGTCATATTTATGTGTACGTGTGCTACAAAGGCTGCTAATATCAGAGCAGTTCAATCTGTGAAATATGTTGGCATAGGAATATTTAGCATCTTTCTAAGAAACTTGTTTCTGTAGTGCTATGTGTTGCTCCAAAAACTTTTCATGCACTAGCAAGTTTTTTAAAAAATAGGAATTAATTGCTTGGCTTGAAATATATTGGAATAACTCAAGAGCACTAGGCTTTTAAATGTGACATAAATCAATGGGAGCCCTGACTTGGGATTTTCTGCAAGCAAGAAACAATCAATGTACTTGGAAGAGTTGTTTTCAAAAAGCACCTTACCTCAAATTCTTAGAACAGCATCCATGGCAAAACTGGGGTTTTTTTGGTGTGTGGGGTTTTTTTTGTTTGGTTGGGTTTTTTTAATTGTTTTTCTTGTTCTTTCTGCCACACTTTCACTGAGGGTCTGTGTTGCAGGTGTTTCCAGAATGACTACCTACTGGTTATCCTTTTTTTATGCTGTGGGTTGTGGAGGGTGGGTTTAAAGCAGCAAATGGTTACTGAATCAACTGTGGCTTTCGAGGGGAAAAAACTGCAGTGGATTGTTCTGTGCTTGCCAGTCCTGTAGTGTAAGGCATTATTTTTGTTTCTCGTGACTTAGCTGGCTGGGAATATGGTACTGGAGCCTTCTGCAACCACAATGCAAGGGCTTCCAGCCTCAGATGCTGCACCACTAGCAATGCAAGCTTGCATTTCTGCAGTCTAGACAGAGCATGAGGTGGCTTATGGCAAAGCTTCCCCAAATGGTTGCTGAATATTAACTGGCCTTTGTGATGCTAAGTGGTTCCCCAGGCTGTGCAGCTGACACGGGCTGTTGCTGCTTAGAAATAGGGTGGGTTGGGTGACCTGAGCATGTTTGCCCCAACACAGTGTAGGGTGGGCACCTCCTTTGCACATGCTGTCTAAGGAAGCATTGGGGAATACAGTGATTTCACTGAGTGGCTAAGAGAGGGAAGCATTTTGAGATGTATCTGGATAAAATTTGACTGGCAGCATGAACCTCTTCTTGATCTTGATGGCTGCTTGGAGAGGTCTGCAGTGATTGAGGCTTCCAAAGATGTCTGGTTCTGTGCCAAATCTCACAGGGAGGCTGCAAAATAGTTCTTCTCTGCCTGCTCTTCCTTCTAATCACAAGGAGATAGTTTTTATCCTTTGAGGCATCTTGATGTTGTATGGGAGAGCAAAGCAGGTAAAACATCAGTTTCTGTGCTTAGGTACAGATGGGCTAAATGCATTTTTAAGGAACTGAAGCTCTCCAGTTCCAAGATGGTTTTACCCTTTTCCCTTGGACTATAGTGAATTCAGGGATTACTGGTAGTCTAAGCACACAGTCTCTTGCTTTGAGCAGCACAGGCAAATCATATGTGCATGAGGTAAAATTAAATCTGTGCTGTCATGACTGGACAGTAACAACAGTGAATGTAGCACATCATCCCTCCTGTGCAGCCTGATGAATTTTGTGTGTAGTCATTACAGGTACCGGGGAGCTGGGCTGCTTGGCATTACTGCAATTTGTAAATGGCTTCATTTAGATGTCACCAATGAACTAATTTATGGAAGCTGTAATTAGTGATGATGGGACTGCAGGTGGAAAACAGTAAGTGGTGACATTACTTAGTGACTTCATGAGGGATTTTGAATGTCCAGCAGCCGGTTGCTGCATGTAAAGGAAAAATGACAGCAACTGAGGGAAAACAAAACAGCAACAGTGAAAAAAAAATGCAAGCAATAACAAAACACACTGACAAAAAAGATGGAAATACATCTGAGAAAATGGATGGAAAATTAAAATCTTCTGAGTGATGAATAACCTGATTTTAGGTGGTTACTTTCCAAGCAGGAAGGCATGATGCAGCCATGTACACGCTGTTACAAAAGCAAAATAACTTCCCAGTTGTACCTATGTTGGTTATTCCCTTGATGGTGCTGGTTGATGTCTGGGAAAGTGGAGTCTGTGGGAAAGTGTGTGCCCTAATCTAAAGCATCACAGTGCATATGACTTGTCCTGAGCACCCCTAATAAGTGATGTGAGCAAAGCAAGAGACAGAGATTAGTTTGGCTTTAAAAGCAGGGCTTAAAATGATTGCTTGCTCCCCAGGTTCTAGTTTCCATTCCCACAGGTGCCAGCCCCCTCGTACCTGCAGCTCTATGTGTTGTGTGTGTCTGCTTTCCTTGCTGTATGATGTTCCCTGGAAGTGTACAGGAAGATGCTTAGCTGTAATAAAAATTGAGGGGGAAATGTACACTGCTGTGTTATCTGATCCTCACTGGAGGACATATCCAAAGGGGAATATTTACTTGTATGTGGGTGCTGAGCTAGGTCCCTGCACAGATAACGTATCATGGTTGTTGCACTGTTCCTGTTAAAACCTGTGGGATCTAGTCCTTGGAAACCAAAGAAAGGAAAAATGTAGAGCAGAACTGCAACCACCAGTTGGGGAGTGTTTTCAGCTTCCTAAGTTTGTGTAAACTGAGTTTCTGCCTTATGAGTTGAGTTTCCTGCGATCCCCATTGAAATACGTAAGGAATTGCTCTGTGTAGTGAGATAAGCCAGCCTAGGGGTGTGAGAGGGAAACTGCCCAAAAGCAGTGTTCTGGGTGGCTGGTGGGATGTGCCTCCTTATGCCTGCTGTAAGAGTAATGTGCTGTGTACCAGGACTGTGCACACAGTAACAGTGGGAAGAGACAATCTATAAAAGGTGATTGTGCAGTTGCTGTGATTTTTTTTTTTTAATGTGTTCTCTCATCCTAGTGGCCTCTAATGAACTCTTGCAATAGCCACAGCATGGGGATACATGACAGTATGAACAAATGAACACTAATAATGTGTTCTTTGCACTAACTGAAATGAAAGGGTAAGAAATGAAAGGAGAGTAAGAGAAGTACCTTGAGGGAGTTTGAGGCAGAGGTGGTTTTTAGACCAAGACCACCCACCATGAAATATCCATTGCAAGGAACTGTTGGCCACTTTCATAAGCTGTATTTTCTCTGTGCAAAGGGAGGAAATTCCGAGTTTGTAATGGGAAATTCTCATGGGGCAGGCCAGATGGAGAGGGGAACCAAGCACAGCAAGTCTTCTTTTATTGGGTAGAATAGTACCACCTTAACTGCAGCAGGTTTGCTTTCTGGAGATACTTTCTTCTCTTTGGGTCTGTGCTGTTTGGCATTGCTATTGAGTCTTGCTGTGCCAGCTGGAGCCAGTAGCTCTCCTGTGCTTTCCCCATTCTTTACCCATTAGCAGTGTGGTGCATCTGTGGGTTGGGCTGTGTTACATTGTTCTGGCATTAAGGGGATGAAAAAGCAAAATGCATACCTTGAGGTAATTTTATTGGAACTCCAAGGCTTAAAAAGCACATCTGTAGCCTCCCAGCTGCTGAATTTGACTGAAGGGAGGTGATTCCTAACCTGGCTCTGCAGGCACAAGTGTGGTAATTTCTCCTTTCCTTTCATGTTAAATCATAATGCTCCATTCCTTGGACTTATATGATTGACACTGAAATTGCTTTTCTGTTCAATTAAAGAAATATCTTTTAACTAAAAATGGTAGGAAGAACAAAATGAAATAACTGCATCAGTCTTTTCTGGTTAATTAGGGGAAATTTCTGAGCTACCCCCAATGTTTAAAATCCTGTCCATATGGGAAACTCTTTTTCAGAAGGTATTTTGCCCTAATTGCAGGTTGAAAATAACAAATTTTTTTTCAATTAAGTATTGAAATTCAACTCTTTGATTCTTTAAATCAAATTTCATACTTAATTTGCCTATACAAGTATGAAATGTCCTGCTTTTGATGAGTTAAAAATTAAGTCAGCATTCATCTAAAATGCTACTTTACCATACAAACCAAAAAAACCACATTTCGTTTCAGATTTTCCTGCGCAAAAGTCTTTTAACTTGTATTTTTCAGAAATAATTAAATAACTCTAACAAAGTCCTTAATGAGTTCTTGTGTTAGTACCTGTGATTCAAGGTTAGATATCAGACTTCTAGCACTGTAAAATAGCCAAAATGTGAAAATCACACTTAACAAGAAGTTGATATGATTTAATCGTGTTGACTAATAATGAATCAGTATTTGTGCTGCCTACGCTGTCTGAGAGCTGCAAATTCTTAAAAATGAAGCTTCGCATGGAGTAGCCACAAAATGGAACAAAATCAGGTGTGTTAACAAAAGGAGCAAACCAAAACCGCGTTCTTGGAGGACAGTGAGCAGCAGTGGCAGTTTGTAAGCCGACGTTGACATGTCTGAGTCCTGTCATAGAGCAAGAGGGAGCTTAGCACAGGCATAATCAGTTTAGTATTCCCCTTGGGTTGTTATAAACATAATCAATATGTACTAATGACTGCAGCAATAAATTTCACCATGCTTCATACGGTAACGTCCTGCACTTACACAGTTGTTGGTTTGACAGAGAGCAATAGAGTTTACCCTTTTAAAGTTGTAAATTACTATAAAAATGCTGAGCCTCATGGTAAAATACATTCATGGATGATTTTAAGCTTAGGAAATATTGGTAATACTTTCACTAAGCATAGTATTAAAATAAATAAATAGTATTTATTGCTTGGTTTCCCAGCTGCAGCTGGGTGAAGAAACATGGCATGCATGTTTATCATGCTACTTGCAGTTTCATAACGTTTATCTCAAATTGATTCTCAAAGAAGCTATCTGAGAAGCTTATTTTTTCACATATTTGTCCACAAAAAAACCCCAATCTTCCTCCATAACAGATCTCTAGCAAGTAAAATCTTGAATTTTTTTTTTAAAGTGCTGTTTAGTTTGAGAGCTACTTTTCTATTTAGACATTTCTTCTTGCCTGTTTGTTTTTTTTTTGTTTTCTTTTTTTTTTTTTTGCTGGCAAATAAACACTTAGAAGTTGGATTAAATGTTTCAGCCTCAAATAAAACATTGGAGACGTCTTGCTCATCTTGTATTCCAAGCTTCCACACTCAGTGCTTTCTTTTGAATACAAATAGAACACTGAAATTACAATGTAGAAATGCAGATTTTTTTTCCTACATGTCTGCTACCACAGTTTTTTCTCTATTAAAATTTGCAGCTAGTAAGATGGTGGAAAATCCAGGTTCTTTGAATTATACACTTATCATTAAATCAATACACCTGAGATAACCCTCCAGTGTCAACTTTGTATAGCCCTTAACTGTATTGCATTTACCCTTACAAACTGTACTGAACTGTGCACCCTGTTGGCCCTTGAAAGCAACTTTTAAGCCACAGGTCTCTATAATACCTTCAGAAAGGATCTAGATGAAGCACAGCAAAACCGAAAGATAATTGCTGTTTTTCAATATTTAAGTTAAAATTTGTAATCCGGTTGCATTTATATAGCCAGGTAGGACTCTTTGTGATGGCTGGTGCTATGTGAGCCATCCTCAGGGAGAGAAGGTCCACCTCAGTGACCACCTGCAAGAGGTTCAGCTTTTGCTTTAGTTTGGGAGTTTTCCTAAAACTCAGGCATTGCAATTCTAACACAACTCCAGAGTTGTCTGCATGTGAGTAATCTGAGCTTCCCATGCCGGAGGGCAAATAACATCCACTCTCAAATCTGCTTCTCCACAATGATTTCTCACTGATCTGGAAATAAATCAAGCTGCCAGAAGCCACAGTCTTAGTGTGTGTTATAGTTGAGAATAAATCAAACCTGCCATAGTATTGGCAAAGACCAAACCTGCCCTGCTGACTTAAATTCTGTGCAGTATGGTAACACAGCATTTGGTCAGAGAAGGCAAAAACAAGTGCAGATTAATTCTTTGGCAGTTGCACCTCTGTGCAAGGAAGGAAGGAAGTCCAGGCTTGCTGCTGTTCTTCACAGCCAGCTGTTGCTACAGTTTGGCTCCACAAAGCCAGAGCTGTGCTATTCAAACGCAGCAGGTTTGCTGTTGTAGAGGGATCCTTTCTGCATTTCCTCACCACACCTGGGAAAAGGAAATATCGATCTGTTACTGCGCTGCCACTGTCCCACAGTGAGAACCTCCATGGTGCTCAGCAGTGAGCCTTTTGGATTTGAGTCTATCCACTCCGGACAACAGCAGTTGTGAGGCTGCAGCCGACCAGAGCTAGCAGTATCACATTTACAGGGCTACTCATTGCAAACACTGCAAACAGCTGAAGCTCATCATTTGTGTTACAATACATTGATCTGCATTTTTTCAAGTTAAGCTCACTAGTATAGAGAAGACCAAACATGTAGATGCAAAAATTTAAGTCTATTTTGTCTTACAGTGTCCTGACTCTGAAATAATTAATAACTTGAGTGATGTATCATGCTCCAGCATCCCAGAAGAGTGGGAGTTCATCAACACCACTCATGTTGACCTACTCCTTCTCTTCCTCATTTCTTCTGGGTGTTCTACGTGTGCTACTGCTTGAGAGATGTTGCTACCCCTGACCTATTTCCTAGATCCTATCAGACAGCAGATCTTCATACTGCAGGATAATCTCAGTATTTTCCAAAGACAGCTGGTTCGTGTGGCTGCTTTTATTTTCTAAAACAAACAATTATTGCAATTGAAAGAGCTATATCTGGGTTTTTTTGGGAAAAAACGTGTCAAAAGCCCTGCTGTCCTGAAAGGAAATATTACAGTGGCCCCGCACCATACACTTAATGGCAAATCTCTCCAGTGGTGCAACGCCTGGGCTTGGGCACATAAAGGCGCCCAAGTGTAATGGATGCAACTGTGTAAATGTGAAATTTACACAAGTGTAGATTCTGCTCTGAGCCTTTCTTCCTGTCTGGGGCTGCACTGCAGTGAGATGCTTTGTTCTTCAGACTGGTTGGGAGTGTAACAGGGCAATAAGGTGCTGGGGGTGCCTGTCCTTGCCATAGCTTTTCTTGCCATCCCTTCCTGAGGACATGAGCTCAGCCTCAAACAAGCCTCAGGGAGGCAAGTGAGCAGCATGAGTACAGTTGCCTTCTTCTTAGAGGGCAAAGCCTGCTTCTTCTGAAATTATATTCCCTGCTTCCATCACTGTACTCCTGAGCTCCCATTGGCAAATGAGCCTAAAGGTGCTATTAATGATAGGTGAGTCGTCTTTGAAGTAGAGCTGGAGGTCTGTTGATTCTTTTTTGGGAGATGGAGGGTGTGATTTAGACTGTGATTCATGCTGTGACATGAATGTCATCATGTGACACAGATTCATGCTGTGATTTAGACTGCATNTTTCTTTTTTGGGAGATGGAGGCATTCTTCATGCTGTGATTTAGACTGCATAACATGTGCTGACATCTCGCTCTTACATGTGCAAATGAATCACGTGTAGTGTGATGGTGACTTTTTACATCTCCATAGGCGAGTTATCCATTTTCCATGTGAGCCAAGGCTCAGGCGTTCATAAGGAGTCAAATACTGCTCAGTGTGTGGCAATGAAGCACACCTTGCCAGATCACAGTGGCTGTCTGGGTCAGACTGGTGCAATCAGGGTGCTTGGGCAGGGCATGAACTGCCTTGCCTTCTGTTGGTCTTTAGCTGACGGATTTCCTAAGCCACAGGTAACATCTCTGTCCTAATTTGAGAAAGAAAAACCTTTCATTAATTTCTCAGACTCACAGAAAATTTACAAATGCCAAAACCTATCCCATGGCTCAGCTGCGCAGCTCAACCATACGTCTTGTGAAGAAGTATCTCTTTTGGTCTGCTCTTGAGGTTAATGTTTTTTTTTTATTTCATTTGATAGCCTTGAGTTTTTTGCATCAGAAAATGATGTGCAGTCATTCCCTACATCCTTCTCCATGATGCTTGTGTCCGTTACAGACTTCTATGATATTGTATTTTCCAAGCTGGAATCCTATTCTTTTTAAGTCCCTCTCTATATAAAAGTTATTTCACTCCTTTGACTATTTTTGCTTCCTTTTTTTATACCTTGTCCAGATTTACCATAATTTTTTGGCAGGTGAGGTGAGTTCTGTTTGCAGTATGCAAGTATCATGGATTTGTATTGTAGTAGCAGGATGTCTCCTGTTTCATTCTCTGGCACTGTCAAACTGGGAGGACAGGGGGATTAAATAAAATGGTTCTGCAGGGTGTTAATGAGTTGGCCTCGTTTCCAGGCTGTTACTTGCAGTGTCCTCTGCTGCAAGGTGTTTTCTTGTATCAGAGTCCAGCTATTTTGGAGTACCCAGCCATGGGGCAGACCTGCTTAGGAGCCCAGCAGATTTCTTGGCATCATGTTTTGGAATCAACAAAAGCATTCCTCTACTTTTCACATGTAAAATTAGGATGAGCAGTGATTTCCTACTACACTGGTGGATTGAATAGAGAAAAGAGCTACTGTGAGTGCATAAAACAGAAACACGATCTGTCCTGCCACTTTCTCTCGGTCCCTTCTGAGCAGTGTTTCCCCAGGAGGCAAGGAGCAGCTTGCATCTGTGTGCTTGTTCCCTGCCTCCCAAACTCACCACCCTGGAGCCACATCAACTCAGAGGCAAATTGCCATCTTCCACCTTGCTTCTTCAGCTAAAAATGTCCTTTGCTGGTCCAGTGTCAGCCCTACTATACTTCATGCTGAAGAGCTGCATTAGGAAGGGACAGGATCAGACAGCCCATTACATTTCTAGTTTGTCAACTGTCTCGAGGCTGTCTACAAAAATTAGCGTAATATCATAACTTGTCTCTGTATCTGTATAGCACTACATCCCACAAAACAATAAATTGTGTTTGTGTTAGTATATGAAGCTGCTATCAATGCCTATGTTAATTTTCCACGGTTTATTAAGAAAATCATAACAATGTGTGCTCTTTATGCAGGATGTATGCAGAGATTTATCTCCCTAGTTGTGTATTGAATTAGAACGGTGACATTAGAGACATAGATTAATGTATTAGCATTTCTACTGTATCTTAGAGTCAGGATTATATCACAAAAGGAATTAGTTTTGTGATCTCTTTATAGATCCATTTTCAGGGCTGTCCTTCACCAGTTCATTGTCAATCACAGTCACTTGGACAGATTCATCTTTGAGTCACTTTTTCTTGTTTTTATACTCTCTGCTATAAACAATGGGACACTGGGAAGTTGAATGCTTAACAGGGTCTGGGAAAATAGCTTGTTCTAATGCTTTAATCCTTACTTTTTGGAGTTACTTAGTCAATAGTCCATGTTTCTTCCACATCTGTTGCAATGATCCTGACAGTGACATCAAAGGCATGCATTCTCCTGCTATGACTGTCGTTCACTGAATATATATGACAGAACAAACCCCTTATTTTTTTGACAAAAGTTAGAGTAACTGGCCTCTCATATTTGATTATTTACATTACCTGTGACCTCAATAAAGAAATTGAACTTTTTTTAAGAGTAGTGTTGTGAAATGGCATTGAGAGGAACTTACCCTGTGTGCCTTTTGGACTAGTTGTAAGATAGGCTGCAATGTAGACACTTCAAGGCTGCCTCTAGTATGTTTTGTTGCTAGAAAACCAAGAGATGTTTCCCACAGCATTGGTCCTGACACAGGTTTGCAGTTTTGATGCAGGGAGAAATGTATTGACAAAGTGCATTGGAGTGTGCTGTATGAACACTGCTTCTGGGTTGAACTTTGTTTTCACATCATAAGCTAGGACTGAAGTGAAATTTGGTTCTTTGATGAGAAACAGTGAAAGAAATCCACATGTGCTGTCCCCCTTCAGTAAACACTCAAGAGAATAGACAGGATCCCCCCAAAATTAGTCTGAGATCAGGAAAATCTCTACAGATGCTATTTGATTACCACATGGGTAAAAAATTTTGTTTACTCCTCTTTCAAAACAAACTCAAAATGCTGATTTCCATCACTGAAGTGCCAGTCCTTAGAAAACTGGCTTTTCTTAGTATCAGCTGAACTTTGAAAGTGGCCTTCTCCTTTCCTCTACACTCTCTCTGGGGAGACCTGAGCATGTGTCTGGTGGGATGAACTAAGAGCCAGAAAAATCTCTTAAGCTTTTCTGCATATGTAACTATGGCCTTTCCTGTCATTTTCTGGACGTCTTGGGTGTCCTGAATATAAAGATATTGAGGCAATGGTTGTCCTTTGTGATGTTTACCTGCTGCTGATAGGAGTGATGCCCAGCTGCTATCCACTGAGCCCCCTGCCCCAGCAAAAATAATAAGAATTTAAATGAGATTGCTCCTTTCTTGTTTTTTTTTTTTCCCTCCATATTATGAAATGCTGCCAGTGTGAAAGGTTCTGATAGAAGCAGGAGATGAATGATTTGACTTCAAAGCTCTGTGGCATTTTTTTATTCTGTAATTTCAATGCAATTTTGAATGTTTAAATTAAAAGAGGAGTGAATGAGTATCGTAGACATCAGTAGCATTTTTCTTTCCTCCATGTATTTTCCAACCAAGTCCAATTAAACCAGACTAATCATATGGAAAATTTCAGAATCTCTTTTTCAAAATAGAAATATCTATTAAGAAGGTGTTCTTGATTATCTCATATATTCTGTCATAAATCACTTAATATTCCAGCAATGTTTCACTCGCAAAAACTTTTGCATTCAGTGGAATTCTACAGGAATGTGAAAAATTAATAAGTAATTAGCCAATATTATTGTGTGTGCTGAAAAGATTATTATGTGCCTTAGATGTAAAGACAGTTGAGTTCATCAGGTTTTTTAGGTAAAAAAATGATGGCTTAAAAATGTTAATCCTAATTTGACATTCTTGAGATGCAAATGTACATGTACAGAGCATTCATGTGTGGGTGGGCTGACCCTGGCTAGATGCCAAGTGCCCAACAAAGCTGCTCTAGCACTCCCCTCATCAGCTGGAGAGGGAAGACAAGATATGTCACAATGCTCATGGGTTCAGATAATTTCTCAGTGACCCCTTCCCATGCTTATCATCATGGGAAAAACAGGCTTGTTGTGGGGAAAATTAATTAATTTTATTACCAATAAATGAAGGGAAATAAAATCTTAAAAACACCTTCTCCCCACCTCTCCCTTCTTCCTGGCCTCAACTTCACCCTTGATTTTCTCTGCCTCCTCCCTGTGATGACGCAGGGGGACAGCAATAAGGGCTGCCATCAGTTTATCACAGTGACAACATTTCTCCTCAATAAGAGGACTCCTTACACTCTTCCCCTGCTCCAGCATGGGGTCCCTCCCTTGGGTGACAGTCCACCAACTTCTCCAACATGAGTCCTTCCCAGGGTCTGCAGTTCTTCACGAACCGCTCCAGCATGGGTCCCTTCCATGGAGTACAGTCCTTCAGAAACAGACTGCCCCAGCATGGATCCCCTGTGGGGTCACAGAAAAACTGCTCCAGCATGAACTCCTCTCTTCACAGGACCACAGGTCCTGCCAGGAGCCTACTCAAGTGTGGGCTTCCCACAGGGTCAGAGCTTCCTTTGGACATACGCCAGTTTCAGTGTGGGGTCCTCCTTGGGCTGCAGGGGTGGATATCTGGTCCCCTGTGGACCTCCATGGGCTGCAGGGGGACAGCCTGCCTCAACCATGGGCTGCACCATGGGCTGCAGGGGAATCTCTACTCTGACACCTGGTCCTCCTCCTCCTTCCACACTAACTTTGGGCGTCTGCAGGGCTGTTTCTGTCACAAATTCTCACTCCTCTCTCACTGCAAACTCTGTTGTCCAGTTTGTTTTTTCCCCTTCTAACACATTATCCCAGCAGCACTACCACTGTTGGGTAAAGCCACTAATAGGCTTGGCCTTTGCCAGTGGCGGGTCCATCTTTGAGGTGGCTGGCTTTGGCTCTGATGGACACAGAGAAAGCTGCCAGCTGCTTCTCATAGACACCACTGCTGTAACTTCTCAACTACAAAAACCTGGCTGCAAAATCCCAATACAATGTATCTTTATAATTTCAGCATCTGTCATTTTTAAAACAGCCTTTTTAAAGAAGTCAACAAATATTCTCAAACAACTCGCAATTTCCTGGAATTTTTCAGTCTTTCGGAGATGCCAGTCGCATTTCCATAGTAATGCAGCTGGGAGGTTGCAAAATAGTAATGCACAGAGCAAACTGTGTTCACTTATGCTAGCTCTTGTTTCTGGGTCTTCATGAAGCCCGTCATTGCACCACTGACTTCATCTGCTCCAACAAATACACAACTTGCTCAATGGTGATACTGTTGGGTGTGTTCAGGTACTCCTGTTTGGTCAGCCAAGTGAGGCATGTTTTCTGCTTGCCCAGGGCAAGCTGAACCTGAAGGATGTAAAAATGGTTGCAAGTGCTGTTTTGTACAGTTTTGAGCTCTCTTTCCCTGAGCTCTCTGCCCTTGCAACACTCACAGAGGCTTTTGGGTGGGGCTTGGGGCTCATCTGCATTGCAATTTCTTCTCTGCAGCTATTGAGAAGTGGCAGTGAACGAGTCCCAGCAACACCTGAAGAGGAGAAGAGGAAATTAAACCTTCACAGGGCTTCCCCAGGTATTGGACCTCAGCAAGGAAGGGTACACATCACTGCAGTAACTTTGGCAATGCTCTGAGGTGTTATTTATCATAGTGTTCAACAGTGCAGGTGACTTCAAACTGAGAGCAGGTTTCCTGTGGTCTTGTGATTTTCAGTCTTTGCTCTCTGCCAGAAGCTGGTGCTTTGGAAAAGTTAGAGATTAAAATTATTCAACTCTTTTTAGGAACATGACTAAGAAAAAAGGAAATATGTTTTCATTTCCTTTCTTTAACACGAATGTATAATGGGAATTTTCATTAAGATAAAGATAAAATCGGAGAAAAATTTTGTCATCTCCCTCCCTGTCATTTCATCTCTCTTTGGCAAGATGAGATGACTTTAAGGTAAGAGTAAAAGTATCTTACAGTCATTACTAGGTGTCTTTTCCCATTATGTAGTGCCAGTCTCTGTTAACTGCATTTTGGGCTGAGGACCTTCGTGAAAGATGCTGAAAATGAGCAACTGACAATGTGAAAGGGCCTTTTTGCATTAAATATCCTTGGTACAGCAGGGAGCAGTAGGCAGCAATTTGTGTCCAAAGTGTGGCAGCTTGGTGTAAGCCATGTTCTTCTCCCCACATATCAATATTGTATGAATCTATCACACCTGTTCACCATCATTTGACATCACTCATGCTCATCTCTAAACTCCGTTATGTATTTCTGAGCATGCAGTCACTATTTAGGTGCTTTCTCCAGCCTCAGTAAGCAGAGAAGCTGCCGTTGACAATACACGTGAAGCCACACACTTCCACCCAAAGCAAGCCTAGTACATTGCTACTGTGACAGCTATGAGGCATCTTCATAGGTTAATTCATGGCTTTGCAGGATTGTTTCTCATGGTGTTTATCTGAAATCACACAACTTGCAAAGAAGATGACTACTGCTGATCTGCAAGCTTGAATGTGCTGGAGGTGGTGAGGCTGCATCCTGCCATCTTGTGACAACTTTGAGTGACAGCCTGGGACAGCACAAGCACCCTGCCCAGGCAGCACCTATCATGTAGTCAGATGAGACGACATCTGTAAGCCAAGCAGCACATTTGATGATCCTTTATTTTTCCACTGTGCTTTCTCTCTTTGCCTTGAAAAATACGTGGCTCTGTTCCCATACGCCTCTAAGTGTTCAAACATGATCAAGACATTGTTTTGGAAGACTTGTGAACCTTGCATCTCCATAAATTACTGCTGGTTTCATCACTTATGTCTTTTTTGGCTAAATTTCTCAGATTTTCCAGAGGTACATGCTTGACTAGAGCTTTTTGCAATTTAAATGGCACTTACTTTAGATATCAGATTCATGTGGATTTATTTAGTGTGTATGAAATAGTGATCAAGCACACATGTCAAATGGCTTATCCCAGACAGTTGGTGCTCCTGGCTGAGGGTTTATCTCATCTCTGTTGGTTCAAAAGTTAGTGTTTTATTTCTTTCGTGTCAGAGAAATTTGTTTATCAGAAATGCTGATTCATCTTTGTCTTTATTTTTCCTCATGCTCCAGAAGACTTCTGATTCAATACAAACAAGATTTTTAGTTTAGGTGAAGAGAACTGGGGAAAATTATGGGTCGATTTATTCCTGCATTGGATAGTGCTGTAGAATAAGCTTGAATTTTCAATGTTAACTCATAATTTTTGGATGCCTGAGCCAGCATGCTAAGAGAGGCCTGATTCTTATCATAGATGCCCCTAAAGTTGGGCCTTCTGAGTTGACATTCGTATTTAATGATGCTATAATTCCTAATTCTTTTATTAATTAGGGGTTGCTTCTAAAATTGGGTGTCAACCAGAGGTAACAATTTCTTTTACTTTGAGCAAGTGAGAGATGCTGAAAATGATGGTTGCTGGCTGAGGACCATGGAAATGCTGGTGGATAGGCTAACACTAATACAGTTTAGGGAGAAATCTTTTGGGGTTTTGTCTATCTAGAAGTAGACTGACCTCCTTTAAAGTTTATATCTTTATTTATACCTCTTCAGGCAAAAAATGCTGATCTGCAATGCCACATAATCTAAGGAAGCGAGGACGAGTTTTGCTCTTGAGGCAGGGCAAGGAAACAAAGCAAATTGATTGACTCTGCTGGCTGTGATGTTCTGAATGGGATGTTGTTGTCTGTTTGAAACTTTGGATTGTGTAAAAGCATAAAAACCTCATGCTCAGGGTTTATTTAGGATGGATTTCTGATACATATTCCTGAAGAGACTTAGGAAGCATCCAAGTAATGTTGGGCTCTTGTGTGATGTGCACAAGGTGCATGACTAAATCTAAACACAAGACTGATAAAGCTTAGATCTAAAGTGGTATATGTAAGAGCAATTAGAGGACTGTGTGCAAAATTCTCCTGCTTGGTAGCTGCAAGATAGGTGGAGAGTTTACTGTACTTAAGGGACCTATGAGCATAATATTTATTTTTTGAGGTTTCAGTAGTGCCTGATGCTCATCAGCAGGAAAACTTCATTGTTAAAATGAGGAAACTGTTTGAGGCTACTGGTTCTGACCTTTTGAGTTGACATAAATAAAAGCCAGGTTAATGAAATTTGTTGTTCCACTAGCAAGTCAGGGAAAGAAAACAACTTGTCTGCTGCCTGGAAAAACAATAAATGCCACAGAGATTTATGCAGAGCTCTGGTGTAACTCCATAGTCATATGAGCCATCTTTACATAAGATACTGAATTTTTGTAGGGAAAAGAAGTCACCGCTTGAATCTGTTGAAGTGCACAACCTCTAATATCTCAGAGTGACAGATAACAATAGTAATAATAATTGTGATTTGCTTGCTAAGAGACACATGATCCATTTAGTGTTCTTGCTGGCTTCAAAGCCACAGTCCTGAAGTGTAATCAGGAAAACTGCATTTGACACGGGTTGTCAAAGAACGACATAAATCCTTCAGTACCAAGCATGTACTGTGTTAGGCTGGCCACTAGTCATCCAGCCACCGAGCAGCACCCAGAAAAGTTGGCCGCTAATGAAAACACCTTGGAGCTGGCACCAAATCAAGAAGACTCTTGGGCCCCTGTTTGTGTTTCCTGGGATCATGCCAGTGTTCATACTTCCACAACCCAAAATCTTGCAAGCAGTTATTTTTAAGCTCAAAATATTAATGTAAATTTGGTATAAAGTTGGCTAGGGACTTCAATGTCGGTGCTCAACAAAGGAAACTATTTGTTGTTAAAAATGGTTATTTCTTGGATTATGTGCTCTGTGGTAGTGCTGAGGTTTTGGCTCTGCAGCCATGCAAGTGGCTGGATATTCTAAAAGGCAGTGGGAGTTGCCTTTTAGAGTGTCTGTGAGGCAGCAGCGTGTCCTTTGCAACCTGTGTGCCTCAGCCACAGCCATGCTGAGCCAATTCTGTGCAGACTATGTCCAGTGAGCCATTTATCACCAATGTGCAAGCCAAGGTCTTTGCCGTTGCTGCAATTATCTCTGTGCCGGGGACCACAGCCTGGAGTCTTGGCGTTTTTCAACTTGAGGGCTGTTTTTTTTCTACTATAAGTCTCTGGTCTTCCTGTTGCTTGTAGGAATGAAATCCTCTTGGAGGACTTTAATACTTCCAGCAGGGAGCAGGACAGCCGGAGTGAAACACCAGCTGTCTAAAAGGCGATGCAGTGGGCTCCTGCTTTTTGTGCATAGCAAGAGCTCTCAGTTCTTTAGGATTGGTTGGTTTCTGGATGGGACCTGGAACTGAAGGGATCTTCGTTGTCAGGCTCTGCAGCCCAGAAAATAAACTGGCTTTGTAGTGAAGAAATTTGCCACTATAATGAGATGGAAGGAAAATTATCTGGGGATTTCATGCTCTTTTCCCTGTGCCTCCTCACTTCCCTACTAAACACAGGAAACAGAAATCCTGTGGCATAATTTTAAAGGCAAATCTGGTTGTCTTCTTTCTAACTGAAGTAAAGCAAAATATATTTCTTTGCCTCAATTCAGTCTAAAATGGGCGTCTAATGCCAATAGAGTTGCTCTGGGGCATCACTACTGGCTTCCAACTGATGTCCAGAAAAGCAAAGTTCTCCCATAGCTCTTTGGTTGCCTTTGTTGGCCCTACATGAAACTCTTGGCTCTGCTACGGCATCTTGAATGACACTGGGTGCCCAGGCAGTGGCACTGAATATAACAGAGTCTCCCTCCAGCCTCAGCTGGTTGGAAGGATCATGTCAATGAATAAAAACCTATAGACAAAATTTCATAGTGGATGACTTCTTCTCAGAGCCATTAGTGAGACTGAAAAATCAGACCTTATAATACAAAGCAATCTTCCACCTGAACTATGGGACAGCTACTCTAGCTCTACAATACGTTATTTAAAGCCTGTTTTATAATAGAATTTGGTATTGCAGTATCTATAATTTACAATATATTAAAACCCATTTCATAATGTATTTTAATCTCTAATGATGAATAGCTGGGACAGTTTTTCAGGTTCTGTATATCACTATGGCAACATCCTTTAAAAAAAGAAAAGTAGGACAATTGAGAGATACCAAGGACTGGTCAAGGAAAGAATAATGACACTTGTCTATTTGCATTCTGTCCCATAGTTTTTCTTCTTGGAAATGGCATCTATTCTGATATTTTTGCATGTGTTTTCAAGAAATTGCTCGTGACATTACTGAAATGTTCTATCTCCTTTAACCTTTGAGTGCTCAACTTTGAAAAGATTTGTTTTCCACTGCAGTACTAAATGCCATAGCGTGTCTATGAAGATGAGCAGAACTCAGCAGCTATTAGTGAACTGGAAATATATCTTCCACCAGATTGCCAATGTTTCTTAAAAGTCAAAACAGTGCTTTATTAGCCCAATCTAACATGTAATTTAGAAAAATGGGGCTTGTCTGCCATACTAAATGGTTGACTGTTTTTACAAATCAGGATGCTTCCTTTGAAGGTCTACATTTTGACTAAACCTCTAAATGGTAATTATTCTTTTCCTGAGCAGTAGTTAGCAAAGCATATTCATTGTTCATTGGCAAAGAAAGAAGAAATCTCATTTCACCTGCCTCTTAAAGTGCAGGTGTGCATCTCTAAAAATGTCACTATAATATTTCAAGTGTTAGGGGTCCAAAAGCCTTAAGATCTATGGATCACAATTTGCTTATCAGGCAACACATGCTTCATCTGTGGAAGACTGTGATTTTCATCAGTTACCCAGAATCAGGCAGTCTCTTCCTGAAGACCAGACTTTTTATGGTCCCAAGTCTGAGGACCAAACACCAACAGTGCACCAGGTAGCATTTTGAGATATGTTTCTATTCCTGGATGTTATTCTTAGTCTCACGCTTTCAAGTGTGGGAAAAGTACTTTTTGAGGAAAAAGGTTGATTTGGAAATAAGTTTAAGTTTAGGTTTAAGGTTTAATTTTTAATATAGGTTTTAAGTTAGTTTTTTCCTTTCTCTCCTCTTGCCTAGCAGGTGGTGATAAGGTTGGAATGAAAGCATAAGAGACAATCCAGGGGGCAGTGAGATGGGGAGGGAGATAACATGAGGATACTCCAGACCTCTTGGCACTTCATCAGACCAAACAAATCTGTGGTTTTCCTATGTTTATAATAGAGTGTTCTCTAGGCCAAGAGTGATGGTAAGGTCCTGAAGAAGCCTATCCGAAGATCCCCAAAGACCACTGGGACCCCCAAAAGGGGCGGGGATCTGGGACGGGATGGGGAGTTGACTATGCTAATTAGTCGATGATGTAATGGTGTTAAAGATGATGTCAAGTGATGTTTATTCAGAGAGTTGTTATGCATACGTGTAATCTAGGTGCATTTAAGCGCGTTTTGCTATTCTCAGGGCTGGGGGTGACAGGGAACAGGATGGGTGAGAATCCTTTCTGTTCCCCTCCAGGGAAATAAATTTTTATCTTTTTCTTGCTTGCAAGCTTTGAAGTTTTTGGAGTCTGTGTTTTGTAATTCAAGGTTTATGGCTGCAATGGTTTCTTTTCTGATTTATATTGTCCAGCCACTGAGGGACTCTTCTGTCAAATGCATAAGGCCTTTAGGAATGAGTTCCTGGTTCACAGAGAAGACAAAGCTGGAAATTGAGCTATGTAGGACCTCCCTTGCCCTCTGTGTTTCCTACTTGTTTTTCTTAAATACATCAACCCTTTGCTATTTCAATCAATTCAACAAATAATTCTTTTCTCTCTCCATTCTTTGTAATCCCCAGCACAACTTATTTTCTTTGGTCTCCAAACAAATTCTTACTTTCCATCCCAGTCTACCCCTTGCCATCACAGGTTTTAACACTCCCTTGCCATTCCACACCTTTTACAGAGAAGACTCTGTTGGACTGTTCTTTCTCCTTTGTGAGCTAAAGCTTCTCCAGTGCTTTTTGGCATCCAGCCATGTTTTGGTTGGTGACAGGTCAAGCAAACCAAAGATTATGCTAGTATGACAGTTGATATGAGGCTGAAGGTAGGAATATACCTAAAATGTCTGGGGACATCCAGGCATTCATTTTGTCCCCTGTTTATCCCAAAGCAGAACACAGATGTTGACCTTTACCTAACTAATCCACCTGCTTACTCAGGCTTTTGCTTGAGGGGTGATGGCAAATGAATTTCTGCCTACAGGGCAAATTCCAGGATGTATCCATTACTGTGCCATTGACATTTGCCAGCTGATTCTTATGTTTTCAAAGTAATTTTGTTCATGTGCCCAGGGAAATTAGCAGTGAACTGTTACCAGGGTTTAAAAAGCATTTCTGGAATAAAATTTCTTTTAGCTCTTCTTATTTAAGTCATTGCTTGCATAAAGCTCCTGACTAGAGAAGAGCAGGAATCCTTATGAGAAATAGGAGTAGTGAACATGATGAATTCCTGTTCTGACTTTTTTTATTTTCTCCAGTTATAGAAAGCCTTTTGCCATGGGCACCTCATCCATGACATGGATCACAGTCTACAAATAATGTAAGGATTTAATTTTTCTGGCTACATTACTCTTGCAGCATATCTTGTAAATGTGCAGCTCAAATCCTGTAACTAGGTATGTAAACAGCAAGGAGACAGTCTGTTGTGGTTTTAAGTAGCCAGAGTTTTTTATTAGCTCAGGGGGGCTATGAGAGAGGCTTCTTTAAGAAGCTGCTGGAATTTTCTCTGCTCTAAGCTAGCCAAGGTCAGCCAACAATGCCTCTGTGATAACATATTTAAGGAGGAGAAGAAAAAAAAGCTGGGCAGAACATCATGGCAGCTTAAGAGAGAGGAGAGTGAGAAGTTNGGAAAGCTGGGGTTGGGACTCTCTCTCTTCTGAGCAGCAGCAAAGACAACGTCTGACTGTAACCCCCCCCACTCCTGCCTTCCCATGCTGCTGAGGGAAGGTGAAGGATCTTAAAAGGAGGCGGGGGGGGAGAAAGGTGTTTGTAACATCCATCAAACTTCTCACTCTTAAACTCTTAAGCTCTGATTTTAGTAGTAGTAGCAGTAGTGAATACTTAATATTCTAAGTTAGAGCCTGTTTTGCTTGTGTGAAGTAGTTAATAAACAGTTGCTTGTAATCCTTATCACAAAAGTCGAGGGGGTTTTTTCCCTTCTCTGAGAAATTTTGGATCTGTGTGTGGGCTCTTGGCATTTATCCAGAGTCAAACCATAACACAGTCATTTTCCAGTGAAGGAAAAACTTCTATAATGATGGGAGTAGTGGTATAAATACCCAGCTTTACATTGGGTCTGGTGCTCACACTGCAGCTCTAGGCTGTCATTTAGAAGAAAATACAACTTATACAAATTATGAAAGTATAACAAAATGGACACAATGAGTGTCTTAGCAAATAAGATGATAAGGCAGGGATCTTTCCAGTTTGGATGCCAGAGTGTTAGGGCTTGTGGGGTTTCTTGAATGGGTTTCATCTCTTTGAACACATATTTCGTTTGAGAATTAAAACCAGATGAGAGCAGTATCACATAAACCTGTTTTCTTGCTCTTTATGGATGATGAGCACTTTCTTATTCCAGAACCACTGGACCCATTCATAACTGAAACCTTAAAGTTTATGAACTGTGAAATTAGGTGACTAATAGACAGGCGAATCATTAGCCAGAATGCCACAAAGGCTGCATTCAGAGACCTCCTTGTTCCCATTTCTTCCCCATATCCCTGTAGACAAATGCATTTACTTAAGCACAGACTAAGAAAAATAGTATCAAAAACTGTTCATAGAACTGAGGTCCTACCTAATTGCAGGGGAATGGGAATTTCCCCAGTTTATGGTGAATGCCTACTTTATCTCTCCATATGTTTTCTCAAGGTGTCATGCCTTGTGCCGTTATGAGGGTCATTCACAGGCACATAGTCTTCCTCTTCCTTCTCATCTTCCTCCTCCTTCTCCTCTTTCTCTTCTCATTCTCCTTTCCCTTTTCCTCCTTCTTTTTACTTTCTGTAGGAGAAAACCTTTGCAGCCCCTGTATCTGCTGGAGATCTTTTTTTGCTAAGCCAGACAATGTCCTGTGCAAAGAGGTCAAAACAAGCAGAGACCTAGGAGCAGGTTTGTTTCAAGTCCTCCTGCCACAGGGATATTCTGATAATAAAATCCTCCCTTCCCAAAGGCTTCACCATTCCCTTTGAAGAAGAAAAGTCTGACACAGTTCCAGGGACAAAACAAAACTCAAGCCAGCCCAATCAATAGCACTTCATTTGCTTACTGGAATGAAAACTCCACAAGTGATTTTTAGGGTGAAGAGTCAGGGAAGTTGAAGTTTTGCATATGTTCTGACTTTTAGATTTTACATAAGATGTGGTTCAGAAGCATTGAAGTGGTTCTCATCTTTATTAGAACTTCCCTCCAACTTACAGTTTCACCAGTTATTTATTGTCACATGTGGAATAGGAGCTGTTGCCAGGCTGTATATCTTAATTAAAAGGAACATCTGCTTAATATAATGCATTATGTAAGTGGTATTTCCTTTGTATACCAGGCTGCATTAAATAATCTATTGGCTATTGACCTAAGTTCCTGTGTGCCTATCAGATAACCAACAAAGCACATACTTTTTGACATCATGCATGTCCCCTCCAGGCAACATAGAAAATAAATACTGTAAGCTTACATAGAAGCAGGTGAGTCCAAAAGAGCAAAAGGGGGTCTATCTATTCCCAGAGTACAAACTAAGTGGTAACAGATGAATCCATACAGTGATTATAAAGCCCAGAGCTGACTCATAAATTTCTCAGGCTGCAGTCTGTAGTCTAAGGGCAAAACTATCTGTGATAGGCTTGTTTTCATGTCTTTATAGCAAGAATAACTTCAGTTCTTTGTATACTTAGGGAATATGGATGAAGATACTGATTTTGTGGAGTGGTCCCAATGCCCAATAGGAGTGAAATCAAAAGAGCACACTTGAATGGTGAAACCATAAATAAATGACATAATTTTTTTCTAGTGTCATGCAGGTAGAGCATTCTCAAAGACTTAACATATTCTTTCAATATTCTTTGCATAACAAATATTTCAGTATTTGTTTTTTCTTTATAGAGCTTAAATTTCATGTGGACTTTGTAGGAGGAAGAGTTGGATCCATGGTCAATAATCTAGGGAATTTTCGGCTGTTAACTTGCCTGTTCCTTGATGGAAGTTACTGCTGGAGACGCTTGTGTCATTGGGTAGATGTTGGGGACAGATGTGTTGGGTGCTTTCTGCTCTACTTTAGTATGTCAGTATATGCAAACTGAGATTTTTTCTCTAGTGCTGTGGCACTTCAATTCCTGACTTCTGTTGGTCAGATTCTAGTGGATATTTTTGTGTTAATTCCT
Organism: Calyptomena viridis; assembly: GCA_013390005.1. NCBI lineage: Eukaryota > Metazoa > Chordata > Aves > Passeriformes > Eurylaimidae > Calyptomena > Calyptomena viridis. The sequence continues at coordinate 164,216 of WEIV01024745.1, forward strand.
AGTCCACCTTCATCACGTCCCTTCCCTATCTTTTCCCTGTACTTTAGTTGCCAAAATGGAGATGGGGAAGAGCTAGGCATGGCTAGGGTCAGGGCCTCAAGCAAGCCATTCTGACATCATAAAAGCTTTTGGAATGAACAAGAGAGGTCAGAACTATAGAGAAGTTTATTTGCAAACTCACTGTCCAGATGGTTCATATAATTACTTTCTGTGTTTATCCTGCTTTAATCAACATACAGCTGAGAAGACCAGTCAAGCCATTTTACAGAACTTTGTTGCCTCAGACAAAGAAGTGCAGGATGCTACCTCATTAGGCTGTGTTGTGTTTGCTGTTCTGATGCTGGAAACAATCATCTTTGCTCTCAGAACAAAATATTTCCAACCGCCTGACTTTGGGGTTCCACTTTAATCCTATGTGCTGGTTTAAACCTAATGTGCTGGTTTACCGTATTAATGCAGATTAGCTGAAAATAACTTGGCACATCAGGATTTTCTCCTCTTCTCAGGTTTTATAATCTCTTTGCTTTGGATGTTGTTTATTACATACTGGCATAATAGGTTTAGTGCTTTTATGACCTCTGTAACATCTTCTTTTTGTGATTCCACTCAGAACTACTCTTGCTTAGCAAACCTTTCAGCAAGTAATCAGTCTGGCACAATTACCCTGGGCACAGTGGCAGCCATTTTGAGGACTCTCTTGGGTTGAGTCCCACTGCAGATCTGCTGCAAACAAAACAGACATTTGAACTTATTAATTTTGGCTTATTAATTTCTTTCATTGCAGCTGCAACCAAACAAGAACCTTCTTCAGCCCTAACCTTTGGTCTCCTTGTCAGCTGCCTCGTTTAGGATGCAGCATAAGATGTTTGGGAGCTCACTAGGATAGGTTGGTAGAGACCTTTCTTGGCTGCCAAAGCATGTAAGACCAATTTAGAAGGGCTGTTGGAGGGATTCTACTAGAACAGAATGTATGGGGAGGATAGCTTGTATTTATTTTGTTTTCTAGCAGACTAATTCTTCTGCATCCATGTGTCAATGCTGAGTTTTGTGTACCTCAGTCATCTAATTCTTTGTCCAGATGCCCAATGGTATTGGGAGGCCAGAGGTGTTAAACTTCAGAGGTCTGCACAGAGTCCACTTGCTTAAATGTTACATGTTAACAAACTCCTGGGGCCTTTCTTCTGCGCTCTGCACCATCTGTGCTCTTTCCAGCTTTTTGAGTCTGTTTAATGCTCCTGTTTACTCCCATCATAGTTTTTCCTACCTTGACTCCCTCCTTTCTGTTTACTCCCAAGGATATTTCACACGGCCTTCCTTATCTTCCCTTCTTCTGAAGAGGGGATCTGAATTTACACCGCTACAGATAGCAGTTTTGTTACTTTTTGGCAGAATTTTGCCTGCCCTATGTGTGGGGTGGGAGTATTGCTAGGCAGCTGAGGATGGTGAGTGGTGCTGCTGTGCCTTGTGTTATGCCTGGTTGTAGTTTAGGCCCCTTTTCCCTCAAGACCTGCTGCTTGTCCTGGCCTAGCTCAGAGTAATTCCCTCAGCTCTTTGCAAAAGTGCTTTCAGAGTGGAAAGCTTGACATGTCTTTTTAATACAGAGTAGGAGGGAAGAGGAGGGAGTCAGCCTTACTAAAGGCAATTAAGTCTTATGCTGAAACTAAGGCTGCATACTCCTTGTCTGAACTTTCTCTTCTCTGAGGATAACTTCTGCAAATGGATGGAGATTGTCAAAGCCTATAACTTTAGATACTATGCTACCTTTAACATTGCAGTGAGAGGAGTCTCCAACATCTGTCGCCAAAAAAAATGACAACATTACCATTGCCTCTGTCTTCACAGAATTAAAACATGACATCAGAGACAGTCTACATCTTCTCTCTGGCTTTTGTGCAAGAATTTTTTCTCTCCTTTTTCAGTTTGCTCCTGTTTGGAAGATAATGAGGGCTACTGTCTTCCATGTGCCTTTTATCAGGGAACAGTGCTCTCCAGCAGACTCATTAAAATAATGGATAGCCTCATATGGTTAATTATCTCTGAAACTTTCTTGCTGTCCAGCTGCAGGCAAGCTTTCTGACATGGGATGTGGATAGAAGGTGTAGTCTTACAATGGCAGTCCTTCCACCACATCCTTTAAGATATCAGTTAGAAAAATAGTGAGTTGATATCACCAAACCCAGATGAATGATTTGCTTTGTCTAGGGGTGTGGCATGATCAATTTGACCACTGGGAGTGGATGGATTTCAGATTGAGAGGACAACAATAATTCATTGGGTGCACGAGAGTTGGTGTGGAGTTTGCGAGGCACGTTGTAAATGTGGCTGAGAGAAGTAAAAAGACATCTCTTATGGAGGCCACCAAAACTGAGGGGAAAAGAACTTGGGCTCACCAAGGCCTTCAAGCTATGCTGTCAGAGCTATGCCTGTTCTGGTTAATCCATGTCTTCTGATGACAGGTTGCGTATGGTGAACTGCTTGAAATGTGCTTCACTTGTCCAGATTCTCATTCCTTAAAAGTTGGCTTTGAACTGCATTAGTACTAGCAGAGCCGCCTTCTGCTTTTGGAAAAAAATATAGAGTACAAGTCTGTGAAATACATGTGTTTTGCTTAAGGGAGTTCAGTTTTTCTCGTATAATCTGGGTCAGAATTTGAGATAAATTTGGCAATCCTGACAGCATCTGGCCATTTGGGAGCTCAGTTCTCATTTAGAGACAGACCAATTATTAGGAGCTGCAGGAGTTTTGGTTCTTTGGTCTTTTCTGGGGTTAGTGCTCAGCTATTTTGTTACCTTACTAAACGAATACTCCAGTCCTCAGGAACCATGTACCAGTGGCTTGCACCCACATACATTAGGTGATATCCAATTTAATTAAAAGCAGGAGTTGTTTTCAAAAAGCCATTAGTAAAAGAGAACCACAGCCAGATGACACAGCAGGATGTGTGTGAACCAGGTTGCTGGAGAAATCCAAAGAACCAAAGATTTCCCTTTGGGAAATCCAAAGGGTCTCAAAGAGGGGTTTAGGTCCTTTTAGTTTACTCAACTATTTCAAGTAGCACTGGAGATGAGGTCCCCACCTTGTTTAGGGTGTGTGAGCTTGTGACATATGAGATGAAGTCCATTTTGCTATAGAAACTGAAGGGGAAAAAAAACCCCCAAAATAAAACACTAAAAAACAAAACCCTGTACCTCACAGCTCTTGAAAGTCAGTCCATTTTTTTGCATGTGTGCAGGTGCCTTATACATACCTTAGTAGAGGTGAGCCCCAATGTCTGCTTGGCATCCGTATGTGCTGCTTTAATTCAAACAACAACAGGTGCCTGTTTATAGGTTGTATTATAAGTATCTGGAATTACTCATATGGGTAACATTAAAGATCAAAGCTGTAAGGAAGTGTATGTATGACCAGGGACTTAACGTTTGATGAGTGCTTATGAACTGTAAGGAACATCTGCTCTTCGTGGGTAGCAATTGGTTTTCTATATTAAATATTGAAGTGGGTTATCACACTGTAGAATGGGTTTCCTTCTTCCTTTCATCTCTGTGGCATTTTTTTCTTCATGTTCCGATTTCATACAGATTGAACAGTCACGATGAAAGAGCAGTAGGCAAATGCATACAGAAACAATTTAGCTTTGTATGGTGTCAGATGGTGTTATGAGAAATAAACTTTTGCAGGTTTTTACTTAAAATCACAACTAAAGAACTCTGGCGTGCCATGTCTGGGCAGCTGCATAAGGTCCTCTGTCAGAAATGTCATTTAGCTGTCCTCTCAGATAAACATGGCCTGCTTGATGTGCTGATGTGGCCAGCATGAAAATTCAGATTTTTCAGAAATGAACCTCTAATATTAATTTATTCTCAAGAACAGTAGGTTTCTGGGCCTCATGCTTGCTAGGAATGCCTTTAAGATGTGGCCCAAGAGTAAAGGATGTCTCTCGAAGTAAGTCCTCTCCTCTGTTCCTTGGAGGACTCAAACCTGAATTTTAAGAATAGAAAGATTTGCATGCCTGTCTCATTGCTGCATTAGTGCTAATTCTGTATTGGTTGGTTAATGAGCTTAGGAAGCCTGTTTATGCTGTATGTGTATGTTGGGGCTTGCAGCCATGAACGTGTAGCAGAGAGAGTCTGTTGTGTTCATTTCTTCTCTTTGTCTTTAATTTCTATATAGCTTCTTTGATTGAGCTCATGTTATTCTTTGGGCACCATTGCAGGGCGGTGAAGGGATCCGAGTCCATCCTTAGCCACACATTTGGCAGCTGAAGGCAGAAATTTGCTGTGAGGCCACTTGGCCTCAGACTGCATTAAACCTACCTTTGGGTTCCCAGTGACCCTGGTGGTCCTGTGAAGGGCTTGCACTCCCATATCTATGCAATAGCCTCAGGGAAGTCAGGCCTCTCCTCCACTTTGCTTTGGGACTCCAGAAGAGAAAACAGCTCTGGAGGCTCCAGATCTAGGGAGGGGGACATGCAGCATCTGGCACAGGATTGGGAAGAAAGATTCATGCTTCAATTGACACTTCCTAGTTCATTGATTAATGGCCAGGAGCCATGTGGAGGTCCAGTGCTAATACCTATGTTGTGTGACCTGCAAACTTTATTGGAGGTCAGTTGTCCTCCATAGGTTCAAACTCATCTTCTGGATGGTCTAGCTCCTTGTCATCTTTCACATGACAACCAAAACATCATTTAGCCCATTTTTCAGGCTTTGTGGTATTTGAGAACACCTGGTATACTGTTCCTACCTATGCTGCCCTGCAGCAATTCTGCTCCAGGTCTTTTTGGCATCCCAGGAGCAAGAGACTTGGTGAGTTGCAGGCCAGCCTGCAAAAAACCTGCAGAAAGCATTGCTTTGGATCAGTGGATGACATGTTCCTGTATTTTGTGCAGCAAATTATTTTAGTGTCTAGTAAATAAGAATTTAGTATAGGTGAGACCTGCCTCTGTCCTGATGTTCCCTCCAGTAAAAGCAACTGAAGGCAGAAAGGGATCTAAGTAGTTGCTGGAAGGATTTGGTATGAAATACCCTGCTGTTCTTCCAGAAGAAAGGGTGTATGTGGAACTGAGTAAAGCAAGGAGAATGAAGCACTTAGTTTGACAACTGTATTTAGTTCCCATCCTGCATAGTTCCAAGTGCAAAGATAAGAAACCACTGTTTTTTCAAGACACTGCTGACAGCTCTTGCCAAGAAGGGCTGGATTGGCTTTTTATGGGCACCTTAGCAATTTTGATCAAATGGGAGGGAGTTAATACTCAGCCAATTCATTCTTTTTTTATTTTTCCCCCCATGCTTTTTTTAATCATTTTTTTGTAATCTTGGAAAAAAAAAAAAAAGAGTAGTATCAATGCTCAAGGATTAAAGTAACTTTCTCAGCCCAACAATTTGGATTTATGTCACTTCAAAATCAGTTTCCTTTGAGGAATATGAACACTGGATATAAAGCTTTACTCCAGACTGGTAATTAAAAAGCTAAATCCCATATACAGCATTACAACCGTAATGTGACTGGAAGAGGATTGCTCATTAGAGCTCATAGGGATTTCAGTTGTGGCTTTGGGGACTTATAGCCACCCATCTTGTCATGAATCCTATTAGGGCAGACATCAAACCACACAGCATCTTGTTACAGCTCTCCATTGGCATGGTTTCATGCAGCCACCACCTTGCATAGAGTAAGTGTGGATTCACATTTTTCCCCTGCCAGATAAATGCTCATGAAGCTGCACCTACAATAATCCCAAAAGACATCCTTGTCTGCCACGAAGCCATTATTTCTGCTTGTAGATCAGGTTCATCATAGGCAGCGTTTAGTGGAGGAAAACTGTACCATGGTTTGTGACATCCCCTAGAGTGGGGTCAAATTACTCCTCATTTCCCAAAACAGGTCACTAAGTAAAGCTGCCAATGAGCTCTTGCTGGTGGCTAGGGCCTCGGAGGCAAGGAAAAGCTGCTTCTCTTCACTTGTTTAAAGATCTTAGAAGTTCACTGGGATGTGATTTGTGAAGATCTCTCCTGCAGTTTGCAGATATACGGTATCAGAATCTTGTCCAGATTATAATGTTCACATTAGAGCTATAGAAGCTTTAAGTATGTATTGTGCTTGCCCAGATATTGATAAAAGTCTACCAGCAACCACTCTTACGTCACACAAGGTCCAGTTTTAGGGCATAAATGGAACTGAGCCCCAAGAACTTGGACCAACCAATACGTTTACTGTACCTCCACCTAAAGTGGCAAGGCAACTTTGCATAAAAAAAAAAAAAGAATTAAAAATCAGCAAAACACAAAAAAATTATAAAAATCGCAAGTCATGGGTAAATGCCTTCCACCACTGCATCACCATCCCTTTGAAAACAAGTAATTTTTATCTATTCCCTTCTGTGTGGACTCAGGCCCCAACTCTTTCTACCTTTGTCCTGCTGCAATAATTACAGCTATTCCCCATCTGCCTTTCTGGGCAAATTGTCAGTTAAGATCAGCTGACGTAGCTCCCAAGGGCAACAGGCAACCTTTGCCTAAACTCGATTTTTATTTACTAGACATGGAAATAACTAGTTACACAAGATCATGTCATCTACTGATTCAGAGCAATTTTTTAAAAATCAAGATGTGTGTTTTGACCTGTGGTGTTGGTACCACAATGTGTGAGTACAGATGTTCTTAAATGTATTTTTCTGGCTTAAGTCTGATTTTGTTAGCTGCGGTTCAGAATTTTATGGTTTTTGTGTGTTTGTAGGTATTGAATTTTCAAGGCAGCTTGATTTCAGTGACTATATTTGACTATAATTTCAAAGAATTGAAATTTATCTTTTTTACAGCAAGTACAGTTACCTTACTGGAAAAGCTGATTTGGTACAATAAAAATGGTCTGATTTGAGAAAACATCAGCAGTTTTCTTTTTTTACATGTTGCTTTAAGCAGTCAGATACCCAGACATTTCTAGAAAAGCTTTAGTCACTCTCCACCAAGAGCTTATCTACATGAAAGCTGTTCCACATCAACTTGAACTGATTCAGATTAGACTCTACCTTGCTAAAGGAGACAGGGCTCCAATCTGACAAGGGTGGGACAGGATTGCTGTTGGGGTGGCACTCTGTGTCAGTATATCTGAAATACATCTGATCACGTTTTGGGTGGCATGGAGATGCAGCTATCTGGGGCTATTGTTGCCCTTTGCTTTTTGTGGTTTTAACAAGACAAATCAGTGAGCTCAAAATAAAAGCCAAATATGGATACTCTCAAATTCTGTTTTCAAATATTCAAATACATCATGTTAAAAAAGGGCCCAGTCCCCTCTCCATTTCTGTCATTTATTGCTCCTTGTGCCCTCAATAAGATACTGAACATATCTCATACACAAAACAATAGCCTTCTTTGAACTTACAGAAATGGAAATGCATTGTGTAGCAAGCAAATGCATTGCCATAGGTGAAGAGAGAGCTTAAGGAATGGCATTTTGTGCCACTTTTGAGTTGCTGTGCTGAGCTTTTTCCTAATTTGAGATTTTTATGGAATAAATTGCTGAAATTTCAAAGTCATAATAATGATTTAAAGAGTTTGAAATATTTGGAACCATCAAAACTGCTTTTGTCCTAAACAATTACAGCAAACAACTCTAGTTATTGTGTCTGGCATCTGCTATGCAAAGTGGACATCTAGGTGCTAAGTCTGTGTTTCAGCACTCGTGTTAAAGGGCAGGGGAGTTGCCTTTGGATTCGCTCTGTCTTGTCCCCACTCAAGCAGTGTTTATCAGTAGGAGGCCTGCATTCTTCTTGTCTCTTAAGCACAGAAAGTGACTTTTCAGTGCTGGTCATCTCAGGTCTATTAAGCTCCTTGGGAACTTGCCATGTCAAATGACTGTAAGAAAAGGTCATGTCACACTGACCGAACCATCTGTCTCTCTTCATCTCATCTTCCTCCCGTGTTTATCAGGTCATTTGAAGCCATCAGTCTACTTAGTTGTCCCCACATTGACTCTTTGCTATTAAGGATCATTAATATTGTAAGAGCCATACCCTGTCTCTGTAGCCCCACTAATTACAAAAGACAAAAGAGGTACCTTGCAGAAGTCATGCACTTTGAGGGAAATAAGCCAGAAGGCCTCTGTTGAAGCTGTAATTTAAAGTCAAGCACTGGATGCTGCAATAGCAAAGCACTTGTGTGGCTGAAATGATCTGCCAAATCATGCCCAAAAAGGGCTTTTAAATCAAGAGCTTAAGTTCTGTACATCCAGATTTGACTATGATTTCCCTAAAATTTTTTGAAATATAGACAGTCCTGAAAATGTGATTGCAATTTTATACTACTTTTTCTGCTCCCTAAGAATTAAGGAATACTGAAGCCCATTAAGTCTAGTGGGACGTGCTGGACTCCAGCTACTGTATGCTCCTGCTAGAATGCTTTGATGGGCTCCCAATGGGCTGCTTAGATGCTCTCAGAGATGAAGAAACTATGCACTGTTTCAAAGGTGGGTGGCAGAAGCCACCATCATCTATCTGGCTTCCAAGAAATCAGTTCTGCCCTTCAGGCAGGAAGTCAAGGACTGAGGGAACTGTTGACTGTTTGGTCTGTAATTAAAAGAAAGGTACTTACAAGAACCTATTCATATCCTTTATGATCTCCCTCAGGATCGTTTAACTGACTAATTTGGACAGCCCAGACAACAAATGAGGACTCGGTCTCCTCTCTTTCTACAACTCTGTAAACATAATCCTTGATTGATTGGCCTCTAATACATCAGACCTAAATGAAAAATTAATTAGATTGGCTACAACCCTGAAGTGAGCACTTTACCACTTTGTTCTTTTGTCCATTTGATCCTTTCTTTTCCTTTGATTTATGGACAAAGGAACAAGGGGAGAGAAAAAAGAGGAGGAAAAAGAGGTTTGTCTCGATGTTACTTTAAGTCAGATAGGTTTTTTGTAAGCTGAGCTCTGCTCAGCCAAAAAGCAAAATGAGGTGCAGCAGCAGCAGAAGGGTCCCTGCTGGTGTGTACCATACAGGTGGAAAAGCCCAGAGGGAGCAGTTCCTCTCTCCCAAAACTATGCAGTAAGAAAAGCCCCGCACTGGTTTTGGCAATTTGGATTTTCCCTGGTTATATCCATGGCTCCAATGCCCTGGTTTGCATGCCCCTTCCCTGCAATGAATTTTTTTCTCCCTGAAATTATAGGCACAGTGCTATGGATCCACCTTTGGACAGGCCAATAAGGATATGTTTTGTTGGAGGTCGTTGGCAAGGATCACCATTGCTGATTTTCACATGAAGTGCTAGAGGCTTCTGAGAGCTGGTCAATATGATGTTGGTTTGTCTTGGAAAAATCTGACTGTTGAATACTTCTTCATCTGAACAGTAGTTAACATGACTGTCACCAGGTTTCATGATCTCAAACGGTGAAGCATACCTGATGATGAAAAATAAATCTAATGCTTTCTAGGTCTGTAAAATATTGTAGCATTCACAGCAAACTTAGATGACTTGCAAAATAAATTAAAAAAACACCACGGACAACACAGTAAAGAGTGGAAACAAAAAAATTGGACTTGACACATCCGGGGGTGGAGGGCAAGTGAACAGCATGTTGTTAATCACAGCCAACTTTTTGCCAAAGCCTGAGGTCCAGAAAGGCATCTGAAAAGTAGCAGTATATCAAACATGAACTAGTCTAATGGCCAGGAGAAAACATGGAGACTCTAAAGTGAGGCACATTTGAAATGAGGAACTTCTTGTGTTATCTAAAGAATTATTAAAATGAGAACAGAAATTAAATTGAATTCCAGAGAGCAATTATATGGGTGGATATATAAAAATTTTTACCTTAGTGTGGCTTTATCTTGAAAATGAAAACATTTGGGCCAAGTTTGAAAAACACTTTTTTTTTTTTTGTAAATAGCAGAAAGAAAACTCCTATTTGAAAGAAATGACTTTGATATAAACAATGATGGCCTATTTTAGGAAAGGTTTTAAATGAAATATTAAAGTATTGCATGCATATGATGTTTCAAGGCTTTGCTGCTTCCAGAGAGCTCTTCATCAGTTTCCAGACACAGGAGACCAATAAAAAGGATGCCCAGCCTAGAGTCTCGATTTCCTGCTCTGAAAATGATTTCTTTGCAAGCCATCCCTTTTGCTTTCTTCCTCTCTTTCTTTCCTTGCTTGACAGATTCAGCCCCAAAGCACTACCCTGAAAACTAGTCTGGGTGGTTCTGAGGTAGAAACTGCATTGTGTTTGTCTGTGTGCATGGTTTATTGTGTAACATTTTAAAAGACATTTTACAGAAGGCTTGGTTATTCCAAGTTCACCTGTCTGAAGGAGGAACCAAAAAAATTCGGATTTTTTTTCCATTTCCATGTCAAACCCTCCAGGATTAAGCCAGGTGAAGTGGGGACTTCTGCCAGGATTTCAACAATCCTTACACTGATTAATTAGAATACTAGTGCTAGCTCAGGAGGCTCTACCTCACATCTTGTAATGAAACCTTTCAAAAGGACCATGTATTTTTTCCTGCCACAAAAGCAAATTTCACAACCATAGTGTTTTTTCACTAAATGAATGTGCAGGTTTTTCTCCAGCTGGAGCACAATGCAAGCCAGCCTCACTCACAAGACAAGCTGGAAAATGCTCAAAATTCAAGCAGTGGTAACATGTATGAGGCAGGTCTGTAACTGCAGGAAGAGAGGCTGGGAAGTTTTCATAGTGCAGTTTGGAGGATAAAGCCTGAGATTTCCAGTCCTAGAAGGAATTTTCTTGATGTGGGTGCAGGCACATGATGCCATGTTTCATGTGTAACATACAGCCTTACTGATATTCAGTTAGTTTGGTTACCTTCAGAAAAGATAATTTTTGCTCCTAATGAGATTTTTCCTTCCACTTCTGGTGAAAAAAATGTGGTACAGTCAGGCTCCCAACCCAACTCAACTTCAGTGCACCTTTTCACCTGGGAATGTTCAGCCCTACAATGCTATGGTGAATTTTACTGGGACTACTTACAGGTTACTATTGGTGATCTCTGAGAGTTATAAATGAGGCCAAAGTGGAAAAAAAATGGTTATTTTTCCCAAAGTAATTTTCGTGTTTGACAAAGATTATGCCTTGCCTAAAATGGCACAGTATGAACACACTCCACCTGGTCATAAGACCAAAAGAAGAATAAGTATGGACATTACTCTGTATTTTCTCATTACGTGCTTCAGATTCATATCCCTTTGACTTTTATAAAAAATTCTGCTATGTCCAAGGAACCAGTATCTGAACATCTCGCAGAAATAAATGGTAGCAGGCACTTCTCTTGACAAGAAAGGCCTGCCTGTGATAAGGATAACAAGTCCACAATGCAACTGGATCAGGGAGGCAAAATCTGCACAGCATCTTGGGCTTTGATGGCTGTGTGCCTGTGATTATAATCAGTGTTGTGTTGGGTGGGATTTTCCAAGGAACTTAAGAGTCATATGTCTGTGACATCTGGCTACTGAACACCATTATTAAATTGTGCAGAAAAGCCTTTCATGTGCTCTGTGGCTGCAGTAGCACTTCTGAGACTTGGCTGTATCACAAGCAAGCAGAGGCAATAGCAGATCTCCTCCTTCTTAAAAAGGTATACATAAACCATTATGTTTTCCTCTCTTTGCATCTCTGGTCAGTTTTTCTCCTGAGAACTTCATCAGTTGCTGACCCAACCATTCAGACTTCATTTTGTGTTTAATTTAGTGATTTTGGTGGTTTTTTCCTAAGAAAATACCATGGAAGATACTCTTAGGAGCAGTGCAGAGAGCCCAACTAGCAGTGCCCATGTCTCCTGCTCCCCTGTTACAAACTGTTACCACTGCTTTGCTGGCCAAGGCAGGGAAAGTTACCGCTAAAAAACTCACTGAGTGAACAGTTTAACACTTTTTATATTTTCAGTGAAAACCACTGTCTTTTTAATTTTCTGCAAATGCTTATTTTCTTTAAGCTTAATCTCTGTTTCTGGTTTTGGGTGCTTGACCCTATCTCCAGGGCAAGTACAAGTAGGGAGAAGAAACTGTGATGTAACTTTTAGATACATACTTTTAAGAATCCACCACCAAGACTTCTTTTATAACTTTTTGGATATCATCAAATTAAGTAATTAGTTTCTGAAAAGGATTAAAATGAAAAATCTTTGAAGTTAGAAAATTGTCTCAGCTCTGTGAGAATGGAATGGCTTGGGTTTTGTTTTTTTGGTTTTTTTCTCCTTACAAATAGGAAAATGACATGTTGAAACTTTAACCTGATCAGATAAGTGTCTGAGAACTCAGGGTGAAATACTATCCCTCTTAAAGTCAGTGTCAAAGTCCCTGCTGATTTCAGTAGAATTATGATAAATCCTTGTGGAAAATGACACATTGCATTACAGTATTCTCAACTTTTTCACCTTTTATTTTTCGTAAGTAATATATCTCATGAGCCAGGTACCTGGTATTCCCTCTCTTCTCAAAAAATACAGCTTTCCATGAGAGAAATAGGTAGGGTGATTCTTTATGCCTTGCATAGCGGGAAGCTTTTGTGTTATTGCTTTGAGAGCAATAGGTCAAATAAGGTAATTTGGATGAAGTACATGCTTAACTTTTGGAGTGACTGGGACCACATAAGCAGTTCTATGAACATTCTGCATTGAAAGTACTTTTAAAACTTTTAGTGTAACTACTAAGCTACGAGATGTGGGAACAATTTCTTCATTTCCATCTCAGATATATGTTGTCTTTGGAAGCGTTTGTTCAAGTAATAATAATCAAAAGGCTTGTTATTCAGCTGGTATTCCTGATAATGTTATTAAAACAATTTCTGAATTGGTGGTTTATTCCTTGCTGGATGAAGCAAATGAAATTGCTGCTTCAGGCTTAGAAAGGTCAGACAGAACAATCCATAGATTTGGCTTGAAGGCACAAATGAGACAGGATCACGTTAGTGATGACAACTTTGACAGGAACTTTATTCTTTTCTATTAGCTCCAACACAGGCCAATATGACTGCCTCCCTGCCTTCTGTGCAGGGTGATACTGCCTCCAAGGGATAGAGGGGAAGATATTAGTAGAATGCCATTTCAGACCTCTTGAGTCTTCAGAAGCTCTCAGCATCAAGCAGTCACCAGGATGAGCTAGGAACTGTGAGAACCTGCTATAAAGCTACACAAACTAAAACATGGGGACTGAGCTCGTTTAGGAATCCCTCTCTGACTCCTGTTTTGACCTGGTTTAGAAATCTGTCCCCTTAACTACAAATTTTTTTGACTTGCACATTGATCTGATTAATTCAAGCCTGTGAATAGCTTCTATGATGGAGCTCAGTTACATTACTTGTTCCAGGTTTCCGTTTTGCTTCTGAGTTTATTTTATTACAGGGTATGATATAGCCCAGAGGATTTTTCTTCATATCAAAGTTGCCAGTACTTTCCTCATAAAATGTAGTCTATATGGGATGGAAGTAGGCTCAGCCTACAAGGGAAATGTTCTGAAACAATATCAGCATTACAAATCTCTCATTGGTTTGGAATTATACTGAAAACATCCTCATGAGTAGTTTACATCAAATTTACCAAATTCTTCTCAATGTCAGTGAAGCTGCTGTAATGTAATATGCCTAAGACTTTGCAGGATAGGATTTTAGGCTTTTATTTGGCATACCACTTGAACATGTGCTTAAAATTAGGAATAGGCTTTGTTCAAGGTGAAGCGCAACCTTTTTTTTTTGCTAAACCAGGATGCTCGTTAGTCCCTTTTCTGTTTCAGAGGCCTTGTTCCTGATTTGGGCCAGGTATCTGGGCTTTTCTGCATGCCTGGAGCCTGCCTAAATTTAGTGAGGCTGCTGTCCAAGTGGGGCTTTAAGCTCAAATTCTAAAAATATGAATCGCAGCTCAGAATTTGCAAATAACAACTGATGACATTTATGAGAATGGAGTAAATAGTCAGTGCATTAACTTACTATTAGCTCATTTAATGAGTTTCAGGTCACTTTGTGCAATGGTGATAAGGGCTGGCTTTGGCAAGCTGTGTTTCTGGTCAGTGCCCAATGTGCTGCTCAAAATGGATTGTGGTTTTCCAGCCTGACTTTCCTTGCCCTGTTGGCAGAGTGGGGCTGTTAGAGACCTTATAGTTGGAGATAATTTCTTGAAAGTTCAAGGAAAGAAGAGTTGAATTGGCAGCCTGACCTGCCAGTCAGATACCCTATGCTTCTTGCAGACTAGTTATGCATATGCACTCTTAACTCTCTTGCTTTTACTTGAAAATAAGAAGCTGGGAGTGCCAGTTTTGTAAAATGAAGTAATTTTGCCTTCTAAAGAAGCCAGTAATGAGAGGAGGGAAAGTAATCACTGAGGGACAGTGAAGGCTTAATCTAGAAAACGTCCTGCTTCATTTTGATATCTTACCTGTTTTTAAAATACTTAAATAATATCCCAAGTAATTTTCAGACAGGATTTTTTAAGTTATAAAGAAGTCAATTGCCTTGACCTACCACTGCTTTTATTCATTGCCAACAATTTTTAGAGGAATCTTACCTGGATAACTTTTTAAATTGTTGCAGAGATGCCAAGAAATTAGTATCTTGCTGAATTATTTCATACTCTGATCACTTGCCCTATTCTGATAACTTCTGTTTCCTGGTTCAGAGCAACTGTCTTATGTTACATGTGAAGAAATTTGATTTTTATTTCTAGGATGGAAGCTGTTTTGGGGTATACAGTCTTTTGTTTAGAGTTTGCAGCAGTAGGGGCACAGAAATGGGGAGCACTCCCCTTGAGGGACAGCTAGCAGATGGTTTCTCTCCAGAGGCCTCTTGGTGGCCCATATGCTGGCAAAACATGCCATCAGGAAACCAGCCTTGTCCTGTCACCTGTTTTCACTATGATATGTTGTGGCCTGCCATCAGACAACGCTCAGTGTTCCCCCATTCCTGATCCCAACTTTTAAAGATTGGGGTTTTTTTAGAGCAGTGTAGCCATTTTCCTGGGCTTTGTGCCTGATCCTTGTCCCATGTGACAGCCAGAGATGATCTGATGCATTTGTGAGAGGAAATGGAAATGCTGGGCTTGCTATGTGCCTTGGTTGGTGAGTGTGCTGCTGCAGAAGAAAAACTGGGGCAGCTTTTCTGGGGTCTGCCATGCTCAGCCCATGTGTGTGAGAGGACAAGCGTGAGACACATGGCACCTTGCAGAGATGCAAACCTGCTCAGATTAAGGCAGAATGAGTGCCAGCAGTTTGGGTTGCCCAAAATATGGGTGAGGGGAAAAGCAGCCAGCACAAGTTGGATGCCAGCTTACTGGCTTACCTAGAAGGACTAATGGATGAAAACAAATGCAAATCCTGAGTATAATCACTGATCACCTGATATGTCATGTTTACTTAGTGGGTAGGAAGAGGATATAGCAGTAAGGACAACTGTGATACAGTCACTGAGTACTTCAGCTTGAGAGATTTTTCCAGTGGTAATTAACATATTTAACTTATTTCTAAAGATTTACAAACATTAAATGCCACTAAGCATTCCATGCCATGAATGTCAAAGAAGCTGATATAACTTTGGGAGCACATATTTCATCCATCATAGCACTCTTGTCACTTAAATGGCACTCAATCCACTTAAAATTGCAGTGATTATAGAAGAACATTAAGTTTCATCAGCAGCGATTACTCTATGATTATCACACTTGCACTTCTCAGGCCTTCTTTTGCTCTTATGCAACTGTCAGTTTGCAAATAAATGTTGGAGAAGAGTCTTTGGGACTCTGTAGATAAACCTGGCATTTCCGTTCCATCAGAGTCAGTCTTTCCAGTACGTTAATTTACTCTTTGTGCAGAAAAATTTAACTAATTTAACTAATTTAATTAAGAGTGATTTGGAGAAGGAAGGAGGTTAAAGTCTTAGTAAAGACCTTCTCTATCTGCAGAGGACCATACATGTTAAACTAAATATAGGGAGGTTTGATCAGCCACTTTAGGATCTTTACCTGACTTTCCTTTGTCAAGCCACTGAGACCTGTTAGAGGTAGAGAGCCACCTTTTCCAAGCACAGGGATGGAGATCTATGTAATCTTCTCTTGGTAGAAAAGTGTATGTGGGAGAATCTTGTCATTCCTTTGTTTACACTAATATGCCTGACTTAACTGAAAATTTTAGGCTGTGTATTTACCCAGGAGGAGAATAGCAGAGAGAGATAAAAATGGAAAGCGCAATCCAGACCCAGGTTGTTGTCAGTGGAAAAATTCCTGCTGGTGCCACTGATCTTTACATGGCAAGAGAAAGTGTAGGAATTGGAGGGAGGGCATAGGAGAAACAGTCCAAATTGGCCTAAATGTGTTTCCCATGAAGTCAGTAATAAAACTAAAGCACAGGAGAAAATATGCTTTTTTGTTTTGTTCGGTTGGTTGTTGGTTTTGTTGTTTTTTTCTTTTGTGTGTGGGGGGGGGGTGGTGGTTTTGATTTTTAAATATTACTGTGGCTTCAAGAGCCAAATTTCCAAAAGAACTCAGCTCCCTGCAATTCTTCCTGAGAAGAGCAGCAAAGCTCTTTTGAAAGCATGAGTTTCATACAGCATTTATGTCAGACATTTACTCCTTTCCCTTCACATTTGTTCTTGTGTCTGCCTTCTGTACTCTAGCAAGCACTTTGAGTATCAGGAACTCTCTCTGAAAGCGTGGGAAGTAAGCAAATATAACAGTATATTTGCAAAGACCAAACCAATATAACAGTACGTTTGCAAAAACCAAACCATTCATTTCTAAATCATAATACTGAACACAGAACCTAAGAGCTTATATGCACAATATTCTGGCTGCAGGGATGCTTGCTTACTAAGCCCTCCCTAGTTTTTCCCATTATTTTTGAGAAGCACAGATCAGCCCTGTGATGTGCAGCTTGATTGCATGGAGGGTTCTATTGGCAGCAGTCCAGGCTTTCTGAGAAAGCTTTGCTGCTCAGTCCAGCCTTGCAGGCTACAAGAGTCCATGTCAGCTGTCAAGTAAAAGACGTTATAAGGTGGAAATCCACATGCAATGGGGACTGACTGATCTGCCTTGCTTTGATTATTTTTACTATTCAATATGTTAAGTTGCTTGCAAACAATCTGTGTACCCAAACTGAACTAACAAAACTTTTCAAAATGCAAACTTATGTACACTTCCATAATAAACTTTAGTAAAGCAGGCTAAATCTTCTAGAAAATATATTTCCTGGGGAAATAATCACTTGAACGGATACTTGATATTTTGAGGGAACACAAAAATAGGTCTTTATTCTCTAGTTTACTAATTCTGCCCATCCTGAAAATACCCACTGGTTGTGTTCATTGCTGTTTACATTTACATGAAGTTGTAGATATTAAGAGCTGTGGTTCACATATGTTCACATCTAGGCTGTATTCTTGAAAGGCATGCATTTACTTTCTTTAATGGAAAGAAGAAAAACTCTGCTTAGAGAGCCAGATTTTCCAATACATGCTTTGACTACTGCAGATGTATGCACTGAAGCGGGTAGTAAATCCCTCTTAATATTGATCCCAACTTTAACTGGTGGGTGACTGAGGAATTTTAACCTTGAGAAACAGCATACATGGAAATGATATGTCACAAAATTCTAACCTATGGCATGGAGAAAAGCAGATTTCTTCTAGTCATCCCCAGGACTTAGCACCAGTAGGTACCTCTGCCCTGTATATACCAATGTAGTACATACACGAACCTTCAGGCTGGGTTGTAGTGTTTCAGATTCAGCTAGGAAATGGGGACTGTGCTGCACTCTTGGATGAATCTTATTTAAATGCATATGAGTGTGTATGGAGAAATGGAGAGACTAGAGTTTTCTCTCTCTCCAGACATACTGTACTATCTTCCATTTTAGAGTTGATCACCCTCTTCTCTTTTCTCTTGGCTGTTATTGAAACAAAAAGCCATTCCTATGTGTGTTTTGTTTTTCTGCTTACCTTTTTACATGCCTTTTCAATACTTGGAAAATGGACAGCCTTACATCCCCACATAGGTGGAATTGTATTATATATTAGTGCCTTCATAGTTTTTAATGGCGGAAATTTCAGAATATTGCAAGTTACTCACAATTAATTTTTCTCTTCTAAGCTTGAAAACACACATGTGAGAGAGTGAGGCTGTGCTTATCCTTCTCCTCTTGGATGCTGTCCAGATAGAAATATACAAACTGGAAACAACCCCAAATTTTTGTTGTTGAGGGTATGTTTTTAAAGATAGAAAATCCCCGGAATCTATTTTATTTTGTTTTCAGTAGTCAACAGAAAACCTGACTGTTCTGTCAAAACTGATGTTTCCTTGGAAGATAATGGATTTATTTATGTATTTATATTTTTAGTTATTTATATTTTTGTTTTATTTATTTATTTATAAACTCCATTTTTCATGAGGGAGATTTGTTGGGTTAGAACATTTTTATGAGCTCCTCTGGAGACTTGGTCAGGAGGAAACTTCCAGAATGTATAGGGAAAATTTCATAAATAACAAGAAATGAATCAACTTCTCTGCAATGAAGCAGGAAATGAGTGCTTCCATCCAAAGCCTCTGCTGTGCCTTACATATCCTAGAAGGATTATTACTGTTTTATCTGGAAGTTAGAAAGAAACCCAAACCTCTCCCAAGAGATAAGTTCAAAACACTCGAATTAGGTTTTGTTGTTAGCTGTCTCTCTTGTTATTGGTTTATTTTAAATTCTGTTTATGCAGACAGTGTTAGAGGAGTTAGATACAGTGTGTTCTGTAATGGAGGGAAGCAATTTTTTCTGTGAAAGTCTACCCAAACTACTGGAAAAGTGATAATTAGAACGTCAAAACTTCTCTACTGACTAGTTGTGCATTTTATCGAGAAATGAGGAAACTCCAGTCATATTCTGCATCTTTGTCAGGATGACCTTCAGAGTTTTTCAATTTGTATACCCTGAGAAATCACCTTCTGCAGCCTGAAATTCTTGTTGGCAATCCTGCTTGATGGTCAAAGGGCGATGGCAACAAAAGTAGCATCTTTTGTTAAACCAGCTAATATAGTTATAAAACAAGAGTGTGTTTCTGGGTGTAAAAGCCTTTGCAAAGTTAGATGTAAGCTAAAAGCACTTGCTGAAAGTATACTTGGATGTGTACCAGTTAAAGTATGTTCGAAAGAAAATATTATACTATAGACTGGCATCTATGGCATAGCAGGAGTGTCGGCAAAGGGATAGAAAGGAGATAAGTGTCTTTATCTCCTGGAGAAAAACAAGTGGTCATTTATAGCTTGGGAAACACAACAAGGTTAGAGAGCTCAGAAATTATATTGTTCCATAAGACTAATACTGTATTGAGTTTTCCAGCTCATGCTACAGCTATCAGTCTTGTTCTCATGCTTGCTACTTGATGGCATTTTGCATGGGTGCTGGGTGGCTTAGAACTGACAGATCAACAACAGAGTGATGTTTTTGTGTGTTTTCCCCCATTAGCAGTGTGTTCCTCACCTTTGTGTGGTTTTCTCAGTCCAGGTTGCCTCAGCCTTAACTGTATTAATACAGTTATTTTTATAGAAGCATAAGGGGGAGTCTTTACACTGATGCTTTCTGCTTCTTGGCTTAAATATCCAAGTTTAATTACAGGAGAAAATATTTTTCTGTCTTGAAGAGCATTAGTTTAAAACCAGCAATAATTTCTGTATTTAGAAATGTTTGGAGAAAATCATGTCACAATTTCACTGTAGTTCAGTAATCTGAAGCAGTGCTGATGGTTCCACAGTTTAAGGAAGGAGGTGCTGCAATAGGGAAAGGAAGATACATTTCCTACTTTCCCAAACTGCATTTATTACATCCCCATACATCCCTACTGCAAGGGTCTGCTACCTCTCCAGTTAGAAACTGTCATGCTTTCAAACTAAATTTACTTACAGTGGAGACAGATCTAGCCATGCTTATGTTAACCCTGGTTTAAATAGCCACGTTTGTATTTTTCTGAGAAAAGAGGAGAAGCTGTGTGCCCTCTCTGCTTTTGTTTTGCAACACAAACCCCATAGCAAGTTATTTTAGTTTCTTGTCCTTAACTGGGATGTCTGCTAGCCTTCAATTAGCCCTAGTTCATACATTTTTCTGTCTTGGCCACAGGAGGTAGTGGTGGCATTTGAGCTCTCTCCTGCTTCCCAGGCTGTGCCCAACCCGTGCGAGTCCTGTTCATCATCCACTGTCAGCTCCACAGGTTTGACTTTCTAACAGCACCTTCAGACAGGTGATTTGAAACCATTTGATGATCAGCCCGTGCTCCTGAGTCTTTTCCTGCCATCATTTTACTCAGTGAAATCACAGAAGGTGTTTTCATCAGTGATCCCAAATCACTGTCCAGGAACTTGCTAAGTTCCATCCACCAAGCCTTCCCCCAGCTAATTTTAGCTGCAAAATGTGCCAACTTAGCCATGGGATGACAGTCCATTACACCATCATATCATCAGCAAATCACATCGGTACACTCCAGAAGTCATGGAGAGGATATTAATTTAAATAATAAAGAAAATCATTCTCCTGGCCAATTTTTACCTTCCAGACTAGTTCATCCCTCCCCAGTACAATCTGTTGCCTCTTATTTGGTTTCTTAACTGCCTTCAGTTCCTCTGATAATCCCCATTTTCTCCATTTTGAGTATTTCGCCTGTGATATTATAACCAATGCCTTATTGAAATTTGAATAGTCTGCATTCTTTTGTGCCCTTTATCTAGAAAATGAGTCGTCTTTTTAGAGGAAGTTACCAACTAATTCTCATGTGATCTCTCTTTGGTAAGCTCATGCTACACTTTTTCACATTTTTCTGTTTGTCTGCCTCATATTGTTCTTTCCTTCAAAAGTTGTGCCTTTGCTGTCAAATTAACATTTCGTAATTGTCTCCAACTCAGTTCTTTCTCACTTCTATGCTCAGTAGATTGGTATTTTTCACTCTTACGACACTACTGTGAGTTGCCAGATTTAATAAAAATCCTTTCTATCAGCTTAGTCCTCATATGAGATTTGTTAAAAAAAAATAAAAAGGCAGTGAAGGTAGAGGGCAAGCTCATAGCGGCAAAGAAGATAGAGCCAAAAGAGGTCAAGGAAGTGGATTTACACTCCCTGGGCTTAGAAAAAAAAATCCCTGCTCTCTGTATCTACTACCACTTGAGGATATCTTACTCGCTTTTAAGCATTTCGAAGTGCTCCGATGAGGACCAGTTGATTCAGATTCTTTTCAGTTTTGGGGCTGGAAGGACATGGGCTCACCAAGAAAACATATGAAGTGTCCACTTCTGGGGGAGAAAAAACAGTACCTCTCCTGCCAAAGACCAAGGTGTCTGCATTGTGGTGGGCCCTGCCTGGCCAAGAATTCCCTTAGGAGCCAGCAACCAGGCTGTACCCAAGCCATCCCTGCATTGCAGCTGGCCAAATGTCATGTTTTACGCTGAGGCAAATAACTCCTTGCAGCTGGGTTGGCAAGGTTTGGAGGTATGTAGACTTCTAAACTGGAGATATTTCCTGCCTTTAAGGACTTCTTTGTGCTTTTATAAACAGTCCCAGGATCTTTTCCTTTATGTTTGTTGATGCCTGTGGGAGGATCTGCTGGACACCCTGATGGGTTTTTTACCACTGTTTATGTTCTGCTATTGTCTTGAGAGGGCAGGACACTGCTGTGCTCACTGCTGTACAAACACTGAGGTGATTCCTGCTCTGAGGAATTACCAGTCTAAGGAGAGATAATGGGAAAAAGGATTTGTGGATAGTGCTCAGAAACGGGATGAGGAAAGTATCTTGCAAAAGGTGATCCTGCAACCCTGCACGGGGCACAAGTGAAAACAGAGTTCAGGAACCATTACTTCCAGTTTGGTACCTTGATTTATATATAGTGGAACTTGTACTTTAATTTCGTATCCCTTTATCTCTTTTCTTTTTCAGATTCTTTATTTTGAATCTCCATAAAGTCATATACATCAGTAAAAATTAATGTGACTTTATTATCTTCCCTGCTTTTGCAAATTGAGTTTGGCTGCTGTGACCATCTTTAAATGATTACTGCGTCTCTCACTTGTTCTGTGAGGAACCAAAGTCCAGCGGTGCTAAGTCATATCCAAATATGATAATAGGCTTCTAATGTGGAGAAAATTTTGAAAATCCATCCCACAGAAAATTAGTGCTTGGGAAGCAGCAAAATGCAAGTGTGTCTTGGTTAATGGCTTGCCTATTCCAGAATGGACGTGAAACAGAATGTGTCAGAAGGTTAATTTGAGATATAGTGGAAAAGGTGATGATTGGAAAACTACATAGCATGTCCTCCATCAGCTGATCAACCCTGCCCCTGAGACAACTCTAGAATCAGCTTTATTTCTGCAACAATTATTTCAGGATTTTTTTTTCTTTTTCTTGACCCTGCTTTCAAATATAGTAGAATATTTTTGCTTTGACAAGTGTGGATTGCGTGCTAATATATGTAAAGTCATTTTTTTGCCAGCCTCAGTTGGAAGAAAAAAGATGTAACATCAAACTTTTTTTATCAGCTAATTTGCTATCCATGCTTATATGAGTGTTGTTTGGGAAACTTTTCTGAATGGTCGTATTTTTCCTCTGCAAAGTAGTGATTTGTCAAAACAACTTTTTTACTGAAAGGTATTGGTTTGATGTAATGCTCTCTGCAAAGGTACCTCTAGACATCAGACGAGATGGAAGTGTGTGACCCTCATTACACCCCAGAGCAGTCACCAGCCCTGTCTTTGGGGTACACAGCATTCAGTCTGCCTGGCTGCTTGTGCTAAAAAACAGGCTTTCCTAGATTTGGTCTGTCTCTCCTCTCTACACTGCCATGTTTTGTTTCTCTCTGTTTTATCCCTTCCTCAAGCTGTGTCTTCCATAGCTCACAGTGGCCTAGGACATTGACCCAGATTCTTCTCCCATAAAATCCTTCTTACAAATCCTTCAGTGATGTGTTATCTATCAAATGGAAACAAGACTGGAAGAGGCCATTTCTCCTGGTGGAGAAAGAAGGAGCTGGTATCCAGTCTTTTTTACTGAAAAATCCTATTCTTTTCAAAAATCAGTAGGGCTTTTCATGAATTCCCCAGGCTGAGGGGCTCTGGGAGGGCTGAGAATTTAAATCAGTAAGAAAAAGGTAAAAGGCAGCATGATACTGGGGTGTATCCAGTTTATGTACACTTCACCGGAGGGAAAGCTACCTGATACTAGCAGTTTTTTTAATAGCCAGGAACTGTATAACAAAATCCAGGAGCTGGAAGCTGAAACTAGAAAAGTCCATCCCGGAATCAAGCTATGCCTTTTTTTTAAAAAAAATAAAAACCACCAAAAACCCCCAAACAAACAAAAAACCACAACAAAACCAAACCACCACCACCAACAAAACCCCAAACCAACCAAACAAAAAAACCCCAGACATTAGTCATTAGGACAGTTTCCCAGGAGATGTAGTGGATCTTCATGGACTTCAAATCAAGACAACTTGTTGTTTTGAAAATAGTTGGTCTAGGTCTGTACAGGTTTTAGAGGAAGCTGGGAGAACCATTGTGTGACATCTGCCCATGATACAGATGAAATTAAGAATTCATTCCTGAGTGCCACTTTAGTCCTAAACTTTCAGTTCCTTGTTCTCCTGTTAGTGTTTAAGTGCCAGTGATGAAGTTTTATTGATGCCTTTTATATTTTATCAACTGCATATTCATTCTGTGTGCTGTGCTAGAGTCTAAGCTGACCTCTCTTGAATTCTCTACATATCCATAAAAATTGCAAAATACAGTCTTGTGAGTAAATGTATTTTGTGTGGTGAGTTTGCCTTAATTTGTTTGTTTGATTTTTTTGTTTGCTTTTGTTTTGCTTGGATCTGATTTAAATGCCCAGTGTTAGACATATAATTGAAACATTTTGTTCTCATATTTAGATAGTCATATGCCTTAACACTGACTTTCGTTGCTGCTCCCTTATATCTCCTTGCTCACCAGATGTAGTGCTGCTTTCTCATGCTGTGTCATGCAACACAAAACATACCTGTGCTGTGATACCCCCTTGCTTTGAGTGTGGGGAGCAAGCAGGGACTCCTCTCCAAGTCAAGGGAAATAATTGTCCCTGTCCTTGTGAAACAAGGCCTTTGAGGTTCACAATAACACCAGTGCCCACATAAAAGCTGAGCTGGCTGTGAGCAGACAGGACAGGAGCAGGAAGGTGTGTGAGTGGGCTTCCCTTGCTGGTCGTGAAGCTGTAATGTGGCACAGTGATGCCACCAATGCAGTCTCTGCAACTTTCTTTCTGCATGAGACGTAACCCTTTTGAGAATGTAGAAACTGGTTCCCAAGCTCCGTCCACGAACGTCTGTATTAACTTTAATGGCCTGGAGATGGACTTGTGACAAAACATCTTTTTTATGTGTCTGCTGCTCCCTGTGAAACTTCTACTCCTGTTATCTACCTGATCAGTCCTTACCTGGTCTCCCACCCTTCACACCTATCCTGAATGCTTAGTGTTGCTCATCAAGACGCTGCCCAGTTCACAATGCATTAGCATTTGTGTTTCCATGCAGCACCCAACCTGCCCTTGCTTCCCCAGCTGCCTGCAGCACATGCACCATCACATGAGATCTCTGTTCATCCAGATGGCAGGCGGGCTTTAAAGATAAAGCTAAGTGGTAATTAGCTGTATAATTACTGGAGATTTCTGCATAGAGGGGATGATGTTTTGCGAAGGGAGGAGTTGCATTAATCTTCCTTAAATGGGAGATTTGTGTTAGCAACCAAAGAAAAGGGCCTACAGATCTGTTTTCTTTGGGTTATCTTTGTGTTTAGCATGGAATCACCCCTACCATAATTTAAGAGAGAAAAAAACCACAACCAGCTTTAAAAGATTGAATAATAAATTGGATCTGTGTGCTGCTTGTTGAGGGAAAGCAAATTTGTGTCATGTCTGAAGTTAGCATAGTGATGCAATCAACTCCATAGAGGCTTGGAAGTTTCCCCCTCCTCCTCCAGGGTTTGAAAAATACTTTTATTTCTGTCTGTGGTGCTTCACTCATAAATTATGTCATGGTAGCAAGTGACATGATGTGATCCCTGGCTTTCCTTTTGAATTTGGACTTTGTGCCTCATTCATATAAGATGTGCCTCCTTCTCACTTGGGGCAACATAATCACCCAGGATAATGAGGTCCTTGGTCTGTTCATGATTTGTGGATTGTAAATTTCAAAAGGAGAGACAGCTTGAGTCAACCTCTGTGCTGTTACAAAAGCTGGCCGTGAATATCCCACTTTCATAAAGTAATAAGCACCGTTGCCCCTTTGGCACTAGTTCAGCCTCCCCCTCCGTCTCCATCTTGCTCTTCTGGCCTTGACCTGCACCAACTGCTCTTTAAGCTGACTTAGGAGTGTCAGCTTCCATGGCAGTCCTTCAACAGGAGGGACTTGCAGGGAACCAGCTCTGCTGGGAGCTTCAGACATGTGGCTGTGTCATGAGCCAGGCTGCTTTCCACCTAGTAGCCAGGAGTAGTAACCTAGGAGCAGGTTTAACACAAATCCAGACCTAGTAGTAGGAGACATGTTGATGAGCAGTTTGCTGCTCCCTTGATGCTTTGGAGACCCTCACAAGCACAGTTACAGGGCCCAATTTCAATAATGAAGGACAGAGAATTGGAGCAGTAAGAAGAAAGGAATTCATGTATCTAAAATGGGAGGATTGGTGATGAATATGAAATAATTTCTGTATGGCATGTTTTCGTAAGGCTGAAATTCTGAATTTCCTGGAACGTAGCATCTTTGGAAAAAGGAGCTTTGACTAATTATTTCAAGATAATTAAAACCACCAATGATTTTCCTTCTGCAGAGAGGAAATACTAGGTATAGTTTGGTTTTTAATTTATTAAATTTTTAAAAAATTTATCCAAGTTAGTTATCCAAAACTAACTTAAACACTCTAGCATAAGGGCTGTTGCTAAACTCAGTGAGAGTAAGCTGATAATCTGCACTGATGTTAAATCAAACCACTGGGACAAGAGAAATTGAGGATTAGATGCATGTTATCAGCAAACTTGACTTTGAAGAGTTTGTCCTGTCTGCATGATGTATAGTTCGTTGTTTGTTTTAATCAAGCCATTTGTAAGAATTTATTACGTAGTGGTGCAGTATGACTTGATATCACAGTTCAGATTAAGTGTTAGGCTGAGTTATGTTAAATATATAAGATATGGTAGAAACAAGATTTTCTCTAGTACATTTTTATTAATAGCTTCTGATGGAAGGATAAGTTCAGACAAAGACTTAAAAGGGGAAGGAATACAGGACAGTATTATTCGCACAAGCTATTGCAGTGGAAAACCAAGGCAGTGAGGAACTGGTTGGAGTGAGGTTGAGTGGTACACTGGAAGGAGCTTTTCTCCATTGTGCTAAGCTAATATTCCTTTGGTTTTATTTGCATGTATGTTGCAAGTCTTTATTAGTTAAATATGAACAGAAATTAAATTTTATCATTTTCTCATAGCTTGAACTAGTTGTTTTGGTATTGGTTTTGATGCTATTGACAGTGTGCCGCTTTTAATAGCGTTAAAACTTCAATTTACATTTCATTTTGATCTAAAAATACCCCACATTCTGAAGATGTAATGTTGCAAGGAACCCAGTCATTACTAGTCTGTGCTCAGCCTGTCAGCTTAGTGTTGGCTTTCTGGAATTTTGTATAGAACATCCTTCAGAAGAGACTAAATGTTTAGATGAGAGATCTTTCAGGAGGCAGTGAATAACAGAAACATGAACTGGTTCAGGAGATTCCTTTGGTTAAAAATAGAGGAACAAACAGTACCTGGGAAAAAGTTCTGATATACCTAACCTGTTCTTATTGTTTTCTGGGCATTTGCTCTTGATCACTGTTGGAGAGAGCTTGCAGGTTCAGATGCACCACTGGACTATTTATTTCATGTTCCTACAGTAATTCGCTCTCTACAACTACTTGAAAGGAGGTAGAGGTTGGTCTCTTCTCCCAGGCAACCAGTGACAGAATGAGAGGGCACAGTCTTAAGCTGCACCAGAGGAAGTTTAGGCTAGACATTAGGAAAAAATTCGTCACAGAAAGAGTGATTGGCCTTTGGAATGGGCTGCCCAGGGAGGTAGTGGAGTCACCGTCCCTGGAAGTGTTTAAAAAAAGACTGGATGTGGCACTGAGTGCCATGGTTTAGTTGATGAGATGGTGTTAGATGATAGATTGGACTTGCTGATCTCAAAGGTCTTTTCTGACCTAGCTAAATCTGTGATTCTGTGATAACTCTTTGATGCTCAAGCTTGAAGATTCAAGTCTAAATAGGGCTGTGCCATAGGTTTATCTGGGCTTCACTGGTCATAGCTATCTGCTGCAGAATAGTAATGTTGAGCCAGGTAAACTTGACCTGAGAAAGTTGATAGAGGCCACTAGTGGTGTCACCATGAAATGACCTCTCCTGCCAGAGCATCACTCAGGTCAGCCCTGCCCCACACACCATCACCAAGAGGGTCTTGCACAATGCTGGTGACACATGGGAAGGAGAGGGGCAACCCCTGACCATAGGGAATGCCATGCTTGGGGAACTTGGGGTGGATCTGTGTGTTGGGTTGGAATTGGATTCAAGAGAGCAGCCATCATCTTAGGCACTAGCGACTGGGAGGGCTGGTTTAATGAGCATCTCTTGGTTTCTGCTCAAAACATTTTGGTCTGAGATTTTATTTTCTGCATACATTGAAAAACAGGGATATTTGAATATTCAGATGGCTGGATTTACTGTATAAGACAGTTGGCAAGTCTACTTGCCAAACACCATTTGGATCTGATTTTCTTTTTAATTTTAAAATGTCTGTTAAGTCACCACTATTGTACATAAAAGAGGACAGGTTTTACTAACTGTAAAACCTTTTCTGTATTGTCTGTGCTTAGAGAGGGAGAAGCAGTTACTATTTTCTCCCAAAAATCTGAATTTAGAGCATGCATTTGTCACTTCTGTGCTGCTAGATGTTACTAGACTGCTGCATTATTTCCAATTACCCAAGGAGCCCTCAGGTCTTTTAAAATAAATAAGATGTCAGGGTTTGCTGACTCCATCAGGAAAGTTTGGCCATTTTTAGCTTTAACTATCAAATATGCACCTTAATCTTAAAAATTATTTAAGTGGCCATTATTGTATTTGAGTCAATAGTACCACTAAAATAATCTTTCCAATAAGAAAATAGCTCAATTTTTCTCCTTGCTGTTTTGGTCTATATGTGTAGTCACACAAGGATGAGAAAATATCCTCCCTTGAGCAATGTTCTCAATGTGCAGTAGAGCTAAAGAGTTGGGCTGTTATGGGGTCTCAGCTCCCACCAACAACACTTCATCTCATTGAACACCTTGATGTGGTAAGAAACACTGTTCCATTTGATAGGACAACTGTTTAAATGGCTGAAATTGGAAGAAATTATCTGCAATATCACTATCTATGGTATTGAATTCTTCTGGTATTTCTACATTGCACACTATTTTCCAAGTAACTTCTGCACAGGTTTGCACTGTGCACTGAAATCTTCCTAATTAGAGCTATCTCCTTTCTTTCTTTCTTCTGAAATGTACTTAGTTTTTCTGTCCCTCTTTTCTTGTTATGTAAAAACTCACATGTTGTGAGGAGGTTTTGAATTAGGACTACCCACACCTAATTTTATTAGGAAATAGGAAAGGAATTGAATAAGACAGTATGTCATGAAGAGGTCCTGGACAGAAATGGCCCTGGCACATCTGCACTGGTAGAATTGCTGTGGTGCTCTATGATGGTTCCAAAATAAGCTGCACTTTTTCATGGCAAAACATTACAAATTTTTTCTTGTGCTCTTATACTATCATGATTACTTTCCTCACTATGGATCTTAGACAGACTTCTGGATTTTGAAAGAGAGTGATATTTTCAAAAGGTACCTGATTTCTTCTGATAATGTAAGCCAGGTGTCATACCATAAATTATCCTTCCTGATCTATCAATGGCAAACATTGATTCCAACTGCAAGGGCATGTGCTGCTTATACAAATGTCTGGCACTGGATGCAAGCCACCTTTTTACCATGTTAATTGAAGATGGATAGCAAGGACTTGAAATCAACAAATGGGCCTGTTTATCATGTTGTTAAAACTCAATCTGTCTGACACTGGAAATGTTTTTCAGCTCCTTAAAATGAAAGGGAAACTGTCAGCCTGAAAATCACATGTCTAACAGAGCTGTCATCTTTTCCATTTCACAGTCCTTCTTGAATAAGAGCTCAAATACTGTAGCCGAAAAAAAAGGATAGAAAATGCAAACTTGCCTTTTATGGAGATGTACAAAATATTGTTCAGGTTGGAGTTGTGGAACAGATCCGTAAGCACTGACCAAGACCCACTCCAGTGTTCCTATGCAGTGGTAGATAGGTCCCAATGTCTTGGTAGCACTGCCAGCCATGGGAGTGCCTTTGGAAAGGGCAAAGGCTGGATTTTGTGGAATCTTGGGACAAGAGAGAAAAGTGTGCACAGAACTGCTTTCCTGAGCTGTGAGCATTATCCCTCCAGAAGTCTCAGAAAAATGCCTCCATTTTCATTAGTGCTGACGGTGCAGTGTCATTTCATTTGGGTCTGTTGCAAGCAATGGTCCCAGGCGCTGCTGCTTCTTCAAACTGAAAAATTTTATTTTTAAATGCTACATAGATGTCTGTGAACTATGAGCAGCTCCTTTCCTCCAGAGAACAGATGTTGCATTCACTGCTGGATTAAGATTTGGCATCCAGGTTCTTGGACTCTTGTTTGTCTGCTACAAGAAGTAGCCTGTTTATTTGTGTCTCTATGAATGTTAGTAAGTCACCCCTGAGTTGCTTCTCCTTGCAATATTACGGAGGAAACTTGAGTTTTCAATTTATAAAGGCTTCTGAATGAACCAAAAAATCTCTACAATGAGTGGCCCAAAGGGTTTCAAGATAACTGTTCACTAGTAGCTGCTGGTGAGGCAGGGGAAACCATGATTAGTTGGAAAATAATTTGTAAAACAGACTTTGCTTCTTCTCACCTCCATCTCCATGGATGCCCAAGGTGACAAAATTCCCTGTGCTATAAATGATGAGGAATGGATTTTTGCAGTGTATGTCTTCTCTTGACTACTTTTGCTTGGCTATGTCTCCCTTGAGAAGGTATATGTGCTCTTCACAGGCCTTACTGTGTATGCGCTCTGGGCTTCTGGATTCATTTTTATCTAGACATAAAAAATAGGATTATTTCTCTTAAGCTGATTTATCCCCCTTAAGCAGAGTGTTTCTTTAAATCAAGTGAGAACATTTAGGAATATCTTAAACTGTGAGATTTTAACATATGCGTTCATTAATTTTAATGCCGTTCAGTAAAGTCCTAAGACATTTCCAATTCATGCCAGTGCTACCCTCTTGCTGCGTTACACTGACTGTAGGAAGTTACACTGAAGTGGAGGAAGAGATGCCAAGAGATGTGTATGAACCTGGATGAGTTGCTGTAGGTCTGCTAACTTTGAGAAGGTGCTCTGATTTACACTGGTCACAGGTCTGCCCTCATTTCCCATTTGATTTAATGGACATCCTTGTTCCCCAATATACCATGAAGGAAATTGGTTGCACAAAGATTAACACTAGTGGGATCATAATATTCACTGGTTGTTACAATAAATCTGTTTATCAATACACTCTAGAGACATTCAATATTGTTATGTTTCATAACAAATTACTGTAAGTTGCTGTTCTGTTTTATTCCCTTATTGCATTTTCACAGCACATTATAGGAATGATAAAATTCTGTGAGCCATAACTCCTAATGGCAGAGATGATCAATTTGACTTCTAATTTGGAAAAAAACCCCCACATACACAGTATAAAATTTGCCCTAGTGCAGAATAACAATCTTGTTTGTCTTTCTGGAAACATTGAGATGTTAGAAGTAATGATTAGCAATAATATCTTTTAACAACAATTTATTTCTAGGTATGTAAATGTATCCGATTCATTGGTCTTGGAACTAATGTCAACAATATCATACAACCATGTGAGAATGCGCATCTTTCAATACATCTAGACCCCAAATAATCCCTGACATCTTTTTGAAGCACAGAAATAAACTGTGCACGAAAAGATGCACTTGCCCATGGTCTGTTCCACTGGTGCCAGGTAACCTATGGCAGTGTGTGATGGGTACCTGCAAATCTCCTGCAGAAAAAAAATAATGCATTAATGTTCAAAGTTAAACTTCACTTTTAGTGAGGCTGTTTGCACTGCTCATAGCATCATCACAATTCTGGATTGACAGGAGGGATTTTTTTTTTTTAATCTTCCTTAGAATTTTCATTGAGAAGTTGTTTGAAGGTTGATGGACTGGTAGTGAGCTGGAAGCTCTCTGGAGGAAAAGTTAGGAGGGTTTGGATGCTTCCTCATTTGCTGACTAAGCAACACAGATGCTACTCTGAAGCCTTCCAGTGACTCCTCCATAGCACTTAAAAGAGCATCTACCATTTTCAATCTATTGTCTATTCAAATCTATTTAATTTACAATTAACAAGACACCTCTTACTCTTTCAACTTAATTAAAGAGCTACTGACTATTAGAAGGATTGAAATGCAATAAAGAAGATAACCCAGTTAGCATATAATTAAGGAAATTCATGTAAGTAATAAACATGGTATTGCTGCCTTCTTAAAAAAAATTACCCTGAACTTGTGTTAATTTTTTTAAAATAACTTATCTTAAACTAAGTGTTCAGACATTTAATTAGAATAACGTAAGGTAGCTATTGAGAATTAATTATATGTAATTTCCTTTAAGTAACCATTGAAAGCATGACATACCAAATGGCCTTCGTGTGATCTGTCAGCTTGCCAGGTTTTGACCTCTGCATCTCGGATTAACCCTTTCTGGGCTGCTGCTGCTTTCAACTAAATCCTACATGTGCCTACTTTATGTCCTCCAAAGAAGAAAATTGAAGTGATTAGAAATATGAAATAAAAATTATCTCCTTAAACACTCACTTTGGGTTAAAAACAAAGCATTAATTCTTCATGATTCTGACTGGAGCAGCAAGTAAGGGAAAAAGTATCATTGCTGTGCACCGGTAGCAGATACTTTTTCCTGAGTGTTATAAGCCCAGTAAGCATAGCTGAATTGGCTTATACTAAAATAGAAAATATTCTCACTAAGGAATAAGATTTCAATGCCAGTTCTGGCAGGGGTACTTGCTGTGAGTTTTCAGATGTAACCTACGGTTTACTTCGAAATTTGTTTGGCTTTTTGAGGAGGGTAAAAAGAGTTCCAAGCATTGATAAGAGAATACTTGGTGCAGAGGTGAGCCTTCAAGGTGCTTGTGCTGCAGGAGAGCGTGGTGGCTCCTTATGGGCCAGCATGGTTATAGCTTATGCTGAACAGCTCCCTAGAGCACTGCAGTTGGATTTCTTGTAGCTCAGCTTCTCTTCATGCCAGTGGGTTTCCAGCTGGCTGCTTGGTCAGTGGTGTGTGAAACTATGCTCCTGAAGCTGCTTCACCACCACAAATGGTAATTGCCTCAGTCACACGTGTGCTTTGCTGGATGCAGGGTATGCACCATTTATTGTACATGTGAACAATGGAGAGAAAGATATTTCAGAGTAAAGTAATAAGTGTTGCTGAAGGGCAAACTTTGAGGGTATATTGTTGACACAAAGGAAATGATCATGCTGCTGAGCAGAAAACATGTCCTTCTTGTGTGTACCCAAAAGAGATACCTTGGAGATGTTTTCCTTCCTGAAAGATGAAATGAGATCACTGTTCGTAGAAATGTTTAATAGCTTGTTATGGTTTGACTCCAGCTAAATGCTGAGAGCCCACACAGAGATCCAAAATTTCTCAGAGAAGGAAAAAAAANAGCCTCTCTTTTCCAGCACTTATCTGTTCCAGCATGAAAAGAAATCTTCCACGGGTTCACAAGTGAATCTTAACCCCTATGGGTCCTCACAGGTTGCTGGGGCCCTATTTCAGTGTTTAAGGCATCTTCTCTTTCTCCTCTCTCTAACCTTGGTGTTAAACTTCTCTCTCTCCTCTCTCTTAAGTGACCATGATGTTCTGCGTAGCTTTTTTTTCCTTCTCCTTCTTAAATATGTTATCACAGAGGCATTAGCAGTAGACCTTGACTGGCTCGAAGCTAAAAAATCTCCAGCAGCTTCTTAAAGAAGCCTCTCTCATAGCCCCCCCAGCTAATAAAAAACTCTGGCTGCTTAAAACCGCAACATAGCTGTTTGTATACAACAGGAATATCTAACTCTATTTCAGGTCTGTCTAGTGCCCCATTAGCAACCGAGAATTTCTGAGGACGTGGTACTTGATATTGCCCAAGTCTCAAGGGTCTTACTGAATCTATCAGGGCTTTCTCTTCAACTTTCCAGCTCCAGCAAAAAACTTGTCCTTTCATTATTCTTTTTCAAAGGGACTAATTTCTGTTTGTCTAGTTTAAGCTGAAGAGTTTGAAACAAAGTAAGTACATCCAAAACCTACTTTTTTTGGTTCCCATGCCATTAGATTGGGGATGAAGGCAGCATAGCTACACATTTACATGTGACCATGGCAGCCAGGGCTATTACTGCTGGTGACAGAATGGCAGATGCTTTCTGATTAAAACAAAAAAAATCTCCCACGCAAATTACATTAAGCCCTTTGCATTTTGAAAGGCAATATGTACTTTTGCCTTGACTGCCGTGACTGTCAGCTGGTGAATGTTGACTCTAACCAAGCCGACTTCTGCAAATTCATGATCTATACTGACATTTCCACACACAACCACCTTTTTCCCTGCTCCAAAATGCTCTTGCCTTGCTTGCTAGCTGTGCTGCATGTGGATTCAGCCTGAAGAGGAAATTAGGACTTTCTCAGAAAGGCTCATACTTTTCATCTGCTTTTAGAGACTTCAGACATGTCTGATTTTAATTTTGGAGGGATTTTTTTTTTTAAAGAGGCCTATTATAGCCACCTATGTTTGAACTGGGTGTATAATGTTTCTATTTCTACTCTAAACTATGGTCAGAGTGTAATTAATCTGTTTCTGTGCATTGAAGACGAAATGCTTCATTGCTGTATTTGAACTAATAATCTTGTTTGGACATCCCATTTTAATTGGAGGCTGAAGTGCCTTGAATCAATTAGGATATTCGGAGACAGTCAGGACCAAACCACCAATGCTTCTGTTGGTGCAGTGACACTCTTTTGTTAGATGAGAGAGTTGGAATATATTTACATGCCTTGTAGCAATGTAACAAAAGATGACAGATTAATTACTGTTGGAGATGGGCCAAGCAGAGGACATGGTAGTCTAGCAGGTGCCCCATTCCCCTTGCAATAGATCATGCTTGTTCAAGCACTCACAAACTCATTAGGTTCAACCTGAGTCATTTGGTAGGAAGCGTTATTTGGGTAATTGCTGTTGCATTGTTTGGGTGAGCTTGTGTGCAAAGACATTTGTGGGAGAGGTATTGGGGTCTGCCAGCCTGTGGAGCTGCAGAAGTTTTTTTTCTTGAAGGGGTTTAATCCACCTGGGAGCATAGTAGTTACAAAACCCCAGGAGATGTGTCCTTGGCTTGAGTATCTTTAAAGAGCATTTGGTTCCATTAATGTTACAAACTACCAAAGGGGAAAATTTGGAGGGGGAGCCCATTTGTTCAACTCAACTTTTTTAGAGAAAGAAAAAGAAAACCAGGAAAAAAGAGAAAGGAAGTACTTTTCTTTGTCCCAGTGCATTTGCAGCAGCAGAAGGAACCTGAACAGGGAATGGGTTGGTAAGGCCATTTAGTCCACAGCTGCCTTTGACAAAGAGACACGAGGGCATTTCCTCCATGCTGTGGCATGCAGGACAAATGTTGGGGGGTTTTAGAGTGGGATAAAAGGGTCCTTCTTGGATTCCCCTTACCCCTGCTGTGCTCTTGAACGATTTAAATGTTTCTTACTCAGGCTCAGATGCTTGTTCTGCTTTTCTACCTGCTTCAACTTTGTTGTGGTGACTGCCCACTGCAATGGAAATTGTTGCTGGTAGGAAATGTTTAGGGAGAGAAGCAGAATAATTTATTGCAAAAAAAAAAAAAAAAANNNAAAAAAAAAAGAAGAGAGAACATTGTTCCTCCAGTCAGATGTTTATTTAGTGTTTATTTAGTGGCTGCATATCAATTATCTGTTTGAACAGGTTTCATTACAGAAAGTGCAAAAACCTCCGAGTGTGTTTTAAAATATGCTAATCCTTACTTAGGCAGGAAATGGAAAAGGCTCATTTACAGTTTAATTTCTAATCCTTGTGGGTTGCCATGTTGTATGCTGGGACATAAATAGAGAAGTTGAAGGACAGCTCACTCACAATAAACAGGTGCTGTTGCTTTGCTTTTCTGCTTACCCACTCTGATCATAAGTCAAAGCACGAGCCACAAAATGTTGAGCACAAAGTCCATCAAAACAATTTTATTCTTTAGTTTTTCTTTTGAGAGACAACATATGGGCAAAAGCTTGTAAATCAACACTGATGAAGAGGGAACAAACAGGTTCTTTTCTGATGTGGTGAGCACCTGTAGAAAGAGCTGATATAGTGCTTTTCTTTGGCTGGCCAGGTTAATTGAACAGGATCAGTACACAGCCCCACAGAACACTCGAAAATAGCAAATCCACATTCCCTCTGCAGGTCCCTGCTGCTGCTGCAAATGTACTGGGACAAAGAAAGTTCTGCCTTTCCCTTTTTCCTTGTTTTTTTTCTCTTTCTCTAAAAGAGTTGAATTGCACAAATGAGATCCCTCTCCAACTTTCTCCCCTTTAATAGTTTGTAGCATTAATGGAACCAAGTAATTCTGATTAAATATTTATTCATGCAAGGCTACCAATTTTGCTGTCAGGTCTCCCATAGCCGTGTTTAATCAGTTGCCTGATGCTGTTGTTTTCTGGATGAAACAAATATTATTCTGTACAGTTTCAGACCTGGGCTGAAGGCTTTTCACCCACTTGCGATTGCTGGAAAGAAGGTGGGGTTGGCAAACTTCCAAGTGCAAATATTTCTTGCAATACCTGTCTCTGCACATATTTGAAAATCAGGAAGGGAAGATGTGTTGGGAGCCTGGGAGGGAAAATCCAGCTGCAGCAGAAAATGCAGTGGCAGTCCTGGGACCAAGGGGTGACCAAAAAGGAGCATCCTTTGTGAGACTGTTGCCAATACAGCCATGGCAGGGCAGTGACAGATATTCAAAGTGATGGGACAGGGTATATTTGATATAGAGCAGCAGAGTTTAATTATGGACAAGAATTAAATTGATATTCATAGGGTGATAAATAAATAATGTGTATGCACTCACAGGGAAGGACATGAACATTTTTCTGAAGTGAAAGAAATAAAATCAGCAAAACAGAAATTAAAAATGGATCTATTTAGCAGAGTCTCTGGTTATGTGATGAATGCATCAGTTTGTGGAACTGATCCTTCTGTTTTTTGAGGAGTCATCCATGTCTGGGCTAAAGGGCTATGAAATGGACTGGGGTCACATTTCTCATCCTCTGATTTCTGCTCTGAGATTTCCAGCTAGCATTTTTTTCTCCTCAGGGGGTGAATTGAGCATTGAGAGGCTTAGCAGCAGCCAAGACCTAGAAGAACAAGAGGGAAACCTGAGGAGTTGATTTGAGGAAGGGAAGGAAGGAAGGTAGGTAGGTTGGTTAGTTAGTTGGTTGGTTCGTTGGTAGCTTGAGCTGGAGGTACAAACCAGCGCACAACTATTCAGCGGGAGGCTGTTTAATATGGGTTAGCTTTTAGTTTGACCTTTCAAAAAAAGATCGGCAATTCAAATAGGAGGATGAATGTACTACAGCTGATTTTTTATTTTCCTAATTTTAGGAAATGTGCCCTACACAATGCTTCTGACATAGCTCCTCTCTGAAACATGCATGTCTCTTCAAGATAAGTCTCAATTTTCACATATCACCTGATATTTCTTGTACTTGCAGCTATGGACATGAGTTTGAAAATGGGAAAGAAATTATCTGAAATGAGAAAATGAATGAGAAAACCAGTATGTTATACATTCAACAAAATTCTTTAAGTTTTACTCTTGGATTTTGGGGAGTGGATTTGAGGCCTTGCCTCATAAGGATTTCAATATGTGATGTTTAATATGTTGTGTTAAATAAACTGGGGAACTGTCAAAGACAGACAGTTGGCAGCTTGGGTGCATCAGGGACTTGGATGACTTTTATTTGTCCACTGAGCAGCTTTGCGTGTCTCAAAATTACTTATTCTCAGCTATGCGTGAGATGGTGTTTTGTTATGGACTGAGCAGCAGGAATTTCTAGAGGTAGGAGGACGACACCAAAAAATGTGTGTGTATATGTATATGCATAAGTTTAAAAAAAGACATATAAAGCGGGCCTTAGATCATGTTTTGCGTATCTGTAACCCAATCAGACAGGCAGCTTCTTGATTTTCCTTGGCTTCTCTTCACCCCTGCACTCAGCAGGTGACTACGCCAGCATCTGGGGGGAAATCTGAGAAATGCTGCCTTGGCAGAGAAGAGTTTGACAAGTATGAAAGAATTCATTTTTAATTAATTTCCTTCTTGTTTGAAGGAAACACAGAGAATGTAGCATGGAAGAACAAGATCTGAAACAAATTGCTAACTGTAGTAATAATAATTTTTGTCTTAGTTCTAAGTTGTTTTTTTTAACCTTGGCTGCTGGACCTACACGAAGGTTCTTTAGCAAGAATTAAAAGAACAGGCAAAAGTGTGATAGAGACATTGCTTTATTTTCAAGTGACCAAGAATTTTCAGAGTTTTCCAGGAGGTGTCAGCACTACTTTAAACCTTTATTTTTCTGTGATGGAGATTTCTGCAGAAGTTGTTTTTTCTAAATTAAATAAAAGGAAGAATCTCATGCTAAGGAAATAGTAAATGTCATCATCCTGTCCCACCCCTAAGGGGATGGGTCCTTGCTACTGGCTCAGGGTGGGTTTGCAAGCCTTTGGGCATTGCGTGTTTTGGCAGGGTTTCTTAACACCAGGCTCTTGGCTAGTGGGCTCTGTTGGCATTGTTTCCCTTCTGTTCTTGGTAAGCATCAGCCCTGCATCTGGTTCTGGAGATCTTGTTAAGTCACGAGATTTAGCAATGTCCAAGTCCTGCAGAACTTAAGCTTTCAGGACCATAAAGCAAACTTTTGCTCAGGTCCTCTGAGAAAAGCCTTGAAAAATATGACTCTGTGTGCATAAATCAAAAGGAAATGAAAATAAGTTTAAATACTTCTTGTTTTGTAAGAAACAACCTCATGGTTATGTGGTTTTGGGATTGGAAGTACTGTTTTATAGATAAAGGGAGAAACAGCTCTATTTATACTTCTCTTTCCTCATCCATTGTTGGCTTTCATAGGAGCTATTGAGATAATCTGGTCCAGGTTCTCAGCTGGTGTAAGCTGGCAGAGCTCAGCAGGCTTCACAAAGGCTGAGCCAAGTTATGATGCTTTAGAAGCCAGCAAAATAATCGTAATGAGAGAGAACACTTTCCACCTGATGATCAGAAAGCAGGCAGGAAAGTCCATGGAATCGTCATGGCATACATCTGCCAGGGAGAACATTACTGGGAGTGGCAGTCAGTTCAGCATTGCGCATCTTCTTTGTGATAATAAAAAAAAAGGTGGGAGAATGTGCAGCCATAATACGGTGCAACTGGGAATATAGAATGCCGTCCTTTAAATCTTGCTGTTGATCGATGCAGCAATATTAGTGAGAGACATAGGTGATTTTGCCAGTCTCAGTGTTTTCAGTCTGTTTCTACATGACTAATTAGTAAAGAAAAAGAGTAATCAGTGGAATAAAAACTTGAAAACATTTCTTTTCAGAGCTTGCTGTGAGGAGGCCTTAAAAATAAGCTCAGACATTAAAAGGAGATAGGACTTTTCGATTTCAAAAGTCCAACAGAGTCCAATAAAATCAGACAGATTGACAGGCACAAAGAATTACAGTCAATTTACTTTTGAAGATGAGTACCATTGGGTGGATAGTGGGTGGAGTCACTCACTAAGGTCTGCTTTGGGACTACTTGATCCAACTCTTCTATGTGGTCATAGATATAACCTTAAAGTATAATCACACTGCTGCATGATTTTTCACTCTGCAATAATTAAGTGCTGGAACACTCATAAGTGCTAGAGAGAGCTTGGGCTGATACACAGTGAGCACTGAGCTAAGAAAACCACACTACTATAATGTATGTTTTCTTAACCTCTTTTACTTGGTTCTGGTAGGATATTTTATGAA
The DNA here is from genome assembly GCA_013390005.1 of Calyptomena viridis. Classification (NCBI taxonomy): domain Eukaryota; kingdom Metazoa; phylum Chordata; class Aves; order Passeriformes; family Eurylaimidae; genus Calyptomena; species Calyptomena viridis. The sequence goes on from WEIV01024745.1 coordinate 203,456, forward strand.
ATGATCTTTTAAAATAGGTCAGTTGTGTAAATATAATCAAGAAGTCTGTTCATGACCTAGAGTGGCTTTTAAAAAAACCACTGCACTGTGCAAGTCATTAATGGCAAGCAGAGTTAGAGATTAAAAAGAAAATAAATCTGTTGTGTAGGATTGTGTAAGATGGAAGGACCTCTGCAGAGTCTCTGTCTGAGTCTTACCCCATGCTAGTAGGTTTGGAGAAACAAGTCGCATCAGCCTGGTCAAGTCCAGCTCTCTCTTGTGTGGATTTTGTCATGTCTAATAAACTTTCCCTTGGTAGAGACACTGATAAGGTGTCTCTCTCCTGTCAACACTAGTTTGCAGGAAACTTGTAGGAAGCACGTAACAGGATAAACTGGTTAAAGTTGGGCAGTGGGCTCAATACATCATCACTACACACACAGCAGCTTTGTTTCCCCAGAAGCTCAAATTCATTAAGTGTCAAACTCTCAGCTGAGAAGCTATCTAGGAGGAAGAGAAGACAGTTAAGAATAAAACCCAGTGTTAAGACGTATGTTAATGGGTTCATAAGGGCAAACAGAATAACTGTGTGAGAGTAGGAATGCAAGGGGAGCTTTGGGGAGATTGCAGGAGTTGGTCCAGTGTTCTTATATCATCCCTGTCCTGCTTGACAACTACAGTCTGCCACACTTGACCTTCCATTTTTTTTTTCTTCTTACTTCTTTTTTCTTTCTTTTCTTCTTTCCCTTGCTGCATGTCCTTTCTGGAGCGTCTCCTCTCTATCTGCCTTAGCCCTGCTTGGCTGCAATGCGCCTGCGTACTGCAATGCCCTGAGCCGTGCTTAACGTGTCCCCAGGAAACCTGGACCCACGTCCGCTGGGACCAAATTTCAAGGCATATCTCTATTAGCTTATTTTGATGTTTTTATCTTTCCGTGATCGCGAACCAGTCTCTGCAGCCAAAACAGACACTTTCCCGATGGCATCAAGTGAATTTTTAGCTCTCCTCTGAGGAGAGGACTTCAATAAAACATGAGGCCACTCGCCACGCTGACTGGCTGGAGCTCTGTAACGTCTCCAGCGGTTCCTGCCTTTTGCTGTAAGTTTACACTTGTATGAACATTGGCTCAGCTCCCCTGTGTTGCTGTAAGTGGAGGTTTGCACGCAAACATGGCCTCCACAAAAGCCACCTCAGGCGAAAGCACTTCCCACACCAGTAAAATGCAGTGCTACACGGGGTCTTTGGTGGGTAGCTCTGCCAGTGGTTTGGCAGTAGGTCATGTTTTAATCATGAGGGATGGGAGTCCCTTCCCTTCCACATCCCCCCTGACCGGGGAGCATGGCAGGTTTGCTCAAAGGCACTTGAGAGCAGATTGCCTGTGGATTCTGAGAAAATCCAAAGTTTGGCTTAGCTGTTGGAAGCATTTGTTGTAGGTTTGATACGCACAAACATTGCGCTCTGCAGAAACACCATGGGAGCCCCACTCTCCTCATTTAGCCTCCTGGGCTCCCACCTTCACTTGCCTCAGCTATGAAGAAATGAAATGCAAATAAACCGTCCAGTTTTCTTCTGGAGCCTATGAGTTGCAGAAGGTCTGTGGGTCATTCAACCTTCTCTTCTTCTGAAGCTGAAATGACCAAAAATCCATAAGAAATGCCAAAATGGGGGACACACATACACAGTAAATCAGGTTAGGTTTTGCACCTGCTGAAACCTCCTGGGTTTCTTTTATTCACGAGGCTAATGCTTGTGTCTGCTGCCCTTAATTACTGGTTGGGTTGCTTCAGGGCCACCCCTGCTCTGTGATAGAGCACAGATTAAGTTCTGGAAATGTCCCTGAAGTGCAGTAGCTCCCACCAGCATATGGATTTTTGCCCAGAGTCTGTAAAATCCAGGTGAGAAGATAGGGATCCTGCATGCCATGAAAACACACTTTTTGTCTTGGGGCAGAGGTGTGTGTGAAGCAGGCATTGCAGAGAGAAAAAACACTGTCCTGGATTAGTCCTGCTTGTTTCCTTATGCCATGCAGCCATCTGCAGGCAAAGTCCTGGGGGAAGCAAACCTGGGAGACATATTTGAAGCTGATGCTAAAGCAGGTTATCAAAAGAGAAATGCTGGAAATTTTTAGGAGATGAGACCTGGGGAGTTTTAGGAGGCTTCAGAGCAAGAGAGACACTGGAGAGGAGAGGGATACTCACAACAAAGATGCTGCAACTATTTAGCTAAAGAGAAGGTGATTACCTTTGCAATATATTTGTGGGAGGACTGACTTCTAGGCCAAGTATTTAATTTTTCTTTAGCGGCTAATCCTTCTTTTTTTGCTGCTTGTCAGCACTGCAGCAAAGCATGTGGGAAAGTGCTGCTGGCTGAAAATAGGACTTGATAGAGGGGAAACTTTTGAAAAGTGGGTGGCTTGTCAGGGTCCCAGGACCCACTGAGTTTCAGGAAAGTTTGTTCAGTTACTCAGAGCTTTTGAAAAATTATTGAAAGTGTCTCCCCTCTCGTTATCACAGGCTCCCCAGTAGGTAGCTCAGGCTTCTCTAATCCTTAAATCAAATATGACAGCTTCTCTCCTGTATTGGTTTTCATTTCCACACCAACTTCAGGATGTATATTTCTCTTTGTCCTTGTTACCAATGGACTGATGTTAACCATTTTAAAGGAAGCAATAAATATTATGTTTTTGTATTCAGGCATGCCCAGCAAATGCCAATCGCTGCAGCTTTGGGTAATTCTGTAGATTAAAAAGGTAATGCTCTAAAGGGAAAGCCAGAGCCATGCTTAATGCAGTAGCATTATTTATGACTGTGTTTGCTTTCTGTTTTCCAAAATCTCCTCCATAAAGTCAACACTTGGCATTAAAATCCATCTTAAGAGATCAGGCTGAAGTGTGTAAGGAAAAAAACAATAACTTCTGGCAGCACATTTTCATTACTCTGAAACTAAAAAAGTCCACCAAGAAATACTGGATGTTTCTTTGAAGCCTTTTTTTCACCTTTCTGTACACATTTTCTCAGCAGTTTAATCAGACAAAAGCTTTCTTTATCATTTGACTTTTTCTTTTTTTTTTTTTTTAATTCCTACAGTGGTTCCTGACCTTTTGGGAAATTCCTCATTTAAAGTGTTGCAAAGAAAGCGTTGTCAGTTATTTGTCAGGTTATGTCATGGTTTGGGAAAACCAATCTTGATTTACTCGTGCCGTTAGAGACTGCATCAGAGGAATGAATGAGCATTTTTCTATAGCATCACTAAGTAAAACCAGCAAAGTCTCTTGGTCACTTTTTCCAGTCAGTGTAGATAAAAAAGTAGGCAAAAATATTAATTGGCTTGTTGATTATATTGACAGATCCAAAGCGATTTAAAGTGCTTTGCCCTGTTTAATTAATATTTGCTCATTAAGACCAGTATTTAAAGTTCTTTCCTATATATCACTGTCTGAACTGCATAACCAGGAACAGGAATAGAGAGATGCTCAGTGCCCAGTGCTGTGAGAAGAGGTGCAGTGGGGGATTGAAATGAAAAGGCAATTATTTCGTTTTTAAACCGTTCTTTAAATAAACGGGAAGCTCCACAGGACACAGTGAGAATCACCTTTTGAAGTCTGGGAGGGCGAGCACAGTCGCCAAATATTTCTTTGCCTGGTTAATCCCTTTGGGAATTCTCATGTGCTTAAAATGAGGTGTCTGCTTGAGTACCTTCCCCAGTCAGAGCCACAGCCAAGAAATAACAATGATGTTGATAGCAAATGCAGCAGGAAATAAGCTGGAGATCAGCAGTGTTTGGCACCCTGTGGCTACCCGTGTTACTGGGCATTTGCACATAATTTCTAAGACTTCCTCCTGCTCCTCGCAGAATCCTACTTTCCCTTCCCCTAAATAATCATTCCAGCATATGGGGTGGTTTTTAAAGCAAGGAAAAAACCCTATAAATACATCTAGCATCCACTTCTCCATCGCTCCATCCATTCTTCATTGATTAGGAACTGGAGAGGCTCAAGAGATGCTCACAAAGGACTGATTACAAAGTCAGGGAAAATGAGACATTCTCCAAAAGGGCTTCTCATTTGCTGCTGTTTGTGTTGCTGTGCTTTTCCCGCAACTCTGGAACATACCTGTAATAGTTTTGCACTTTTTTTTCCTCCTCGCTGAAAGCTCACTGAACAGGCTGCTTATTCAAGGAACACCCTTTGAGAGGCTGAAGGTATTTTTTAAGAGTCATTCCCTTCATATTTACGAACTGCAAATATTTTAGAGCTTCACTTTGACAGTTTTAAGTAAATATAACTCTGGTTTCACTGCACAGAAAGAATCTGGATGTTTCACCTGTAGAATAAAAGAAGAGGGTTTCTTCAAGGCATTTATAACCCCTATCCTGTGTGAGCAAAACCTCTTTGTTTTGGATTTTAAAAAGAGTTTACAAAAAGTGTTTACCTCTTGCATTGTGTGCAGACTGAAGTAGAATGTAGGCTGAATGTATTTTGTGAGCATGTTAAATTCGGCTTTTGATGAGAGTCTCAGCTGCAGATGTCAAGTGAAGCAGAACAATAGCAGCGAAACCTTCAAACTCATGTACTTTTACCTTTCCTCTAAGTTCTCACTTGAGAATGAAAAATCAGCAGTAAGGGCAGACAACTGGACTGTGTTTTGCAGTAGCAAAATATAATGTTGAATGTTCTCATTCAGGCAAAGAGAGGTTAAAAAATACCAGATTGCAGCATAATTACCAAATTACGACATCTAATTTGTAGGTTTAACTTGCTAATTATGCATGATACATGGGTGGTAAAGGAAGAATACCAAGCACTAGAAGCTTTCCTTTTGTCTTTGGAAATTTGTTTTGATTAGGGGGAAGGAAGAGGAAAAAAATCTGTCTTTACCACATGAAACCGAGACTTATTCTCTTGTGCTAGGTGGAATAAAAAGCAGCTATACATAGTCATGGGTGATGTGTTCATTTCAAGAGAAATAGAGGGTGTGATAGGCATTTTGTGGGGTTTAAATGCCTCTAATGTGTATACGTATGCTTTTGGAAAAAATATTCTGAGAGTGAAGATTAGCACCCTGAAGTTTTTATTGCCAGAGTGTTTCCAACGGCTGTCAGGAGTGCCGGTGCTGATATCTAAGATGAGTTCATGTGTAAGTGCCAGCCCTGTCTGCACAGACAGTCATTCCTTTTTTTTTTTTCCTCCTCGCTGTAAGTAACTGTCAGTATTTGCTAGTCAATATTAAGCAGGACTATTTACCTTGTCAAAAATGTATGCTTTTAAATTAATTCTGAAGTAGGGAATATACTGTTCTCCCTTGCAGTTGATAGGCAGGGTTAATATTCTCGCAGCTGAAGATCTGGGGACTGGAGCAAAATGCAAATGGCCACGGAAAAGACGGCTTGAGAAAACGGCTGTGTGTGAACCTGACAGTAGGAGAAGCAAGAAGGAATGAAATGACCTACATTTTCCTAGAGCAAACCTGGTCGTTAATGAAAGAGAAGAGCATACAGTCATTTGTACTTTTATGTGTGTACCTTCATAATAGTCATGCTTACAGCAAAACAACAATCCCTGTTGAAACCATTCTGAGGTATTAAATAGCTTTCTATACAGCAGATGTATTTGATCTGAATCTTCTAGGACTGCAGCAGTGGACTTGAAAAACTCAGCCAATATTGGCAAAAAAATGAAGCACTGCCTATTTTGCTCATGCACATGTAAACATTTTAGTTGTTAAAGGAGATGTTTCTCTGCAGCTCCTAGCTGTGTTTTAGTTAAAAACAAACCAACCCCAAACAACCCCCCCACCCGATCTAAACCTGGCAACTATTTTCATTTGTATTTCAATTTTAAGAACTTGCAGCCATTTTGGGGGGGGAGAGGGAGTGTTGCAGCACACACTGATTAACCATTAGCAATAACACAATGCACTCAAACGAAACCCTCTTCAAATCAATAGCAATCCTGATGCAAGACAGATTTAAATTCACCTGAGAACCATATTTTACCTTGGAGATAAGGGAACCAGTTACACTGAGCTTAGTTGCATTAATAATAATAATTACATATTGAATTAAATACATTCTGCCCCACATACAGCACATTGCAGCAGCAAAACCTTCATTAATAAGAGATGCAGAAATGTGTTGTGTGAAAGAATGAAAACTGAACAGAGATTACAAAGTCACTGTTTTGTTTGTAGGTTACCCTGACTCTCCTCTTATTTTTTTCCTCCCATAAATTCACACTCTTAGAGAAAACTCATTATAATGATATTTATTGTTACTACAAACAAGAGTTACAGGCTATATTGTTGTACCTTGGAAATTAAACTAGATCAGAGTTTAGAGCACATGTGGGAGGACTGGCACAGTAATTAAGGGACATCTCAGTCATTCACAGCAATCTTTATTTCAAGGAACTGTAACCATGCTCAAAAATCTAAGAAATAAATATGTATAGTTTTAAAGAATAGGTGGCAAATGTGCATTCTGAAACAGAGGAAAGGCTGAAATTGAAATGTCATAACCAGACAGGCAAATGCAGTTTCCAGCGTGCTCTTGTAATTGCGTTCTTGTGATAGCGGATCCACTTTCTCAGTTTTGTTTATTTTCTCTTTGGTTTGGTGTTTGGAGTTAGAAATACCTCAGGTCAGTTATATTCCTACTGTCAGAAGAGCCCTGGAACTGACTAGACCTTGAAGGGAATGTCCTTTCACAATGGAGCGGGAGGGTATTGAACAAAAAGGAAAAGGGAGAACAGAGAGCCTGGAGAAGCTATGCTGCAGGGAAATAATCTGCTGCAATCTAAGGAAGCAAGTGAAGCATCCTGTGCCACTCCTGCCTTTCCCATTTTATTTATAGGCTGTGGATTTCAGGGGAGTAAATTGCTCTGGCTAAACAGTTCATTTGTTTATATGCAGTATTGTCACAGTAGGGACAGAAGAATCTTAGAGGCTTTACAGTGTTTGAATTGCATGTGTAGATACCTTCATAGTTCCATTTTCCCTGGCTAATATTGATTTCCCTGTGCAAGCCGTGTTTGTACAAGGAGGGTATACCTTTCAGGGGCACCCCTCTTGTCCTACACAGAGCAAGGAGAACCATCTTCTGGACAGTATTGCTTTAGTGAGGGGACTGCACTTCCAATATATGTCATAATTTGTCCTTTTTTTCCCCCAGTGTTACCTTGCGTGCTCAGCATGAGTGGAACATGTTTGATTTTATCCTAATTATTTTTTTAATATATTTTAAATCTCAGATGTTGAGACAATTTATATTAATTAAACTTGAGTTGGCTTTAAAATTGTCATGTATCAATTTCAGCAGCATTTGTAGAGAACAAGATAGAGGATTTAAATTACACGCCATATGGGGCAAAGATAGGGACATTTGCTATTGTGTTAATTGCTTAGAGCTACACTTTCTATCCTCCTTCTGAGCGAGGCATTTGCTCTCATGCTTGCTGAATTAGGTTGAGAGTTTCCTGCTTAAATGGAGTATTTACAGATTTCTCCCCCTCCTGCTGGCTTTTGCTCTGCTGCAAGGATCAGCTTTTCAGGGGGGCTCTACTGCTGTTAGCATCAGTGTCGCCTCTGCCTTTGCTGGAAGGCAGAGCAAAGGTACCTGAGGTGTCCATGGTTGACGCATCAGGATCCAAACAAATCCTCTTGGGGATAAAGAGCTATCTATGAAAGTAAGCATCCTTCTTCACTGCCAAGATGGAGAGAGGCATCCTTTGCTGGATCCCAAAAGGAGTCTGAATTTTCCAATCCCAGTTCTGAGAGCTCTCATTATCAACACAGTTGTGTCCCTATTTTGTTGGCACAACAGGGACAAACCCCACAAGTGATCCCCAACCTGCTCCTGCTGCAGAGGAATTAACATTTGCAAGGTGCAGATACTAATTTGCAGGTTTGTATTGAGTGTTGGGAAAGTGGTGCCAGATATGCCACTGTGGAAGGGGCTTGAGTGAAAAAAGCTGGCTTCTATGGATGAATTCGTAGGAACAGGATATGGATGCCACAACCGACCCGGGAGGAAAGGACTTTCCAGGGTGAGGTGCAAGGCAGAGTAACATCACCTTTTTCCTAAAGTTTGTAAGTGATGTTTTTGAGTGAGCCTACTCAGAGTGTTTTAATTTAGAGGAAATAAAATTTAAATGCCTTAACAGTCCAAAGAAGATACACTACAGAGTAGCGTCCTCTTGAGAACTTTGGGATTAGGGATTGTCTACCTGGTGAAACATATCACTTTTCTTGTCTGTTTAAAAAGATCCACATCCTTCTTGAAATAAGAGACAGAGAAGAAGGGGTGAGATGGTTAGAGGAAAATTATTCAGTATGCTCAGCAAAGCTTTCCTCCTTGGAGACCTCCCCAGGTGAGCACCCGAAATCTGAAGAGGATGAAACCAGAGGTCTTAGTCCCATTCTGAATCCCTGCCAGACAGAAACTTTTGCAAAAAAGCCCTGCCAGATATCAGTGCAAATCAATTTGCTTTGCAAGATCAGAAAGCACTTGAAGATTTCCCCACAGCTGGCTTCAAAGAAGTGGGGAAATAAAACACAGAAAGATGTTAGGGAGGTGGTATGTGCAGCTCTATCTACTAGTCTGCACTATCTTTCTGCTTCTGTCTGGTGCTTCCTCCTTTGCAATATGGCAATATTGTAATGGGATTCTCCTATATTAATATTTTAAATGAATAAATAAATATCTGATGAGATACTGTGAATCTCTGCTATCTTTTCATAAATTCAGTGGAAGGTAAAAAGAGAATTAAAGATGAGATTAAAACAGCCTGGGTGATATATTTCTCTGGGATGTGGTAAAGTCTCTAGGTATTTGTGCTGTGCCGTCAGTGTTACAAGTTACATCTATATTAAAAAGCATGTGTGTGTATCTCTCTCTCCATAAAGGCCAAGGCGGCTATCTGTCATCGAGGAGGGTCCCAATTTCTGCTAGAACCATTGTAATAATAATGATAGTCTATGGCAACATACTGTTTTTAAAGCATCAGTAGCTCATCTATTTTCACTTAATTTTGGTCTGTTTTAGGAAATAAGTCAGCTCTGTGAGAATCGGGAGTCTTTTTTTCCTTACATTTGGGGGAAATGTAAAACATTTTTTTCTCTCTGGCTCTGCACTGCAGAGTCCAGTTCTCGCATGAAAGAATGCTGAGCCCTTATCCACAGTTAGTGAGAAGCACAGGGTGAGAAAAGATGATGGAAAGAAACCATCCGATCTCCTTTAACAGAAGTGGAATCTCCAAAAGTCTGTCAGAAATGCTGCCGTACTTCAGGACAAATATTAATCCCAGTATTTTAACTACATCATTATGCTGTTAACATAGATCACACCTGCTACACTGTGTTTATTCATACAATAAGGTCCCTGGTTTCTGCAGGACTGGGCAGGAGCCTCAGGAATACTCTGCATTGGCCCAACTCCTCCTAAATCAGGAATAAGACTGGCACAGACCTTGCCAGGCCCATGCACTCCGACAACTCCTTCACCTTCCATCCAGAAGTGCTGGAGATGGAAGGTTTGAGGCTAAATTCTGCACTGTCTCAGCTGTGAACATTTCTGGAGGTCCATGACCCTATTCCCAGTTCACCTCCGTGCTAGTATGAAGAAGATTAGGCATTTTGGATGCAACCACTGCATCTTGAGAGTTTCTCCAAATGAAGTCAGGTATGAACTAAAAAACCTTTTTTCATCTAGGAATGAAATCCATGGGTTTTTTCTGCATGAGAAAATATATTCATCTTTCCCTGTTGCACAGCACCCCATGAGTTTGTAGAGGACTGGGAGAAAAGGATGGGTAACTCCTCCAACTTGTTATTTATAGATATCTCTGTCATGTCATATCACAACATGTCTGAGATTTCTTTGAGTAAATTCTGTATTTATGTGCATTATTTGTTTTCTGTATCTAGCATGGAGCTTTGTTCAATATTTCTAAATGGCCAACATTTTTCTTGATGTGAAATGTACAATTGACAAACTGCCGTTGGGAAAAGCAGTGTTCTTTTCACCAGGAAAACTCTTAATAAGAATAAACTATGACATCTAGTCATTTTTCAAAGTTCTTCTCACTGAAACTTTAAAACCTTCCTGCTACATATCCTAAGTCATTGCTCAGCACCTACTGTGAACCTTCCTATCAGGCAGCTGCCTTTTGCAGGCAGATAGAAAAGTCTCGTCATATTTTGGCCAGGTCCTGTCTTTGACCTTCAGCTGTGTGCAACAGAAAGCTCCCAGCTAAACACTGGAGTCCTGTGGCCTCCAAAGTCAGCAGCTCCCTCACAGCTGGAGCAAGGAGCCATGGGAGGAGATAATTGCTGTGTAGTTTCCAAAATATTTTTTCTGCTATCTGCTTCCATGTTTGTGCTCCACATTTCTGGCTACCTGTATTCATCAAATTCATGCTTGGAATAGGCTGTTGGCTGCACGCTAATAACCCCTTGTTCTTGAATGTTCTCTTTCTAGTTAATTAATCTATTTATGATAATAGTATGTCTCATTTTGTGCTTTCACTCTAGAGGGTGTGTTTGTATTATCTTGCTGTATAGTGTTGACTGGTCCTGTTATCATTTATCATTAAAGGCAGCAGCAACACTCTGGCCTGGCCTGCCAATAATTTTTCAATTAATTGCTTAGTGGTTGCTTTTTCTCTGCTTTTGGTTTTTGCCAGTGAATACAAGGTCTTTAAGCTTTCCATCCAACTTTTTCTTTTTTTTAACTTTGCAACTGTGCTTTTTTTATGCTGAGGCATCTGAAGCCTGTGTGTAGGGAAAGCATCCAGGAGGGCAGGCAGACAGAGTGGGCTATGGGAAAAGAACCCATAGGAGGGCAGAAAGGAAGGGTTGTGAGCCAGCAGTGCTTTGTGGTACTCTCCCAGTCCTACCACTTGTAGGAACCAGAGCTTGCAAGGGGTAATGCAGCATGTTGAAAGCACCAAGTCTGTGTCTGGCAGGTGGCATACTCAGGCCTGGGGACTAGGATAAATCATAAAGGCTTAAGGGATGGCTGCAGCCTTGGACATTATCATGGCGTGTCTGAGGACAGCGCTGCTGAATACAAATCTCTGAATTTTTCTTATAGGTGATCCCTCTGTGGAACAGGGTGTCAGAAACCACATATACAGCAATAGGTTTGTATGTCTGAAGCTTTGCTTTAGCTCAGCCATGGGTCCCCCTTGCCCTGGGGCGTCTATTTGCACATTGGGTTCTCATTGACATTGGACCCACAGGGGCCACTTCTAGTGTCTGTACCCACCCTGAATTATTGTGACATGTTAGATGAGGGCATATGCTTGGTAACAGCAGTATATTGCTCCCAACTTCCACTCTGCCACTGTGGCACACATGCTGCAAAGGACCACGGCTACCACCTAACGCATCTGTGCCTTGGCTGGCCAGGCTGCTGTATTAATGCTTGCATTTTACTACATTTCCTCTGGAACCATCTTAAAAAGGATGATAGCATGTGTATTTAGACAGCAGAATAGCTGCAAGCCACTGAGTATGTATAATGAGAGGGTGTTTGTGAAATAATTGGAGCCAATGATTAGTAGAAATGTTTGGATTTTCTTTGTTTACAAGCACTTCATCATAGGCTTGACCTGCTTACCTTAAATTAATTTTTGTTTCCAACCACATGGCTACTTGTTTCCTTCCACATTCTCCCAAGCGTTCTATTTTTAAGCAGATTCTCCTCTGGACTGTGTTCATGCCAAGTTTTTTCTTATGTTCTTTATCAGTACAACAATATGAAATATTTAATAAGAAGTTATCACTGTGGCCAATATAAAAGATTAAATAGATCTGCTGACCTTGGTTCCTGAAGGAGGAAGCCTGGTAGGCAGAAAGAATCAGAAGAAATAACATCAAATATATGGATGTAGGGTCGGATCAAAACATGAGAAGCTCTGCTTGGTGTTCGACAGCTTCTCCCTTTGTCATGCCAAAGGCAGGAGAGAAGGAACAGAGCTATATTTGAATCTAAATTTGCTGTGTTTGAAACTAAATTACCTTTCTCCTGCAGAAGGGGCAGCAAAGTAAGCCCTTGTGCACAGGAGCCCCACAAACAAGTTCTCACCTAGTTGTCACTTTGGTGCTTTTATCTTGACTCCTGTGTACCCTCAGCTTTTATTTCTGCCTGGGAAATCATCTGGCTTTTACCCCACACTCCTCTGGGACCCCTCACAAGTGATTTAAGTCTCCTTATTTTATTTTTTTTCCCTGTTATGCTAAAACTTCTTACTCCAAAGGATGCTGTCAGCAGTGCGTGCGAGTACAGCAGCTTCCCAGCATGTCTGGTGAAGGCCTCTTGGGAGATTGATGGGCAGGAGATGGCTCAGGCAGCTTTGCACCGGAAAAATAATGGTATGTCTAGACAGGAGAAATGCTGAACCAACATTCCTGGCAACAATGGTGATGCCAGATAGCAGAACATGCCCAACCCTGCCAGGTATCAAAGCTCCTTTCTGTGATTTGCTCATTGTGGTGCAGACATCTGCCTTTCCCAGCGCTTTGTTTCAGCCAGGAAGGAGCTTCTGTGTTGGCTGACCCATGAAGGAAAGCTCTTTATTCCCAGCATTGGCTCATGCCAATGAGATTGGTGTGTGCTGGTGACAGAAGTGACAGAGCTCATTTCTAGCGTGTGAAATAGGCAAGTTAAAAAGGGAATGCCTGTTAAGAAACTATGTAATTGCATCCATACCATGTAGCTATAATAATGTTTTGATTCTTGTAAAGTATTGTACATGACAGACAGAGGTGGCCTCAGAGAGTACTGATAATGCCTGCAGTGTGATAAGGCAAGAGACTTTTTTTTTTCCTATTTTGTTATCCATATGATTCATAGAAAGATGATAAAAAACTTATTTCATTTTTCACACACTTAAGTGCATGGCTTTTACTGTCAATAACCTTTGAATCGTCCACTTAACTCTCACATACTTATTCACATCTTTGATGTTTTCCTTTGTGTACTAACAATCAAAAACTGAAATTTACTGATTGCATCATGTTTTAAAAAGTGTTAAACAAGTAAATGCCATAAAGCTATGATAATTTAAAATTGCTATTATGCAAGTTGGCCTTGTAAGTGCATTACACTAGCTTGCATTGATTTTACTTAGGTCAGCTGTATCATTGTTGAAGGGTCTCCATGTCAGATTGCTGAGGCATCTCCCAGTACACAGTGTGCCCTGTATATAAAGTACATATGGAGCATGTAGAGAGCCTAAGTATTCAATGTTAGACATGCAGGTTTAACTCTCGTCTTCTGTAAGCCAAGCCAGCCAATATTCAGAAAAAAGAAACCGTGTGTTTGGGCATGAAAGGTTGCCTTTTTGTAGTCTGCAGCAGGAGTAGCAGATTCGAAAGGAAAATGTAAGTTAAGTGGGAGCACCCCACTGGTGAGTTCTGCAAGCAATTAAACATCTCTGCAGTAGTAGGTAGCTGGTACCAACAGGGTGGAGGGGATGTTAGCAAGGGATACCATGACAAAGGCGTTGTCTCTTAAGGAGATGGTCTGGAAATGCAGTTAACAAGCAACCTTCTGCATTTGAGTGGCTAAAAGCAGACTATGAAAGACAGAGGCAGCACAGAGACACACAACTGCTACTTCCCTTTTCTGTACTGCTAGGTAGGGAGGCACACAGCTTTCACTTATTTTTGAGAGACGGGATATCCCTTTTCTGCAATTCAAGGCTTGAGCAGGTGGCGCTGTAGTTGTTAGTTAGAAATACAAATACAGGAGCAGCCGTGCTGCATTCATTCCAGCTGCCAAGGAGAGATGAGAAGCAATATGATTTGTAAATAAGGAGAAGAAAGTTGCTGCATATTCTTTCTGGTTTATCTCCTTCTATTGGTGCACACAGTGACGTCTTTCTTTCTGTCACACCATCTGCCTGCAGAAATGGAACAGGAGAAAAAGAAAATTGTGCACTAGGTAGTCAGAGGCTTAAAATGCAAAGGTCAGGGAGGAAGCTATTTTCCAACATGGCTTTCTGTAATAAGAAACTGAGGCTAGACTGAGAAAATAGAAGTCAGGCCAAAATGCTTGCATGTGGTGGTGTTGGTGAAGCACTCAGTGCAGGGAACATTAAATGGCACAGGAGGGTCATGCTGCCACTGGACTCCAGCTAAGACAGCCAGTCGGTGCCTGGCCAGCCTGTTTCACTCTCATGGGGAAGCAGAGTGTATCATAGGGCTGCAAGCTGAAGGGATGTTGTTTGCTGTGGATCTGGTCTGAGCAATTAAATGCCATGGTCACATGCGGCCTGGTTTTGAAGGCCATCTGCCTCATTGACTACTCAGCCCCTGGGGGAATTACTCGCTCCCTGGCTGTGTCAGGTTTTTTTTCCCTCAAGAGTCCATGAGAAGAGAAGTGAGGAACAAAGACTGGATGATCTATTTCAAAGAGATTAATTTATATTTTGCATAAACATTTTCATATTTTTGAAAAAAAAAAGCTTCATTTTCCCTCCTCTTTTCAAATCACAATATTCCACTGCTTCTAGAGGAAGTTTGCATTTTTAAAAATTCAGTACTTTGAAGTTAACTTTATATTCAAATAACCCCTTCCTCATTCAGGAAGTCTTGAATTTTTGTAAACTAAAGAGAACTCAAGGGTATCAACAACTGCCTTTCTTCAAAACATGGAGCAGATTTGGAAGCACTTATGAGCTGTTTTGATAATCCCTGTACTGAGCTACTGTATAGCTTTGGGTTCCAAAACACTTCCCAGACTTTGGCCCAAGTCACTTCAAAAATGAAATTTAGGCACTTAAATCATTAGGAGAAAAAATTCCTACTAGGTTAATGAATAAGCCCTTTCTAGAGTATGACTCCATGTCTTTGGCAGCAAGTCCATAGAACCCACATGTCAGACAACAAAGAAGGTTTTGCTAACAAGAAAATCTCCTGAAGTTTGAGAATTTAACTGTTGGAATATCCTATAAGTCAAATGTTCTTTGCAGCAACCTGCCATCAGAGCTTAACATCTTATTCAGGTCTTGCACACTGAATCTACCCTCTTTTGGTTTAAAACCATTACCCCTTGTCCTATCACAACAGGCTCTACTAAAAGATTTGTCCCCATCTTTCTATAAGAAAGTATTGAAAGACCACAATGAGATCTCGGAGCCTTCTCTTCTCCAGGTTGAACAACCCCAACTCTCTCAGCTGTTCTTCATACGAGAGGTGTTCCAGCCCTTTGATCATTCCTGTGGCCCTCCTCTAGATTTGCTTCAACAGGTCCATGTTCTTCCTGTGCTGAGGACCCCAGACCTGTACTCCAGGTGGGGTCTCACCAGAGATTAGTAGAGGGGCAGAATCACCTCCCTTGACCTGCTGGCGAAACTTCTTTTGATGCAGCCCAGAGCACATTTGGCTTTCGGGGTTGCAAGCGTGCATTACGGGTTCATGTCCAGTCTTTTATCTACCACTTGCCAAGTTCAGCTCCAGCCATGCCTTGGTCTTCCTGACCCCATTCCTACACAAGCAGGCAGTGTCCCTATACACTTCCCAGGATACCTGTCCTTGCTTCCACTGCCTGTGCATTTCCTTCTTTCCTGTCAGTTTGACTAGCAGATCCCAACTCATCCATTCTAGTCTCTCACCACCCTCTATTGATTTCTTTACCTGGGCATCACTAGCTCTTGTGTTCTATGGACCTCCCCTGAGGCCACCCCTGAGACCCAAACTGGGTAACTGCAAGGATGCTGCCTGATTCTGTCCAGCTCCTGCCACCTTTAAAAGAGGGGAGTTCAGCTCCTGCTCTCTGAGGCACCAGGGGGGCTCTTGACATGGCCGTAAATAAATTGCTGTCATCACTTGATTATAAGTATCATAGTTTAATATTGAGTGTATAAATAATAATTAATTAACTAGTGTACAAATATTGCTTGATTATTAAACACTTAGTAGTCAGTTAACAAACATGGACGGTATTATGTAAGTGTAACATGAAACTGAAGATGGTGTTTGACTGTTTTCTCACTGAAAAATGCCTTCCTTCTCAGAGAGGGAGGAGCTGGTTCAGTCCTGAGTTCATCTGTGGAGAGTGAGGGCATCTGGGCCAGTGGTGCTGCCCCCACAAATTGCAGAGCAGAAACCCTACATGTGCTGAGACACATCATTTCTGCTCTAGAAAGGAGATGGGGAGAGACCTGCCCAGGTTTCACCAAATCCATGAGGAAGAAGCCAGCTGCCTGTGCCAACTACGATGCTGCTGTATGCTCTGCTCCTGGCAGGGGACAGTGCTTCTGATCGTTTAGCTAATTGCAGGTTCTGCTCATTATAGCTGTGTGGGCTTTGATAAGGTCATAAGTCAATCACTGTCTTAAGAATATGAACTGTTACAATTCTGTATTGTCTAAATACAGACAAATGAGTTAATGACTATTCCAACTGTTGTACACACCTTGAATAAAGAGCTGTAGACTTGAAGACTGTGAAAAGGCCAGACTGATGAGCAACCTGGTCTAGCGGAAGGTGTCCCTGCCCATGGCAGGGGGATTGGAACTAGAAGACCTTTAAGGTCCTTTCCAACCCAAACCACTCTATGATTCTATGAAAAATTCTCTTTTTCCCACAGACTCTTTCAGACATTGAGTTTGGTCTGGGGCATGCCAGCCTCCCAGACCTTGAGGACCAAGATGACTGAATCCCCACCTCTGGCAGGGGTCTATGTACCTTACCCATCTTGTGGCTGCTTAGAACCCAACATCTTCCCAACCCGCTGAACAGAAACAGCCAACTCAGTCTCTTTTTCCATGCTCAAACATGCAGGGCTCATTCTCTGATCTGACTCCCCATCCCATCCCTGGGAGACCATTTTCCCATAGGACTTGAATCTTGTTCTTGAGCCCTCAAAACAGTCCCATAAATCTGTTTTAAAGTCTGGAAAATGCAGGGCTTAATCTCCATTTTCAAGTACAGAAAAAACAGGACTTAATCTCTAGGTCTGGTGCCTCTTGGTCTTGATGTACAAGGACACACATCTCACTCTAAGGCGCAAAGCCTAAGACTTGCTCTCCCTTCCTGCAGCTAAATGCTCTGAGGTTTTGACCCCCAAAACAGCCCCCTGAGCCCATGTACAAGTCTGGAAAACACAGGACTTGGTCTCTGTTTTCAAGTAATTGAAAATTAAGAACTTGAATCCATGTTTCTGACTTTTGTCCAATGCACAGCACCCCCATCACTGATCCCAAACCCTGCCAGGCTGCAGCAAGAGTAGCTCTGCTCCTTTTCCAGGAAGCCTTGGAAATGCAGTTTGGGCAGGTGACAACCCCATGTCTTGATGGGGGCAGCTGTCCCCCAGTACTCTCCATGCCCTGGGCTCCCCAACAGCAGGGGTGGGGCTGGGTGGAGAGTCGGGGTAGTAGTGGTGTCTGACAGATGAGTCTGGGTTTCCTTGGGAGTGGAAGAGTTTCCTCAGAAGGGGAAGGCACAGGCAAACTCCCTATTATCTGCCTTATTCTGCAGAGGTCCTAGAGCTCTTTCAGTAAAAGGTCCCACTCCTCTCACTAATAGTAATAGAGTCTTCTTGGACTAAAACTTGGAAGAGAAAACTGAAAGGTCTTCTGGAGTCAGTCCCAACTTTTTTTTTTTCCCCTTGCAGTGGGCACTGGGTTCAGTTGGGGTTGGATGAGACGAATACTGCTGCTACTACAATTTTACAGGCAATGCCATATACAATTTGCTAAAGCTTTTCATCTGCCGATTATTAGTGAGCAGCTGAAGGACCTTGAGTAACCTCAGTAACTTGAAAAATAGTGAGTTTCAGACAGAGAAACATTTCTATTATTTCCAGCACTTCTTTCATTCTGCTGCTACTTTTTGGTTGTGTTAATAAGGACTGGTTAAGTTTCCAGTATTCTCAAAGTCAGGGACCATTAGCTCAGGAAGCAGTTTTTTGCAATGAACACATATAAAAACACAGGTTCATAAATTGCTTTCAGTGTTTGCACACCCATCAGGGTTCTGTGCCACTTGGACCTGGTAGACATGAGGCTCTTCAGCCACACAACTCTACTCCTGTGTAGCTGTTTGTGCTTTGTACAGCACTATTCTTCTAACAGGCCTGCTTTTTTTAGCCATTTTCCTGAAATAAAGAGGAGTGGGCTTATGCCTTTCTTTAGCATACACAGCTGCAGCATTTGGTATTTGTACGGGCTATGTAGGCTGCAGTCACGCCATGAAGTCCCACTCTAGACCCAGACCCCAAGCATCTACTAATCCTCTTACCAAAGTTAATATCCCTTGTGCTTCCATGATAAGCAAGAGTGAATAGAAATTCTCAGTCTGCTCTATATCTTGAAGTTCAGGAGAGAAATTAGCATACATGTATAATGAGCTATACTTACACAATAACAACATTGTTTTTAACTAGAAAAATGTTCATGCCATTTTTCTCTTATAATGGTATCTCCATTTAGCTCTGCTTTTAGAACTTTCCATGGAGTCAGACATCCTTTGATGCTAATTCATGAACGCTCAGAGAATTCCCGTCACTCCTAATCCCTTAGCCTCTCATTCTTTATAGAATGTCTTAATGCTTTCAACAAGGCCCATTAGCACTGGAAACATGGGTTTCCTTGGCCCCCAGCTGTATTAAAAGGAAGCAAAAGTGAGGGCTTGTTTACAGGATAATCTTGTCCACCATCTAATCCTCTTTCATTTGGGTTTATTTCCTGGTGGGCTTGTTTTACCTCTTAAATTATTGCAGATTTAGCACATTTCTCTGACTTGGCCTGATACCTGTAATGTCACCCCCTCAAAGAGCTCAGGCTTACTGATCCAGTACCCATCACTACTGCTGGCCCTAGTCCAGAGAGGTAGAAGCAGCACCTCTCTGTTATGGCAGGGAAAGCTGCTCATCCGCCAAGCTGAGTTACCCCCAACACAAATGCAGCCTTTCTTTCCATTTCTTCCTGTACTTTCTGTTTGGTTTGTACAAGGCATTTTTAATTGTTAAGATTTCCTATAATGTGCAGTTTATAAGCAGCTTTTGTGTTCCATGTAGGAATAGAATGATGCAGTGTTAATGTTTTTCAGCTGAAAAAAGGAAAATTCAGTTTTGACACCAATTTAGACTCCACTAGTTGAAAACAAGTGGTTTCAAATGAACTTCAAAAGTCAGAGTTGGTGTGTAAGAATTAGCTGTTCCTTCCAGATATAAAGCAAACAAAACCAAGTCAGACTATCAGGCTTTGTTTACTAAGTACATAGTTTTTATTCTGTAAAACATCATTATGCTCAGTCAAGACAGAAATTCATAAGTGCTTACAGGTTGCTGTTGTGTACCCTCTTAAATGTCTAGTCTGGTGCTATCAGTCAGCACTGATTGCTCTTACTTTGAAGGAGAAGAAACCCTGTCTTCTCTGCTGAGAGTTTGGATAACTCATTGATTTCAGGGGCAGAATGGACAACAGACTTGCTTATCCTATTCCGTTAATCATGGACCATTATATTTTTCCAGTTTGCTATTCTCCTCATGATTTTGCCAAGGTGTTAATTATCCTTAGTTAAAAATAAACCAAACCAACAAAACCCCACCTGCTTTATAAATAGATATAAATGCTTATGTATTTATATTTATATTTTTATATAATACATATTTATAAATAGGTATAT
>WEIV01024745.1:232305-263196 GCA_013390005.1 Calyptomena viridis
CTTGCACCCTTTTGCTTTTCACAGTATTTGTTTTTCACAGACGAGAACTGAGGCATGTAGAAATCTTCACATGGGAAACACAGCATGAAGAAGGGTTGTTCCAGTGGTACATGTTTGTGAAGAGAGAAAATAGGTAATAAATTTTACTATTAAAAAAAAATGTAAATAACACCTTACAGGGACAGTTTGGACTTGTATTTCTTCTCATGGGAGACTGACCGCTCTGTTCCTGAGTGTCCAGGGCTGTGCATCAGTCAGGCTTGGTGGACTTTCTCTGTAGAAGCAGAATACGTAACAGCTACCTCCTCAGCCTCACACATGAGGGCTAGGACTCTTAGGTTTATTTCCAGCAAGGCTTAGGAAAGCCAGAAAGGTGTTTCAAGGTTAAAATATTTGTTGCACATTCNGAAGCACATTTAAAGCATGACTTGCTTTGATAAGAAAGGCCAGACTCTACAGAAAGTACGGTAGACAGACTCTGCATGTCATATAGTGGACTAGTCCATAGACACTTGCTTAAAATAGAGGGTTTGTTCCTCTTTTAAATCAGGGTAGTCTATTATCAATCCGTTGTAGTTCATACTCACATTTGTCAATGCTCTATTTCAACTTTTTTTTTTTTGTGACTACTCTGTCTTAAGTAAATTCAATTTGTTTGGTTGGTTTTTTTTCCCCTGAAATAAACCACTAAAGCATATTGAAATAATGAAGTATTTCAGTCCTCCATGATCTCTATCCATAGAGAAGACATTATTATTAGAATGCATATTAATACTTAATTCTGCTCAAACAGGTTCCTCACACACTTGCTGTGTAATTAGAAGAGGACAGAAAAACTAAACATCTGAGCAAAATTAAAATTTTGTGGAGTATTTATCCCAACTTTTGCAAAGGACTCAATAGCTTCAAATATACTTACACCTAATATCCCTGACCAAAACCAGGTTTATTCCTGTGAGAAAGGCAGCTACATTTTCAAAACAGCCAGAGTACAGAACCAAATATGAGTAAAAAGCAGAACCACATCATTTACCTGTGGCCAGTGTTCTGGAGATCTATGAGGACTATTGGACATAATCCCAGTGACAAACATTCTACATCCAGAAGACAGCAGTAATTACTTTTCTGTTTAGTGGTGTGCTCCAGGTCAATGGCTTTGTCCTGCAAGAAAAAGGTAAGAGCTAATTCGTTCAGAAAAGGCATAATCCAGAACCTGACTGAAATCAGTAAATAAGTTTTAATTTTCTCCAGCAGAGTCTGACTAGCTCAGGGATGAACTCGTGTCTCACACAGAGCTCACACTACAGGGGACTTGGCTTTGTCCAATACTTCAGTGGACCTCTCCTGCCAGCATGGCTTGCCTTTATTTTTTTTTTTAATTAGTAAAGAAAAACAGACCAGAATTTTTATGATGCTTTGGCTGTAGTACTACTTTTCTTTTCTTCCATCAGCTTGTTCTAAATCCCAGTCTGAGTTTTGGATTTGGTTTTAGGGTTTTTTTTAAACACTTCAACCACCTGACATAATGTATCAGGTGACAATATTCCTGAAATGTGGCTTGATTTTTTTTAATTAATTTCTATTTAAACTTATCTTTCATCAGCCCAAATTACAGACCAGCTTCACAACAAAGCCTGTATTATTTCGTATGCTTGACACTTAATGAATACACCGGGGGTTTTTTAGAATCCATATATTGGCAAAGATGGGAGCTGGATTTACATCTGCAAAAGAGAATCTGCCTTGTGTGATTCTTGCCTTATGCACCCAAACTCACAGCACTTACACAAACAACAACACTATCCAAATGCAAATTGAATGAAGTGCACTACCTCCCTCTAGGAAAAGAATGTATCATTGTTGTCTATGAAATTAAGATTTCTGTCTGTCCTTCATGAATTATACTAGTAAAATACATTCTGACATTCAAATATTTATATACACAGCTTTACAGGTCTTTCAGATACCTGTATGGTTTGAATAGATGCATCCCCTGCTGACATGGTTATCTTGTGGGCTCCAGTGTGGGCCAGAAGATCCAGGTTAAAAACACTGCAGATGAAAAGCAGTAGAGGCAGCAGAACTTACAGCCCTGGGCGACTACAGTTTCAAGCTGGGAATCTGGCAACTCTTGTAAAGAAATCTCAGGCTGAGCGACTTAAGGGATGACAGGTCACTTATGCCATTGTAATTACTTTGTCAGTCTAGAGGAACAGTCATTTGTCCAAAAATTCATTGGGAAACAAAGAGCCACAGATTTGCCACTTCCTCCTACAAACAAACCTGGATGACAGCAGCATCCCTACAGTCACCAAAACATGGGCTTCACAACATGCCTCAAGTGTGTGCCAGGCCAGTGCTCAGCCCTTGCCACTAAACAAGGTGAACACATGAAGTGAGTAGTAACTGAAAAAGTTCTTCTGCAAAGTACTACATCCATGGCTCTCAGCTCTCTAGCTCCTGTAAATCAACTAGCACAACATCTTCACATTGAGAAGACACGTGAATGAATGAATCAAAAGGTATTCTCAGGAAAAGCCATGAGTACACTTGCACTGTTACAGTGGAAATTTGAATTTGGCCGACAGAGTAATACCTTTGAATCAAGGCAGAGATACTTTCTTTTTTATGGTCTCATTTTTTTTTCATGAAGCAACAGTATGTCAGGCATTTTGTGAATATTCTTACAACAGCAATGATTAATATGAACTGCTGGATGCTGGTGAGCCACTAGACTAGAAATTAGAAGTGGCCTCTTACCTGGGTTCCTCTGACAAGGTCCAGAGACACATCCAGGATTTCCCAAAGCAAGTAATTCTGATTTTCCAGCTTGCAAACTAGTTCAGGATCCTGAGTTCTGAAAGGAGTAGAGAACAGCTCTGAGTAAGATTAGACACCAAACCATAAGTACCCCAAAACATCAGACAGATTTAGTGTGCTTTCTTTTTACCAGCTTATATCCTTATTTCCTGAATTGTAACAATGCTTCCTTGTAAAAAACTCCAGGAATGAAACACAGAAATAGCTGTTAAAGCTATTATTATTTTTGGTTTGATTGTAATTTTCTTTTTCTATATAGAAAGCTGCCTTGGTATTTAATTACATTTGAGACATGGGAATGTAGAAAAGAACACCATTATATCTGTTCATTCTTCACAAGTTTACTCTCACATGTGCTCCCTTGTTCACACATGCAGACACACTCCCATTACTGTTAACATTTCCAGAGCAAGGAGATGTGCTGGCTTGTGGACCATCTGTCAGGCAGCACCAGGGCACTGTATATTGATGCCATGTTTGTTGACATCCCTTATTTGAAACAAAGTTCAGTTCAAAGCACTTCCAAGTACAGAAAGGGAAGAAAAAAAGATGTCAATGTGTTTAGATTACATTAAAGTTTTAAGATTAACTAAAAGAAAAGGAGAAAACAGTCTGCTAATGGGTAGAGCTCAGTGAAGAGGCATTATTATATTACTTCTAATGCACATAAAGCATCTCCTATTAAAAAGGGATGGCAGTTTTACATCCTATTAAATATATCAAAGCTGTACTTCAATTACAAATCCTTTCATATGCATGTTTTAACAAATATGTCTTTGATAATAGAGTGCAGCAGTAGCTTTTTAAATGCTAAACAAGATCCCTACAATACAGCATCATAATAGAAAAGGAAAAGCACCAGAAGAAGGTAGGTCTGTTTGGCAGGGCAGGGAGGGATTTATTTCAGTATTTTCATTCCCTTTATACCTCACAAGACAGAGTTTGCAAACCATTCCAGTGTACATAGTAAGATACTGATAGAATAGCACAACCTGCAAATGGTATATCAAAGGAGTTTGGCAAGATGCTATTGGTTTTCCACATTGTTATCTTGAAAACAATCTGTGTGCTAATAATGCTAGGAGCAACAAAAATAAAAGCAAGTCGTGCTTGGCTGAAACCTGATTTGGAAAACACAAAATCTCAGCCAAGCCTGAAAAAAAAAGCATCTTCCCCAAAGAAAGGAGAATCTTCCCACCTGGAGTAGGCTATGAGGGGACAACACATGTGGTCCTGGCCCCATCGAATTACCCAACAAACATCACCTCCACAAGCCACCAAAACCCTGATGGTGCCCAGGAAGCGCAGCATGTGAAATAACTGCTGTGCAGTGTGCAGTCTGGCACTATCTGACCCAGAGGCAACAACAGCACTAGGATGATCAAAAAAGCCCAGAGAAGGATCCAGCATTATCTTGAGTTTAGTTAATAAGCCCCTTCTGCCTCTTCAAACAGTTGCTAGGGTTGGGCAATGCACTGCAGATTTTCACTTGGCCCTTTTCTGTGCAAAAAGCCAGCCTCTAGCATTGCCTTCCAACATCTCAGCCCCTGGGAAAGGAGGGCTGACATTTCCGATTTCACCCTTGGAGACACTGGAGTTGAGATCCCTGTTTCTAATTGTGCCCATCCCCAGCCTTACAATTATGCAAAATGCAAACTTCATTCCTACTTAGGGTGGCGTCACAGCATTAATTAGACTGAGCAGCAGGTTGCCACAAACCCAGCTCCATTTGCATGGATCAGGTATTATTGACATGTGGTATAGGAATAAGCCCATGCCTAAGGAACTATACGAACCTACAAATAGTTTTTTCAGGCTTCTGATAAATTAGTTGAATGGAGGTTCATGCATCTTAAAAAGAAGACAAAAGATATGATAATAATAAAGAGCAATAATAAATTCTGCTTAGACTTTTGTCCATCTGGTTTCTTGGTTATGGAGATATGGAAAGCTGGAGAGATTTAGTGAAATGAAGTCACTTAGCTAGAAAATAAAGATGAGCAACAGGATCATACCTCTAATGTCCACAAACTGAGCATCAGGGCTGTCACAGCACTTGCAGATTGACATCTTGCCTTGCCTGTTCTCTGCTGCTTTTTGTATCTGTGTGTCACATTTCTGGGTTCTGCGGGGCCTCTGCAGAGCATGGAAAGTGTCACACCTTGTCTGTCTCCACCTTAGCAAGGTGGAGGGGAAAACCAGAGCCAGATTAAGTTTACTCCCTTCTACAGAATAATGCTACACAGCAGCAAACACCCCCACAGAAATCTGCTCAAAGGGAGTCAGTACACTCGGAGAATTGGTCCCTGAATTTCTGTAAGGTGATATCAGCTGTGAAGTAGAGGTATGAAAACAAACGAAAGGGGCTGTTGTCTCTCTTTGCTACCCCATCTGAAAGATCCACAGAATGACAAAACCCTGTGGTACTGCATGAGCCATACATACCACTTCTACATACCACTTCTCTTTTTCCAACGCAGGGCAGATGCCATTCGCCTTGGCTTGCAGAAAGATGTCACCCAAAGGAAACACTACCTCCCGTTGTCTCTGGGCCAAATCCTCCATGTAGTATAGATCAGTACCACACCATTGAAGTCAGTGTTACAGATTCCAGCTGGTTAAATTGGCTTCAATCCACCCAGTCAATGAATCAGATGCTCAGCAGGTGATATATAGTGTTTGACTTGCCTAAGCAATCATTGTGTCCAGAGACTCAGATATATTCTGGAGTCTAAGCAAACAAGACAAAATGTGTTCCTCTTTTGGTGTCATATATATCATTTCACATTAAAAAGATTTCTTGGGTCAGAGGCATCAGCATTACTTCCAGCAGCTCCCGGTGCTGAAAACTGACAGTACTTATGGCTGTGTTTATTTGTGCTGATTTTTTTTCTTTTTCCAGCTGCCTCTATTAACACAATGACTAGATGCAAATTCAAATCACTGTGGTGATTAGCTGCAAATACTGCTTTTTGCAATGGGTTTGTGTCCCAAGTAAACAAAGGACCATTCTCCCGTGCACTGCAGACAGTATGATTGTGTACTTCACAGATGTCTTTGTGCAATTAGTTTTTCATTACTGGCCTAAACATAACTTTTGATAGAGCTGAGAGAAAAGAGTGGCCTGCAATGGGAAACAAAAGTTCTCTTACCTGGCACACAGTATTTCCTCCCTTGCAGACATATTGATTACTGAGAGGCTGCTGACTGAATGAGGTGCTACTCAGCATGAGCATGGCTGGAGCAAGTCCTGTATAATTAAAGAAAGGAATGAATGATCTGTGCAAAAACTTACAGTGACTATACCACAGCATTGTAATTCATAGGCAGGTGCTCTTGCTTCAGTTTTTCTCTGCTATAGGAAAAAAAACCACAGCTGAAGAGTAACAAATAAACACAAATGGAAGGAGTTATTTCTAGAGCTAAGGAGATACTGGGCAAAAAATCCCCCCAACCTGCTAAGGTTGATTGAAGCAGGAGCTAAGGCATCTTTCTTCAAAGGTGTGAAACCTGCCTCTAAAAGCATTGCAACTATGCTAAGCATGAGCTCCTCAAGAACTGAAACAAGTCTGCAGAAAAGAAGGTAGAGCTGACCAAACAGCAAAGGCAGAAATGAAAGGCAGAGTCTGTTCTCTCTATGCACAGTGAGCAGATCAACTAGTCATAGCTGAGGAAGATTTAGATCAGACATAATTTGCATGTCAGAAAATAATCACTGTCCTTCTACTATGGTTCATTTTTCAAGGCTAGACAAACACATGGGACAAGAAACAGAGCTGATACTGCTTTGAAGAACAAGAAGGCAGTAGATGATCTCTTAAAGTATCTTCCCATCCTTTTTTTTTTTTTTTTTTAATGATGATTATAATCCAGTATTGCATTGGTAGGACCTTAGCCCCTGGAAATCACAAAAATCCCATTCAGATAGAATGAGAATCCCAATGAGAAAGAAGCAGTGGGTATGCATCTGCACTACTGCTCTGTTGGCTTTCTCATGCAGAAAGACATTTTTTCAAAATAGGAATAAAGGGGCAAGCAATAGAGCTTGCAACAGAGCATGCACTTAGAGCACACTTAATCACATCAGTTGAAATCTGTGATGCTTAAGCACATCCTTATGTGATTTGCTTGGGATAGAGATGCAGTTTTTAAGGCATGAGGTTGGAATAGTGAAAGAAGAAAGTCAGCCCTGCGCAGCAAACAAGAACATTGCAGGATGTCGGGACAACCCAATATGAATGACCAAGCAAATTAAAAGCAAAGAAGTCTTTTTAAAAGCCAATACAATAGTAAGGGAATTTTTAAATTCATAGTCCTGGCCTGTGACACTATGAGAGAGGAAATAAGGCTGAATTTCTGCTCTAACATGCCATTATTCTGCTAGGTCATTTTTTCAGCAAGGGGTGATGAGTAGACAGAGAATAAGGTGGTAGAGAGGAAAAGAGATATGGCAAGACAATTACACCCAGCCACACAACAGCATTTTCTAGTAATATGCTGTGCCACTATAACTGTAACCAAAATACATGGAAGCAAGAAAGGTAAAAACTGTTTCAAAGGGATTCTCAACTGTTTCCGAGGCAAGGACTTGGACCAAGTCTCTCAGGGAAATAATCGGGAAAGACACAGTCTATTTCTGGTTTTCTCAGTAGCTGCCTGTGTGGCTGTGCAAATCTTTGTCTCTTTCTTTGCCTCAGTTTCTCCACTATCTATATTTACTGTGTATGGAACATCCTGAGCAAATCAATAAATTAATTACCTGAACTACCTCAGAGGTCACAGTACAGGGAAGCAGACCAGTCTCTCTGCCTGAGAATTGTTCTAGAGGAGTGCTCTGAGGGTCCCGCCCTCACTAAAATTTCTTAGTATTGATATAATTTTGGCAACAAAAGTGGTATTTCATTATCAGAGAGAAAACTGTGGCTACAGTAAAGACTTTGTCAGTGCTTTGAGGTCCAAGCAAGCAGTCTCCTAAACACTTTTTTTAACTCTGTCCCTTGCCTTGAAACAATGAGAAAGAAAAAAGTGATCAATAATTAAAGAGCTGGAAATGAACAAATGGAATTAATTGTTCCAAGCAGGGTGAGGAAAGGAACCTGAGAAATGCCATACATCTTTATCTCTCAATCTGACAGTAAAATTTACAAAGCATCTTTAAAAAGAGAGATTCCGAGGTTATATAGTCGCTGGTTCAGGTTTCTGAGTGATACAAATTTAAAGGGGGGAGGTGGTGTCAGGGTTTTTTTTTTTTCTATCTTCGTTATGCTTTCTCATTTTATGACACTTCTCAGACTTGAATCATTCACAGCAGATGGCTCCTTGAATACTGGATATTTCCATAAATAATGACAGACTTCCCTCCCGTCTCCCCACCCTCCTCCATTCCACATGCCCAAATCTTTTGTGTGCTATGTGCAGATACACATTCAAATTCTGGTCAGCAAACAAGCCTATCTAGTACCATTGTCACTCCTGCAAGCCCAGTAGAATCAGTAAAACAATGAACTCATCATCCCATCTGATACAAGAGCATTTTTTCCAAGAAATTCTGGAAGGGAAAATCTGCTAAGCCTTTAATGGAATTGAATACCTCCATGGGTAACAGTAGAGGACCACTTCAGAGAGTATCCTAGTGCTCTGCAGCACTGGTGAGACAAATTTCATGCACATTCACTCCTAGTTCAGTAGTGGCAAGGCAATGTGCTCAGGTCCTCTGAACACCTTGGCCACCAAGGAAACTCCAAGCCGTAGAACAGGCGTGGAATTAGCCTTGAATTTAGCTATGGAAACTGTTTGAACAGGAAGAATTTCTAACAAAAAAGGAACCTCAAGAGCCAAAAGGAGCACAAAAATCCTTGATGCTGGAGCATAGTATTTCTATTTGATATACCTACTATAAATGATGTGTGATGCTACTGTCTTACAGAGATAAAAGCAAGGTGGCTTTTAATTCAGGGCATTAAGAGGAAAATATGAAAAGATTCTTATCAGAGCAATAATTTATGGTTAACTTATTGCTTCAAGTGCTCATAATCTGCCATCTATATACATTTCTATCAAATGACCCTGTAAATAATTAATAGATCTAATTCTGTCAGTGTTGCCAGGGCAGGTTTCCCTGTAGAAGGTTAATGCTATGATTCAATTCTTTATTTATATGATTATCAGCCCCAATCAGGCTGTTTTAATGAGGTCACAGGCAGCAGATTATCACAACTGACTGGCCTGGCAGGAACCCTTCAGCACTCTGTGTCTGAAGGATTCTGCTGCACTGTCCAGGTGCCCACTGGGAACTGCCAACAGGTACTAGGGAGCAGAGCTGGATCCCTAGCTGGGCACTAAACACTATTTAACCCTTTCTAGTAGGAGTACCAGGCCACAGTAGTCCAGATAAAACATGGAAACATAGAAAAAATGTACTGCTAAAGTACTTCAGCCCCAAGGTTCATTATGTAATTTTCTTGTTTCAGAGTGTCCAGAAAAGGAAAGACAAGAATATAACTATAAGACGACACAGGATAATTTGTTACTACAGCAATGCCTTAGGCTCATCTGTGATAGTTAGTGTTTGGATTCAATCCAAATGATGATCCACCCGACGTCAAAAGGAGTACCTAGCAGTTATTAGGTTCTTTATGCTCAACACTAGGGAAGGGACTGATAGAAATGCGGCATTTTAAGATCTCATATATCTGCACTTCTATGCATCAAAAGATTTAAGCACACAAAGAAAGCAGAACCAGTGTGCAGTTCTTTTATTTCCTTGCTCTTTTTTTCCCATTTTTTTTTTCCAAAACACTCCAGCTCTCTAGAACTCTCCCAGGCTCCTTAAGGTATTAAGGGCCAAATGCCAATATTCATTTTGATATGGACACTCAAGACTGGAGCATTCACCTTGCACTCTAACCTCTCACCTAGCTGGTGTCCTCACTCCTTGGGAGAAGGGCTATCAAGGGACGCTCTGCTGTCAGGCATTCTGATTTTAAAGGGTTGACAATAAGGGAGCAGTGAAAAACAACAACCTGCCTGAGTAGAAAATGGTGAGATCTCTATACTTCATTATTCACAATCTCCATTGCCACCAGCTGAGAAGGGCAGGAGAAACAGCCCAGGTGTTTTTTTCCCTTTTTCTACTTTCCCTCTTCCTCTGTCCATCAGCAAAAATATCTTTCTATGTCTTTACTGACCAGCCTTTTTGTTTTGTTTTGTTTTCTGCAGGGATGGGTTTTGGTGGCTTTGGGATTTTTTGGGGTGGGGTTTTTTTGTTTTTTAATTATTGAATCATGTTTTCCCAGCCAAACTGCCTTCAGCTCCTGTTCTATTATACTTGGCACAGAAAAGGATGAAAAGGAATGAATCTTGGAAGAGAAACCAAAGCCTGCAATAAGCTGTATTCTGAATTACCCTGTAGCATGCTGACTGGGAACAAGAAGACTTGCCATGCTGATACATACAGCTGAAAATTGGGTTTGCCGTGTACAGTGGTGTTAAATGAAAGCCTTTCACTGCATCCCTCACAGACTGCCACTGTGCTATGCCCTTCATGAGCACTCCACTGCTTATTGGCACAGGTATAAAAATGTCTTTTGGATGACAGACAGCTCAGGTAAGCTCCAGAGAATTCAAAGCAGGAAAGCAGATAAAAGGCTAGCAATATTTCTATCGCTAACTCATGGAGAGGTTTTTTCTCTCTAAAAACTTCCACCTTGGTAAGCTCCAGGCCACTAAAACAAAACCCAGAACAATGAATTCAAGATCATATAAAGTTCAGTGTTCTCGGAGAAATGCAGAAACTCCTTCTGCTTCTGTGTGTTGGCTAACACCAGGCCTCCATCAGGTTGAGCATTTTTCTGCCTTACTCATACACTGTCTTGGTTTCCTGTGCTAAATCCCACTGAAAATACTGGAAAGTCAGTGTACAAAATAAAGTGTGTGAATCTTTTCACCAATTGGGACCATCCCAGTCATCTGATCAGATGCCCAGGAGGCTACAGACCAAGCGTTGTCACTTACCAATTTCTGTTCTATGCATAGGGAAAAAGGCCTGGTCTGCAGTCAGAGACTCAACATCACAATGGTTAAACCATCCCCAATGGCTTAAGTTACCAATCATAGAATCACAGAATATTCTGAGTTGGAAGAGACCCTCAAGGATCATCAACTCCTAGCCCTGCACAGGACCATCTCTGAGTCACACCATGTGCCTGAGAGTATCATCCAAACATTTCTTGAACTGTGTCAGACTTGGTGCTGTGGCCACTTCCCCGGGAAGTCTGTTCCAGCACCCAACCACCTTTTGGGTGAAGAATCTCTAATACTCAGCCATTAAGGCTGTAAATCCGGCTGAGACACCAGGTGAGGTGAACTGAGACACCACCATCCAATCCCCTCTTTACAAATCCCAGCAAAGGGGCAGCGATGACAGCTGCAGTCACAGAATATTTAAACTGTCCCAACGGGAATGAAGTGCATATGGACCACTATCCAATGATCTGGCTGCTAGGCTGGCAATACTCGCACCAGGAATCCTCTGTGGGGCACAGTCCAGTGATATAATTTGGGTTTGGTATAACTACGCAGGACTGGGTAATGTAAAGTTACTCTTTCTCTGCATAATTGCCCTCACTCTTATCCTGACAGGGAACGTTAGCCACTCGTTTCAATATATTATTGCTTTCCATCATTTTAAAAGGAACTACATAGGTAACGGCAACATTTTCCCTCAGCAGGCAAATAAAAGAGAGGAAAATGCTGAGCCCACCAGCACTGCCTACTAAGGCTGCAGATTATTGCAGGACTCAGGAGAATAGCTGTAGAGAGCTTTCCTAAAGACCCTACTGAGACAGTGTCACATATAGAGCAATGTCCTTGTTATTCTCATGCAGCAGCAAACAGCTGCAGGGGACCCAGGGGATTGAGAAGGAGGGAGCAGAGCATCCAGGCAGCCTCTCATACATCTTCACCTGTGGCAGCTCCAGCAGCAGGCAAGCCAGCCTGCATTGGCAGAGGGGAGGCAAATACCTTTCTGTTTGTGCTGGGTGGTTCTTGGGGTTTGGTTTACGTTTTATTTTTTAAGGAAGTGTTTATCATCTGTCAGTTTCCTGTTTGTTTTCTTTACAAACAAAACCTCTGCTGAAGATCTCTTATTCCCACAGATCTCCAGTTTTTAGCTAGAGGAGGAAAGAATCCAGAAAGAGACTGATGAGAATTCCTTTTCCCATATCTGCCACTAATTCAGAGGGCACGATCCCCTTGATTCCTCATGTATTTAAAAGTGTTGTTTGCAAAGCGCTGTTCTCCCTGATAATTTGTCTTTTAACATCTGGTTTTATTCCCTGAAGTTACCTCACTTCTATTTCACATCCTGCTTCTCTTAAAAACATATCCTCATCTCCAGACAGCTCCAAATGACTATTATTCATAGTTCTGGTTCTCTTTTTTCAGTAATGTGCTCACTTCTGTACCTGTCTTCAGAATGTGAGACACATCAATGCAGTTGTGGTTTTAAGTAGCCAGAGTTTTTTATGAGCTGAGGGGGGCTAGGAGAGAGGCTTCTTTAAGAAGCTGCTGGAGTTTTTCTCTGCTCTAAGCTAGCCCAAGGTCAACTGCTACGCCTCTGTGATAACATATTTAAGAAGGAGTAGAAAAAAAAGCTGAGCAGAACATCATGGCGGCTTAAGAGAGAGGAGGGTGGGAAGTTTGATTAGCACCAAGGTCAGAGGGAAGGAGAAAGAGAAGATGCCTTAAACACTGAAATAGGGCCCCAGAAATCTGTGAGGAATCATAGGAGCAAAGATTTCATCTGAGAACCCATGGAAAGACTGGGAGATTTTTCCACGCTGGAACAGAAAAGTGCTGGAAAAGAGAGGCTGTGATCCTGTGTTTGGAGCAGNTCCCCTTCTCCGAGAGATTTTAGATCTGTGTGTGGGCTCTCGGCTTTTTTTTTAGCCAGAGTCAAACCATAACAGCAGTGCAAGACAGTTAGGAGATCAAAGCAAGCACAACTCCTGGATCTTTGCCCAGGCTAACCTGAGGAAAAAGGTAGGAAAGCTGCCCTATCTACTCGTTGACTCCTCCAGTGCCACCCAACTGATTAGCAAATCATGAGTTTAATCTCAAAACCCTGGCTGGCACTTTGCCACTATGATATTTATTGATGCTCCCACTCATTCTGTTATTTTGATACTATTATAGCCTCTATGAATGAAATTATTGTAGATAATCATGTTTACTACTGTGGAGCTCTGAGATTCTCTCAGGAAACAGTTTTTAAAAGATTGTGTTACACTGGTCCTTGTCCTCTGGTACTAGAATACAAGCTAGGGGATGATATAGTAACCACTTGACCTATTTCCTCCCTGCTCTGACAGAAGAATTCCTCTCTGGGAACTTCCCCATGTTCCTCCACAGCAAAACCACAAAACATTTTATTTTCCTGAACACTCCTCCATATTTATTGTTTATTTGGTCTACAGACTCCAGCAAGCTTTCCATTTCATGTGTTTGACACAGGACTTTACAAGGCATTTTTTTGTGATTTCTCTAAGTTCCTCCAACTCTTCTGGCTTTCCTTACTGCATTTTCCCTTATAACATGCCTGGGTTTATGAGCCTTTCTACTTTTCTCATTTGTCAAGCCCCAGTTACTTGAAGGATGCCTTCTTGCTTTTAGTAATATGTTTTACCTGCTGTTTAGCCATCTCATCTTCCTTACGCTTTGTGGTTTTTTTTTATCAAGGTGATTTTTTTGATAAATGGGATGCATTTGCTTTGGGGTTCCACCAGTTTGTCTTTAAATAGTCTTTATATTACTGGCTATGATTTAACTCTTTAAGCCTCTTCTAACTGCTTCTAAATGAAATTAAGTATTACGGCAATAGATGGTTTGGCTTTTGTTGCTTTTGCAAGAATGCTCAATCTAAATGCACTGTGACTTCACACAGCCAAGTGGGCATTTGACAATAATATTATGAACCACATGCAGTCCAGTGACATGATTTTCGGGAGTTTCTTCCACTCTTATGGTATCCTTGATAGCCCTCCATGAAGCTGTCACTGATGTTGTCTCAAAGAACAAACTCAACACTGTACCCTGGTAGGACATTTAGCCAAGCTAAAAAGGGGTCACAGAAATTGTCCATGTTTATTGTGTTTGCTGGCCTCAAAAGCAGTCTGTTCCCTCACAGAACGTCATCATCACCCTTGCCGTTCTGGTCAGTCAATGGGTAATTTGGTTCTAATATAGCATTTTTCCTATTGAGGCCCAAAACCAATGTCTGAGTTGCTGACACAACTAGTTTAGTGATCTGATTTGATTCTAAGCCTTCACTAACACAAAGGACCACTCCTTCATCAGTACTTGACTCTGTCTTTCATGGACACTATGTTTCTTGATCTTACAGTGCTCCTTGACCTTCCGTCTTCCCTCTCTGAAGCCTGCAAAGCCCCGAATTTAGCTATGGAAACTGTTTGAACAGGAAGAATTTCTAACAAAAAAGGAACCTCAAGAGCCAAAAGGAGCACAAAAATCCTTGATGCTGGGGCATAGTATTTGTATTTGATAGACAGTGTCCATACTGTGGCTTAAAGCTATTTCATAGGCATCTATACAGAACCACATGATCTACTTACTGCTCTTGTTTCCTGCTTGTCTGCAAATGACTTAAATTACACACTTAGCACCAACTGTTGATTACCTGTCTTGATTGATCACTGCCAGTTTCTGCCCTGCCCTTTAATTTAAGCACATGGAATAGTTATTATTTCACCATTTCAGAGAATGTAACATCTCGGAGCACATGTGGTTTCTAGAAGGAACTGGTTTAGACTTAAATCCTTAGGCTGCTGGGGTGTTTTTCTGTATCCTCTAGCCTCAGTCCAGCGTTGAAAAAGTTTGTGTCATAACTCCTACGGACATCAGGGATGGCTGCATCTTGCCATGCATGCAGTGTTAATATAAATCACATCTTAAAAATCTTCCCTCATCTCCTTTTTAAATAGGAAAGGGGCAAAGAGCAAAGCTCATACCAGATGGCTTTGTTCTTATCAAAGACCACTACATGTGCTTATATTCTCATGCGCCCACTGACAATAAACTTGTATCAGACAGATCTAAAAGAACACTATGAAGTGACATTTAGGCTGTGAAGCCTTAATTTAGGCACTACAATGATTAGAGTGTTTTAATATCATAATAACTGATAAATAGACTATGTGTCAGACATTTCATTCCCTTTTAATCAAAACTCCTAGTCTGCTAAATTAATCACCCCCTTGGGGTACAGTAGCAGATTTCCAATTTAGTCATAGAGCATCATTAATAATGAAAAGTTCTGGAGGCAAATTCTTCTATTCATGTTCCCTTGTATGATCCAGCAGGTTTAAAGAGACAAGACAGAGAAGGTACAAGACATCAACACCTTAAAACAATCCAACCAAACAAACATCATTTTTGATGTCAATCTTCTAATGACTCTCCTCTTTGAGTTAAGAATGTCACAAAAAAACCCCTCCAGAGATCCAGCCAGAAGAGTTTTAATTTTGCCCAAAAGGTGTTACCAAAATCAAAGCTAAAATACATGAGAAATGGAGAGCAATGCTGCATTTTGAACAGCTCCTCTATTGTGACACTGTAAATCTAGTCTCTTTAAATTGACTAATTTCAGAATAAAACTGTGTCTGAGCAAGCATTCTTTATCTGGTATATCTTGATTTTTATCACTAAAAAAAAATTACTAAAGGCATATTTTCTTCTCTTTTACCTAATCATAAACAAATTTCTGCACAGAGAAGAAATTTCTGCCCCACTCACTAATGTATGCATTTAATTTTCTGTTCAAGCGTTGTCTAACTACATATAAAAATTTTTTACATATTTGTTGATAACGGTACCTGGGGAGAATGAGTGGCACTCACTATACCAAGCTAATGGCTACACTAATTTTGTAGGGGTTTAGGGAAGCATTTTCCCTTGCCATACATACTTGCATCTTCAAATCCATGTAAAATGGCAGGTTGACTGTGAGCTGGTGAAACTTTCTCAGGGCACAGGTAAAGCTACGTTTTAAAGTGTCCATTAATTTCCTCCTATCTCTTATGTTATGTGCAGCACAAGAACTTGAGAGTAAGTTCATGTAGCCATCCTTTGCCATTCCCACAGTGTCATATGCTTCTCTTTCAGCCCTCCTGCCAGAATCAACACAGGCAGAGCAGAGCTTTAGGTAGCCACCAGCTACCCTGGATTTACAAGCTGACACTTCGTTGTTTGCAACATTGGGCTATCACATTTAGCACCAAAAAAGTAATGCATATTCACCATGCTTTGCATGGATGTCAACCAAAGTAAATATATTGCTGATTCAAACACACACAGCTACAATTGTTAACACAGCAAGTATCTCCATATACCTGTATCTGTATCTTAGTTGTCTGTGTTGAGATATCATCATCTAAATCCTGATGCACTGCTTGACTAAGTCCCACAAGTAGCAGGCAGCTACATAAGTGAGAGAGCTCTAGCTACAGGAACAAATTGCTGATTAGAAGATTTCTTTCTGTTCCTGGGGCTTGGAGGAGTTTCTCTAGATGCATGAAGCTTTCAAACAAAACCCATCTCCAAATCACTCTGGTGTGCTAACAGTGACACCACTCCTGTCCCTTCTCCACTGGGAGATCCATACAAGTCCAAGGCTAGAGACTGCTACTGAACCAACAAACAGGAAGGATTTACAGCTGAAAGTAACATCTGACCTCATCAAACTCCACTCTGGACCATTTATCACTCCTCTGCAGGAAAGCAAAAGCATTAGGACTGAGGAGAGATCAGTGGAGACAGAAGGAAGGGAAAGGGAATCACGGTCACTTTAGCTGCACTAAAAGATAGAAATAAACACCAGCAATACAGAGAAGTGCCTAAATGCCCTTGAAAATCAGTGTCCTGGTTAAAAAAGAAAAAAGTGAAATAGATTTAAAACAAATTTAAATGAATTTAAAACAAATGCTGAAATTTGTCAAATAGCTGAGTAAATCCTTATCTTTAAAACTATGCAGCAAAGAAGGAGGATGAAAGTGAGAACATCTGCCACAGCAGGCAAGAGCATGAGAAAGAGGTGGTTAAAAAGACTTTCTGTTGAGCATCAGTCATAGCTATGTTGACTATGATCCTTGTGGGCCCCTTCCAACTCAGCATATTCTGCGACTAATGTGCTTTTGTCCTAGCGGACAGAACAGGCAGAGCCTTGCAAGTGAACTCAGTACAGGAAAGCTAGTCTGCCTCTAGGCTCAGTCTGAGTGCTGTAGTGGTAGTAACAACCCAGCAGAGACATGAATGAGGAGATATCTTGAATTATGGTGTTTCAGCATCTGACCTGCTAGCAAATAACACCTTCAGACAACATATGTGCAACCAGGGTGGCTGGCAGGACATAACAGTGCCTGCATTGGACAGATCACAGACTGGTGAAAGCAATAAATAGCAAGGAAAAACCAGGGGGATAGTTGGACTTTGTCCTTCAAGAGGCATAGAACAGAAAGATCTTGAAGCCACAGCTTGGAGGAAGTCAATCAGTCTGATCACCCGAGCCTTTTACTCAAATAAATGTTGCCCCAGAGGAATGTATCTTAAGATTTACCCCATCAGCGATGCCCACACCTTGTCTTCTCTTCCTTTGCTCTGTATTCTTGAAAAGAATATGCAAAGAGAACTAATGAAAGGTTCTTTAAGGACAAGAGCAGAAAATCTCTGTGTACAAGAAGTAATGAAGGAGAACAAAGATTTAATTAAAAAAAATTCATTATTTTTTTCAGTCTCTCCTTCCAAATTTCAAGCCCTCCCAATGATGGATTTAGACAAGTATATTAGACGAAAGGCACTCCAATACTCTACTGGCTTCTAAAAATCTCAACCTTGTTTTTCATCAGAACAATCTGATGCTGAGATGCACCTTCATTTTGCCTGAAGGTAACTGCTGAGAAGAGGATTGCAGGGATACTTACCAGCCCTCTGAACCACACATATCGGCTTAATTAAGAGAGCTGGGACTCCAGTGGCCATTTGTACTATCAGAAGATAAAGCTGTTCTGCATCATAGCCACCCTGTTCTCTTCACAGCATCAATTTCTGGTGAACCAATGTTGAATGTTAAGATACGAACCCCCAGACATTAACAGTGAAATCAGGAGTTCTTGAAGAATCCCAAAGGGCTGAGGATGGACAACACAATTTCTGTTTCACAGCTGATTCATTCAGTGCCGTACATAAATTAAGACAAATGCAATACTGACATAAGACAGCAAATTCATACATGGCAGTGATCAGGAGGAAAGATGTGAAGATTATGGTTTAAGAGCACGAAAATGAAAAGTCAGGCAAATATAACCAATCAAAACCAAGGAGTATTCCCCCGATAAAAACCACTCTCATAAAGTTATTGGTTAAGAGAGAAATGTAAGTTAGGTAAGCACAACAACTAATTCTCAAATAGAGTTTCAACATCTGCAGATGGAAATCTCTAACACAAGTTCAAGGATGAAGGATTGCACTCGAGTTACCAGATACATCTTTCATTGTCTGAAATTTTACACTGCTAGCAGATGTGTCTTAAAATCTTATCTTAATAAGCTATAATATATGTGGGGCATCAAAGCACTGAAATTATTTCTGCTGACTTTCTCCACAGAAAACCTACCATGGTTCTTGCAACCCAAATATTTTCTGTATCTGTTACTTTTCCATAACTTGAAAAACTCAGTTGACTTAAGCTTTGGCTACTCATATTCACCAAAATACTACTTATGATTTTCTTCTATTCTGTCACTTGCCTAAAACACACAATACTTTTCAGCAGGTTCTTTAAAATCAAAGATCATTTATGAATGAAAAAGAGGTTTATTTTTCTTTGAGAAAAGTTTATTTTGGGTATGAAAATCAAATATAATTTTAAAAAATTGTCCCTGAAATTGAAAGCTGTTCAGTTAGAAACAGCAGTTCGAGAGATGCAGTTTGCATTTCTCAAATGCTGATTCTTCCCCATTGATCTGGTGAGTCTGTGTCCTCAGGGACCCAGCACAGCCCTGTATCTGAGGGAGAAAAACCAGTCACAATACAGGGTCTGAGTAGGGTGCAGCACAGCAAACACAGCCTGGCTTCTTGAGATCAATTTAAATTATGAAGAATGAGACTGAGACTTCATAATTGCAGCTTTCAGAAAGCACCATAATTTAAAAAAGTTAAAAAAACCCCCATCCCACAAATAAACAAAAAACCCCAACCCAACCGTCAAGAACACCAACCAAAAAAACAAAAAAAACAAACCTCCCCCCAAAAAACAAAAAAACAACCAAAAAACAAACCAGACCAAACCAAACCAAGAAAACCCTCCACACTCCCCCTGAAATACGTTATTTACTTAGAGAAAAAACATAATAAAAGAAGACGACATTTTCCATCAAAGTCAGCACTGGCTGATTTTTCACTAATCCTAGCACCAGAAAAATTACAACATTCCTCACTACAGCTTTCCAACCCAGTAATTCTACAAAGAACTGTGCAATCAGAATTTTAAATGCCCTGGGAACAGAGTTAATACCAGATGGTATCCAACTATATTCATCATTAAAATTT
Source organism: Calyptomena viridis (assembly GCA_013390005.1). Taxonomy (NCBI): domain Eukaryota; kingdom Metazoa; phylum Chordata; class Aves; order Passeriformes; family Eurylaimidae; genus Calyptomena; species Calyptomena viridis. The sequence goes on from WEIV01024745.1 coordinate 251,746, forward strand.
CCTAATATTATATTAACATTTACTAGTTTAGTACTTGAATCATCTAGCATGACACTGCTAAAATGTATGCCTGAACTTAGTATCATGCAGAACAGTTTTCCCTCTCTCTCCTTGTCTATCATTTCTTCAAGTTTCTGATAATCTCGACCTTTTAACTTTTTTCTGGCCTTATGAAAATGCAAGCTTCCACATATAATATTATTTTGTTTTTTCATTACAGTCATAGAATTAGATCAATCTATAGGTGCTTCTGACTTCACAATAGATCCCAGGGTTTTAAGAGTACTGAGATGAAAGTGTTACTTTCTTTCAGATACAGTAAACTATGGTGCATGGATGGAATGTGCATTTTCTGCATGGACAATTAGCAGACCTGTCAATTTCCTTATGTTGTTCTCCCTCCCAATATTGCATTAGAAAGCATGCTGGAAATCTCCGATTGCACTACTCCGTCTTCTCCATGGGCAAGTTTATGGCACTTAAGGTAAATATTTCTTATCCAAATTCACATCAAGGGTAATTCATTAAGTTAGACTTGGTTGGAAAGAGTTATGGTGATAAACTGTTTTTACAGTGGGTTTTGTTTTCTCTTAACTGTATCATACTTTTTTCAAACTTCTTTGGTCCACATTTTTCTTAGAACAGGTCTACACTTTTTTTAGCATTCAGGTCTGTTTGGAAATAAAAAGCATTTTTATCTCCTACCCTTCCAACCTTGTGTTTCCAGTGTTTGGATATAATCAATTGAAAGCTTGAAGAACTGACTTAATCCCTACTCTCCCAAGAAATAAACCCTCTTCCAAAGCAGAAAAAAATCAGCTAACCAAGCAGCATTTTCTTAGTTTTCAAATGACTAGCACAGTATTTAACTATTAAACTGTCTCCTTTTCACTGTGGTATGAAAGAGCTTCTGAAAAAAACATTGTCTAAGGCGCATGTTCATTTAAAGTACAAGATAGTATCCAACATCTGTAGAGCAAGGCATACCCATTTCCGTGTACATACATGGTAAATTTTCCAAAAAATCTCTTCCAACAATATCTATTCATTGTCACTAGCAATACTTAGCCTTTTCTTTCCCTCCTGCTTTATTTACTCCAAGGATGTTACTCTTAAACAGCAACCTATCCAGTCAGTGGCACTGTATTGAATATACATCATGTTAAGTCGCTTCTTCCGCATATCAAGACTATCCAAATCTACCATCAACATCAGAAAATACTTTGAAAAAACTACTCAGCATAGTGCTCCAGGACAGAAGTTGTTCAATTACAGCTCAGCAGAAGACTTACTGTGGGAGTAGATGATCATCATTAATATCTGATTACAGCACAGGTCCTAACCCTTCCACTGATATTTCTGATTCTGCCCACTGCAGGAAGCCAGCTGGGCTTTGGGTTTGATCCAGTCTGGTGGTTCCTGGGAGTCTGTGTATTTGGATAAACTGTGAGCCATCCCAGTTAGCAATGGTGTTTGTATTCTGGTTAGAAACACCATCATTCCTCCTTCCATTATCCTTCTACCTTTTGCCTTTATTCTTTCCCAGCATGAAACTAAGAGGTGTGTAAGTGATACCACTGTGCACAAGACTGGCATGTGAAGCAACTATGGCCTCTGCCAGTCTGATAACCCACAGGTCAGATCCTTCACTGGGCTACATTGCTGTCCTGCTCAGGATGTCTGTTTACTTGGTGGATAATGTGACTCCACAATGCTATCTCTAAAAGAAGATGCATAATTCAACCCCACAAAGATGACTTCAAGGCTGGACAATATTCCTGTGATCACCCAGTCTAATGTCTTACAGAGAGTTTCACTTCCTGACTCTTACATCACGGAGAAGCAATGCACAGAAGACAGTTTCTAAACCACCATTCTCAAAAACACCATAAATTAAAAAGAAAATTGAAGAAAGAGCATGACAAATTTTTTCTCTGAAATGAGGTTATCAATAATGCATTATTTGTTTTAAGAAAACGGATGCAAAAGTACACAGGTAAATGGCTACAGTAATTTACTGTGCTTCCTTATTGCAAAGCAGGCTAAATCTGCTTTTTAAGAATTTTTTTTTTCCTGCAAGTTAGCATCTTTGCTTCTGTGCCTACTATGCATTATCTTGGAGAGTTTCACCTAATCTCCCACAGCACAAGGAAGCAAGCAGTCTGCAGTATGTACACCTACATTTTAAAGAGAATTGACATCATGAGTTATGACGTCCACAGAAACCTACAGCTTCAGTGTGCCCCAAGATCCACGCAAGTAAGATGTCTATGAGCATCTAAACTGATGATAGCTCTAAAAATGGCACACTTAGAGTCGAAAGTTTCTTCATAACCCCAGAAAAATATGTTCCTGAAACCACTGAAATACAGGACTTAAGACATTTCAGTCTGGAACCTCATTGGCATGGATAGCACTGGCAATAGCTGGGATATGATATCATATCAGTATTTTACTGCCATTTTGCATGCAATGCATTTTTTGTCTGGTAAAATGAACACAGAATTTATCAGAGCAAAAAGGAGCACCATGAAGACAGACCATTTGTATTAAGAGTGTACCAAGTTTGCATAGTCAATGTCTTCTGCATCCTCAATTTCACCTCCAAAAGAGTTCTGAGATTCTCTACCTCTGAATCAGGCATCCTGTGTATCATGGTGGAAGATGACAACCTTTCCCCATTCAAACCCAATCAGGCACTCTCTTGGACAGAACTTAGCCCTGCTCACCATTATTCTAGATCCCTAAATTCTAACTGGGCAAACATAAACTGTTACAGTTTGCTAAAAATTAGAAGAAAAGAAAACTTGGTGGAAGCTGGTAGCAGACTTGCTCTGACAAGGGTAACAGGTTCCAGATCAAGTTCCTGTACCATGAGTTTGTCCTGTGATTCTCTTGTATGGCAGGTACCTCCTTCTACAGAGCAAGTTTTGTTCTATTTCTCTTGCTGTCTTTCACTAACATAAAACCCCCCCGCCTCAAGCACTAATTTGGCTAGACAACAACAGGAAAAAACAGCTGAATAACCCACTTGATGACATTCATTGATACATAAGACCAAGGTTTCAATCCCTATTCTCCTGCACACCTGGTGAGTAACTTGAAGAGATCAGATAAGAGTAGAGGGGTTAATTAAAGAGTAGCAATTTGTATTGTACACCAGCATGATCCACAGTCAACTGAAATCAATGGAAAGGTTCCTGTAGTTAATCCAAATTAATTAACCCAGCTACAATTCTTGAGTGTGGTATGCAGCAAGCTGGAAATCACAAACAGTCATGCTTTGCATCATTTATGTGAGAGATTAAAAGGCCTATATGGTCAGTGTATACGAAGTACTATTTTCTACATACAGTACGTGTCTTTACAGTCATGTGTCCCTTTGCATGCTAAATTTCAGCTGAAATCCCTCAAGCAATTAATATAAACCACAGTCTTTTGCAAATCAATTAAAAGTATATATATGCCTCTTTTCTTTAAGAGATGAACAGACATCACTGAAAAAAATTCTCATTTGAGTGCCCCTCTCCCAGGACCAGGAAATTCAGTCTTTGTGAGTTTCTAGAGGGCTGTTTGGTTAATAAACATACCGCATCTCTATAAGCCCTATGTCTATGTTTTTTAAAGGAGATTGTGGAAGTAAGCTTCATGTTTGTATTTTTTTTTCCTTTAACAAATTGTTTCCTTTAACAAAATGTTTTTCCTAAAACACAGTGGGAAAAACACTATAGAAGCTTTACATCCAGATCAATGAGCATTTATTACATCTCCAAGGTCATTCCAAGAGTTTTATTATCAGTGACACAGGAACAAATGTTGCAAAAGCAGTGTGGTAAAAGCACCTATGTATTACGCTTCTGTGCATGGTCTGAAGCTAAATTACTTCAGATATTGTGCCAGTGATAGTTCTGATAATACATTTTAAGACCAGACATGGGTCATGTTACACCCATGGATTATATATGGAACTGTCAAAATTTCCAGAAAACCTTCTGCTGCTTTGTGTGCGCATCTGTGTGCTGGTAGCCAAGTCTGCAATATTATTTATAATTATAAAGTGCCAACAAGTATAAACATGAGAAAGCATTTAGGATGTAGTTTTGCATATATTGAATAACATTGACTTCTAGCTGATCGTGACAGACCTTAAAAATGTGTACACTTTACATCTTGAAAAGCATAAAAAAGGGAAGGCAAAAATAGAAGGAAGTCTGTATAATCTAATACATAGAGAAATGATGCAAAGTGTCTCCTATCTAACACTGTATTTCCAGTGAAAAACACCATGAGGCTTGACAAAATTTTCTTATTGCTTATCGCAAAATGCTGCACTAGTTGGCTTTCCAGTCATTGCCTGGTAATTCCTTCTGTGGATGACATGTTCCACTGTCTCACTTGTACCTATGCACACATATACACATGCACATGCACACACGGAGTGCTTGGGCTTCCAAACACACCAACCCCAAGCAAAAAAGCTTTACACAGATTTCTTTTGAGACGCACGCCCAAATCAGATAGAAATATATCCAAGAGCACTCAAAGCGGCTTTACAGGGAAACATGCTGCTGGAGTTGAGATGGGTTTATCTCTGCTGTTAAAGGTAGTAGGGGCTGTTTTGCTCCTCTCAACAAGTAGCAGGGATGTCTGAGTCACCAAGGTGAAATCTTGCTTTGAGAAAATCCCAGTATTTTCAGTTATTCTCCCAGCTCTTTCCTCCCTAAAAATTTCTCTGCACACCATCTCTTCTCCAAAGAACTTTGTTATGTTACTCCAGCTGAGCTGTACTGCAAATAAGGGCAGGAAACAAATTGGAAGGAGTTTTTAGCACATAGAAAAACATAAGCTTTGACAACTCATCTTGAAAAACAATAGCTCCCTTCCTTTGCAAATTAATTTTAATAATTGTGGCTAGTTTGCTCTGAGATGAGTAGTTTTGCATGAACACACACAATTAAATTAATATGCAAATGTTCTCATTCCTTTGAGAATACTGAGGCATTCTTTACAGAGTGTGAGACAAGGAAAAGGAAAAGAGAAAAACAGCAGCCCCCAAAAGAGTCTTGTTTAGGAGGATGGGTCGTCTTTTCTTTAGCTAAGCCACTGAAAGGGGATTCAAGCTCGGCTGAAACAATGCTTGTTGATGAAGCAGAAATAAAGGAGGAAGAGGAGTCTTTGGAGATAAAGGAAAGAGGAAAAGACTGGAGCATCCCAAGTTGTTAAAAACTGCCCTCAGCAAGTCTAAATCTTCACAAAGGTGGCATTTACTGTGTCGGGCCTCACAAAGGTTCTCATTCTTCCCTTGCCTGTTGGGACTCCCTCTTTCTCCAGCCATGTTTGAGCAAGGGTCTCAGACAATTAGCACAGATTGTGGCCCTTCACCCTTTGGCTGTCAATCACCTTCCAAAGCAGATGGCAGCAGAACAAGAAAAGATGGTTTCCAAGCGGCTTTGCCCTTCGGCTCATATCTATGCGTCTGGGGCCCCTGGGAATGGTGCCTGACTGGGAGGGTGTCAGAATCCCTGACAGCAGACACCTCTGCTACCAGGGGCAGTGCTGCATCCAGGAAGGGCTCTTTGTACAGCTGGAGCATGAGAGCAGGAGCATGGACAGGTTTCCCAGGAGTCTCCATCTTCAGCCACAAAAGACCCTCAGGAAGCTGAGAGGCCAGAACAGCTCAACAGTCACTAGAAGTTATTATGGAAAAAGCAACCCTTTCACTTGGGCCCCTGCTTGCTGGCTCTGTAGGCTTGGACAAAAACAAATGCTGTCCAGACAGCAGCTATATCACAGGAGAGAGTGCATGTGTGACAAAGCGATAGACTAGAAAAGCCTGGGAACATGGAGGCAAATACATATAGACGTGGATTACCAGTGGGGAGGGAAAGAGATGGAACACAAAGGTGGCCCTGTGCTGCTGTTGCTGTTCTTAGCACACTGCCTTTCTTTAACCTCTCGTATTAGATTTAAGGGAATGAAGACCACTGGTTACACTGTAGTGGGAATGGTTGTGAAGCAAGGCCGGGTGACCAGGAGGGAGGACACTCTTTCCACTTCCTTTCCCATCAGCCTATCCTAGCCTGGGAGCCAAAGAGAGAGGAGGATTGTGGGATGTGCAAAAATGCATAAGCAGCAGTGCAAATATAGCTTGGTAGGCAGGAAAACACTCACCTCTTATCAGAACTGCAATGCAAGTGGGGAAGGAAAAAATGCCTCTTTTGAGATAGGAGGAGCCAGTATAAGTCTGAGATCAACTGAGAAGGGCATGGCTCTGATCTGAGACTATAAATCCTTAACAGATGACCATTCAGCAGGTCCTAAAGGATAATTAGGATAATTCTGCTCACCATTCTTGGCCATAAAAGGAAACAATGGGAATGAAAAGCCCTCATATTCAATTAACTAGCATTTTTTCCTTACAACATTGACTTGTGCAAGGTTTGGTAAAGCAGTGGTAGAGCACATACATCTGACAAGAGAGAGAAAGCAGGGCTACATGCCCTTCACCCACCCAGCATGGCCTGGGCATTGTGACACAACAAGGATGACAGGCAGGGGTAATCGCCACTCCCAAGGAGCCATAACCATTTAGCACATTGTCATTTTCTCTATTTACCTTTTACACTGTCCTTTCAGACATGAGAGTGCTGTGAAGGAAAGGACCTCAAATTCATCCAGAAGAATCTGACAGTCTAGGTTATTAGTTACAGAAAAAAATGTTTTGCCAGAAATTGTACTCACTTCTTAAAATCTCACAACCATAAATTCAAGGAGAGGATGCGATTTATTAACGCCCTTTTCTTTGTTAGCATGTGCCTGCCGTCCCTCATTCTGAGAAGTCCAACGCATCTGAGAATGAACATAAAAAGCTTCCTTCTCTTACCAAAATCCTATGACTGGTTAAAAACTTCTTGAGATTATATTAAAAAGGACCCAATTTGGGGTTTATTTACCTTTTGGTTTTAAGTCTTTAAGAAAGAAATTGGTATGCAGATTTGTTGGCCATAAAATACATAAATAATTTAATAAATCAATCAACAAACAAAGTGACAAAAAGCAAACAAATAAATTACTAAAAAAAAAAGGCCTGACACTTCCACAGTCCCCAGCTCTCAAGAGCTGGCATAGGAAGGAGTGCACCAGGCTGTGCCACGCTCTGACAAACAATAGCAAAATTTATTAAGACTTTATGCATTGTTGTTGCCTTTCTGCTGCTATTATTGAGTCCATTCTACCTTTCTCCTTCCTTGCCCTGCACATACCATCTGGTAGCAAGTACCAGGAAAACAGGAAAAAAGTATTATTATTTGTAGCCACAGACTAAGGCTGCAGCATATACAAATGAAAAGGTAAAGACAATCTATGCAGGATCAGACATCAAAGAAGAGGTGGGTAAGGGAGCCTGCAGAAACAGTGAAGCCATCTCTTGGCCTCGGAGGTCTAGGTTTCAATGGCAGAGGTGATGCCCTTAATTTTAATCTCCTTGAGGAGCACAAAGAGAAGAAGGATTTATGACACAAATAAAGAAATTACTATGAATAAAATGTCTCTCTGAGCTACAGTGAAAAATGCCTGGCCCAGAGTTTTATTGTGTTTTTGTTTAACCTCTTCACACAAGGCAACGGGAAGGAACAGGGGAAACCTTAGCCAACATCTCCATACAGGCAGCAGCAGGCAAACACAGGCCACAAACATGAGCTCAGTTCTCATTTTGAGTGGGCTCTGGAATCCCAAAGGGATCTGCAGGCACAGACACAAGTTTTTTAATATGGATGTGCAGGTACTAACAATATTACTTCATGGGTACTGAGGTCCCTGCTGCCCAAGACCAAATATTCCACCAAACCACTGAGACTAAAGTAAATTGCTGGGAAATACATTGTCTTCTTCCTCTTTTCAAAGTCTACTTTCCGGGGAGCTTTTGGCCAAGAGCTGAAAACCAAGAATGTAATATAAGTATAACCCCCTTTCTCGAGGAGGAACTGCCTGGGGATAAAACAGAGGTGCAACTCTCAGAGGTGCTCCATCTTCTCAAACAAACAGGTAAAACACAAGCTATGCTCTAGACTCTGCTCCCCAGTTGTATATCAGATATAGTAACTCATTACTTCATGTGTATACAGTTAGCCACAAGCTTACATGCCCAACGAACTAAGGCAGGAGCTCCTGCTATTGTTTAAATATGTTTTAAACATATTTCAGCCTTTTGCTCCTTTTTATGATCATTGCCTGTTTTTCACTGGATACCTCTAATTTTACATGGCTGTGTCTGTACATCAATCATTTGCTGAGGAGCAGTTAATCAGTCTGAGAGTCTTTAGACCTGTTACTGAGTAGCATATATTTTTCTGCTGAATATCTTAGAAATTAAAAGCTGTGACCTGAGTTAGATCATTTCACAGAGAAATAAAACCTGCTATAACAGACAAAGTGAGATGCTCCTAGAATGACTTTCTAAAAGCAAATTCTTCCTGTGAGGGCACTGGTTACTGTCTGTAGTGGCTAAAAGCACATTACTATTACACACAACTCTGGCTACTTATGACAAAACTCAAAGAGCAGATGAGAATGAAGTCAGTTGATTCAGAACTGTTTGCATCTATACAACCTCCAGGTACTGAAATCTTGACTTCACACTGGCCAGAGGAGGCTGCTTATTCATCTTTATGAATGAAATGAGCAGCAAGACCATGATACAATGAGAGAGGACAGACGAGTGAAACATACCAATGGCTGTGCAGCATAGTAAAGAATGCAACAAAAATACTACACAGGGAATAATCAAGGTAGGTTAATTCAGCAATGTGGGGGATTTAGTCTTGATTTTCAGAAGCCTGAGGGACTTAAACACAAAACTTCTGCTCTGTCTGAAGGGTAAGTGTGATCTCCTTGATGTCTCAGTCTTCTGGATTTCTTACAAAATCATGTCTTTTTGCAACAGGTAGGGGTATCAAAAAGACAGCTACGCTACAGATCAGGATCTCTGTATACTCATAGCCTGACACTCAGAAAACGGAAAATGCCAAAAAACTCATAATACTGGAGCCATACTACTTGTGAGAAGAGATGGATTCACTGTGCCTGGCAAAGAGTACAAATACAGAATAGTACAGAAACATGATAAGCATTGTACGGTGTTGGTCAACATGCATAAAACAGGTGACTGAAGAAAGGAAGAAAAATTTGCTCTTTCTTTTCCTTGTCAACTGTTGGCCTCAGCTGCACCAAATTAGGTATAGCCAGCTTCCAGGCCTCTCACACACAGTTCAAATGCTTGGCTAGGCCTCTACCTGAACAGTTTCTTCCCCAAGCAGCAAGGACGTCTGGGCAGAAATAGCTCAGAGCAGGGCAAGACAAGAAAGCAGTAGCGCTGCATCCAGCAGTAACAAACCTGGCTCAGTACCAGTTCCTCAAGAAGCAGCATCAAGGAGAGTGATGTTGGAGACCTGCTCTGACACAATTTCACCTCTCATCTGAGTGAAGATGCAGATCCCCATGCAAGTCCCAAAGTGTTTGTTTTTGTCTGTAATCACCACTGAAGTTTCAAGGCTGAGGCCACACTGCCAGCATTAGCTCTCCTGCTATGTGCATCTTACTTCATTTGTTTTTTCCCCAGCACTCTATCACTGTCTCCACCAATCATTCCTAAAACAAACTGGACTTAGAGCCTTCCTGAGATGAGGACACACTGTATAGGTCCTGAACAAACAGTCCTGAGCAACCTTATTTCATGCCAGGAGGAAAGACAGAAGGCAGTCTTGATCTGCACCCACAGTGAGCAACTAGGAACAGTGCATCTGCAGCAAAGGGTTTCAACCCTGTTTGAAGAGGAATGCTGTTTTAATGCACAAAAGAAAGTTGGGTTGGCCTCAAGGGCAGCACAGGGAAGATGAGAGCACTGATATAACTGTGACTCAGCTAAGAAAGGCATAGGCATATTTGGATTTTTATAATAGAGGAATGTTGTTCTTGTCTTAACCAACGATCAAGGACAACCATCACAAACATTAACATCTCAGGTTGGGTTTTTTCCTTACAATATAGAAAGTTAAAAACAATTGGTGGAATTAAAAACATTCTGTGACAACCGTGTAGAAATCATGCAAATCTTTCATGAGTGGCAGGGAACAAAACCATGATAAATCATGGAAAATCCTCTTTGAGCAGGTGTTTAGGCAATTTTTTATGAAACAAAGACAGCTCCATTGTTCTACAGTAAGAACTGTTGCTTGTTACAGAAGACTGCGCTTTTTCAAGGCAATCTTGAGCTTACCATCTCAGACACATGAAAAGTAAGCCAACTTGAGATGCACCTTAAAACATGTATCTGATTGCAACTCCAGACAGTGCTATAGCAATAAAATCATGGTCCTCAAAACAACCATAATTTTATAGTGTGCTCAAAAATACCCAGATCAGGCTGTGCTTTCCAACCTCTCCCTGAGGGATCCATAGATGTCCAGTTGTGCTACCACATACCTCCAGGGCTGCCCTCCTAATAAGAAACCTAGATCTTTTTGTTTCTGCCCTTCTCTAAATGAGTCACTCCAGCAGGATCCATGAGGTGGACCCAGCAGGAACTGCCCTGCTGCTTAAGCACCTAAGGTACCCAGAACTCTTCCAAGCAAAAGCAAACCCTGTCTGGTCCAGCTGAGAACAGAAGACAGAAATCCAGCTTTCTCCAAGACAAAGCAATTACCAGATGAGATTCTCATGAGACACGTTCTCCCCAGAAAACCTTTGACTACCTATGTCCAACCTCAATGCGCTTGATTGCTATCTCAAGTTTCAAGAATGATTTGCAGATGAAGAAACTCTCAGCTCCTCCCTAAAGCCTGAGATCAGCTAAACCCCTCTCATGCACCCCAATACATCCAGCCAAGGGTATGACATCTGATTGCTGCCAGAGAAGCATGGGTGCTATAGAAGACAGGAAATTAGCACAGTATATCACACATATCAGAGTAAGACAGAAGACAAACCAAAAGGAGGAAGACTAATTTATAATCTAAGCAAAAAAATCCGTCTGTTTTCACCAAGTCAATACTCCCAGCAGTTGTCCTCATGGTAGACATTAGATAATATCCATAGCAGGAAACTGCTGGGGTGCTGTTCAATCAGGAGGAGCCAGGCATCAAATAAACCAGATCTCCTGAAAGCAACATGAGCCCTAGGTAACCACAATCTTTGTGATTGTCCATTCTCATTCATTTGGGAGCAAAATGGGATCTTTAACCCTACAGTAAGACCTGGCACAGCAGAAACCCTCAAAGCAGAAAATGTGTCAACCCCTTCAACCTGAGGGGAGATCCATAGCAGTATTTGAAGGGAACACACCCTCTCTCTTGCCTGGGGAATGCCATGCCCAGTACAATCTTAATCTTGCTCTGTATCAGACAGTCCACCTGCTACACAAGCCAGGCTCCATTTCTACAAAAGAACAGCTCTTCT
>WEIV01024746.1:8326-25506 GCA_013390005.1 Calyptomena viridis
CTGTGGTACAGAATATCCCTCTGGCCAGTTCAGGTCTGCTCTCCTGGCCATGCTCCCCCCTCACTGCCAGAGCACGGGACACTGCAAAGTCCTTGATTTGAAGTAAGTACAACTGGGAACCACCTCAAACATCAGGGCATCACCAACACTGATCTCACAGTAATCCCAAACACAGCACTGGACCAGCTTCTGGGAAGAAAAGAATTCTATCGCAGCCAAAACCAGGACACTGGAGCATCCCAGAAAGTAATGGGGTCCCTGGGGAAGTGTGAGTGTAGTCCTTGGAGGTTGCTGGAAGGAGATGGGGTCCTTGACCCACCCTGAGGAAAGGGACATCCTTGGGGATCCAAGGACAACATGGAGGTCCTGGTTACGCAGCCTCTCCCACACACTCTCTTTGCTTTACAGGGAGACTTTCTGCCAGCGGACACCTGTCTTCCTTGATTACCTGCACAGCATTCTGCAGAAGTACCCAGATGGGGGGCAGATCCTCAAGGTGAGACCTCCAGGGAACCCACCCATCCAGGACCTCCTGCCCAGCCAGGCAGACTGACCACAGGCAGTGGGGAATTGTCCTTGCCCAGCACCAGCCCCAGGACCCAGCTGGAAGAGAGGGTTGGTGCTTTTCTCGTGGGGCTGGGGTGGCCCAGGTGACCGGACACTGATTCCTCATTTCAGGAGCTGGTGCAGAACGCAGACGATGCTGGTGCTAACGAGGTCGTGTTTGTGTCTGATGAGCGGGAATTCGACATCACCGGAGGGGGACTGGAGGGAACCCAGGGTGAGAGGCACTACAGGCACGGGGAGGGACTGGACTAAGCACTGTGGTGGCACTGGCTGGTGCTGGAAGGGTCTGAGCAATAATGGTGAAGAATTGAAGAGGGATCAGGGAGACTGGGGGAACTGGAACTAATGAGAGGTTTTGGGATGTGCTGGGGGCACTGAGGGTACTGGGAAGACTCGGTGGTACTGAGGAAGGTTTTGTGAGACTGAGATTGTCAGGACACTGAGTTTTCCAATTCTTCCCTAACCCATGGTCCTGATCATTAGGCCCAGCTCTCCTGGCCTACAATGACGCCGTGATGTCACCTCGGGACTGGAAAGGGATTCAGAGCCCAGGGGTGTCACACAAGCGGAAGGATCCCCACACTGTGGGGCGCTTTGGCTTGGGCTTCATCTCTGTCTACCACCTCACCGGTGAGTGGCACTGGGAGCCTCAGCTGGGATTGAACTGGGAATGTGGGTTTTACTGAAGGCACTGAACTGGGGAGAACTAGGGGGCAGTGAGGGTGTGCAGAATGGAGGGTTGTGTCTGAAGTGAGAAAACCTGAAGCACCAGGAGGTTGAGGGGAGGCTGGGTGGCAGTGGAAGGCAGGGTTACAGAGGTAAACTGAGGGAGGACTTAATTGGAATTAAGCTTTGGATCATGGGAGGCACCAGGGAGATGAACTTGAGGGTATTGGGTGGGTATTAGGGGCACTAGTGGGTTGGGATGATCTGGGGAGGCAGTGATATCCATGTCATCCTTGTGGAGGCCTCATGGTTCCTATGTCTCCAGACCTGCCAGGTATGCTGAGCCCCCCATACTTGGGGATGCTGGACCCCGAATGCCAGGTGCTGCCAGGTGCTGGTGAGCGCTGGGACATCTCTGCAGCCCAGGACCTTCCTGGCCTTTTTGAGCCCTTCTGGGCTGGGCTGGAAGCTGTGGGACAGTGCCGTGCCTCTGCCCAGGGCACCCTCTTCCGCTTCCCTCTTCGCCGTCAACCCTCGGAAATCGCTGCAGGGGTCTCCAGTCCTGAGCGCATCCAAAGCCTCATCCAGACCTTCCTCACTGAGGCCCCTCTTGCCCTCCTCTTCCTCCGCCATGTCCGCCGCGTGGCCCTGCACCGTGTGGCCCCTGATGGGGTTAAGACACTCATGGGGACCCTTGTGGCATCCCCTCAACCTCTTCCTGTCCCAGTGCCATTGGGGGATGAGGGGCTGAGTCTGACGTGGTGCCTGCTGGCCCTTCATGGGGATGGGGTGGGGGACAAGAGTGAGTGGCTGGTGGCCACAGGCAGGGCCACAGAGGGGCCGATCATGGCACTGGGCACAAAGCTGGGGTGCTGTCCTGAGCTGAGCCTGGCACACCCCCTCCATGGGCCCTGCCAGGGGCGGCTCTGTTGCTTCCTGCCCCTGCCAGCTACCGATGAGATGGCCACAGGGCTGCCTGTCCATGCCAGTGCTCCCTTCGCCCTCTCTGATGACCGCCGCCACCTCCGCTGGCCCGAGGAGGGCAAGAAGGGCAAGGATGATGCCCGCTGGAACACTTTGCTGCTGCTTGACCTCCTGCCCCGTGTCTACAGCCACTTGGCCACTGTGGCCATGGCTCTGCCCGGTGCAGATGCCTACAGCATCTGGCCAGACCCAGAGCGCACACCGAGCTCTGGCCGGATCCACAGCCTGGTGACCCATGTCTGCCAAGAGCTGGCAGCTGCGCCCATCCTGGTGCCAGCCGCAGAGGGGGCAGCGGGGCGGCTGCGGGCACCCGAGGCTGTGCTGCTCCCAGAGGCTGAGGGGGATGTGGCTGCACGAAGGGCAGTCCAGGCCTTGCTGGTGGCAGCTGGGGAGCAAGTGGCTGAGGTCCCAGCCCACGTGCGGAGGGCATTGGCGTTGGGAATGCCGAAGGGCATGCAAGAGGCTACGGCAGGACATGTGCGGGAGGTGCTGCGGCATCACAGGGCCATCGACCAAGTCCCGGCTGCTGACCGCCTCTCCCTGCTGCGTTACGTGGCCAGGGATGGATGCCATGCTGAGCTGCGGGGTCTCCCCCTCCTGCCTCGTGCTGATGGAACCTTTGTGGCCTTTGGAACTGCATCAGATGTTGTCTACGTGGACACATCCAACTGCCCCAGGTGAGCCCATGGCCTCTGGCAGCTGCATTCCCTATTAGGGTTAGGAGAGCTGGTTGCACAGGGGTGCAGCTCCTTCTCTTGAGCTGCAAAGGGCGGCCATGGCCTAATCTGGACATCTGGGCTTCTCACTGCCCTACTTCTCTCACCTGGTATCACCCAGTGGGAGCTGAGGCAGGTGTCCAGGAAGCTGCCTGCCTCCCATTACCCCTTTAGTCCACCAGCACCTCCATTTGTCCCCACAGGGAGCTGCTGCCTGGCCTTGCTGCATCCTTCCTGCCTTCAGACCTGGAGCCAGGCTTGGACAGACTCCTGCGAGGCATTGCCGAGGCGGGTAAGAGACAGGGGGTCCCTGGACCACCTTTGGGTCCCTGGGTTGCCTTCTAAACACCAATACCCCCAGGCACCCTCGTACGCCCTGGGGCTCCTCTGCGGTTCCAGTATCCCCCTGTCTCTCTGGGGATTCTGCTGTCCATGCTATTCTTCCCACATTCCCCTGTCCCATCATACTCCCTTGGATTCTGGGTCTCCCTGTGTTCCTCATCTGAGGATCTTTGTGCCCCTAGTACTGGTCTCCCTAACACCTATTTCCTTTCAGATCTCCTCTACCTCCACCAGTCTGGGGTTTCACTGTGCTCCTATTCAGGGTATTCACTGTCCCTCCAGAGCTCAGGTCTTCCCATTCCCAGTATAGGGGGCCACCCATCTCTTGCAGATTTTGGACTCTTTCCCCCACATCCTGGGTCACCTTGCCAGTTCCCAGGTCCCATGTGCGTCTAGTCCAGCCTCTGCCTCTTCCACACAGGTCTTTTCCCCAACCTGGTTCTGCTGGACCCAGCTGTGACTGCACAGACCCTGCGCTTTGCTCTGCCCCCCGTCTGGACATCCAAGTCTTCAACCCCAGTGAGCTGGTGCCCATCCCAAGGACCCCCCCAGCCCCCAGCCTCCTGGTTCCCAGCCCTGTGGAAATTCCTAGCCCATCACGTGGAAGACTTGGGCCCTCTGGAAGGGCTGCCTCTCATAGCCCTGTCCCCATTGGATGCCCCATGTATCCGTCTGGCTCTGCTGAAGCCCAAATCCAGTCTCATCTTCCAGGCGTGGGAGGATCAGCATCTGCCACCTGCTGTGGCCTCTGTGCTGGAGGTCCTGGGTTGTCCAGTGGTGCCACCGGGCACATGGCACCACTCCCTGTCCCACTACATCCTGCCTCCATCCCCGCTCAATGCCCTGCGGGCCCTGGGCAGGCAGGGGACTGCATCAGTGGCCTCCCGCATGGCCTCTCTGCCTGATGTGGATGTGGTCACACTCCGGCTCTACCTGGCAGATGTCCCATCCCTGACAGAGCAGGACAGATCCACCCTGGCTGCTCTGCCCCTCTTTATGCCACTGCCCTGCTTGGCCAGCCCACAGCCCACAGAGCTGGTACCAGCCAATGCCACCCCGGCACTGGATCCAGAGCTGGAGCTGCCCAGAGATGTGGTGCTGCCAGAGGCCATGTTGCAGTGCCGGGATGAAGTTGACCGGCAGCTCCTTGGGAGGCTCCAGAGGCCCCTCATCAGCGCAGCCCAAATGATGCTGAAGGCCATAAAAGCTGTGGCCCAAGGCACCTATGCAGGGCGGCCAGCTGAGACACAGGCTCTGCTTCTCTGGGTGCTGCAGCACGGAGACATTGCCTTTGCACAGAGCCCCCCGCTCCGTCAGGCCTGCAGCGAGTTGGCCTTCCTGGAGACCCCCAATGGCCCTGCACGCCCACGAGACCTCTACGACCCCTGCGACAGCACCTTGCAGGCACTGCTGGGACCTGAGCGCTTTCCTCCTGCTGCCTTCCACAGTCCATCTGTCCTCCATTCCTTGAGGGCCCTGGGCTTGCGGCATGGTGATGGGTGCCTGCTGCCTTCAGACATCCTAGCGGCTGCAGCAAAAGTGAGTCAGGATGACACAATGGCTCTGGACAGGGCTGAGGCACTCATCAAGGTCTGCAACCACCCCAAGGCACTGGCTGGCTTTAGTACTGCAGAGCTCTGGCAGCTCCAGGTCTTGCCATGGGTGCCTTGCTCCAAGTGCAGTGGAATGCCTGGGCAGCCCTTCCTGCCCCCCAGGGAGCTGCGGTCCACCCAGTATGAGTCCTTGGTGGGGCTTGTCATGCCCCTGACTGGTGCTTTTGTGCCAGAGGCAGAGAAGAAGCTGGGGCTGAGCCAGACCCCACCGCCGGAGAGAGTGTGGGAGCAGCTGAGAAAGCTGGCAGGGCACAGAGACATGGATGAGGTGGCTCCTGCTCTCCAGCCTATTTACTGGCACATGCAAGAAAACCTCGAGCTCTTCAGGGCTGCCCCAGGTGATGCTGTGGTGTGGACTGGGTCTGGATTTGTCCTGCCACCTGATGCTGTGCTGGACTATCCTGAGGAGCTGGATCTGGGGATGCTGGTGCCCCGGGTGCCCCCTGACTTCCTGCTCTATAGGTGCCTCTTCAGGTCTTGGGGGGTGGCAGTGACAGTGAGCGAGGAGAGGGCGGTGTCAGCCCTGCACCACCTGGGGAAGGACATAGATGAACGCAGCTCCAGAGCAGGCACTGCTGCAGAGTTGCAGGTGGTTGTAGCTGTCCTGGAGTGGCTGAAGAGTCGAGGACACAAGGGCGAGGGCACTGTGCCAGTTCCTGTGCGGATCCCGGAGGGCTCAGGCTTTGCCCTCCGCCCAGCTGCCTCTACAGTGTACGTGGACATGGAGCTGGAGGACAAGGAGGATGTTCAGGAGGTGGTGCATGAAGCAGTGCCATCCAGCACAGCCATTTTCCTCGGCGCAGAGCTGCTCAGCACACGTGTGCTGGGGCCGGAGCCATTCACAGCCTGTGGCCCCTCGGAGCCCATCACTTTGCGCCTCCGCAACATCCTCCGGGAGTACGGTGAGGAGGGCGACCTCTTCACAGAGATGGTGCAGAATGCAGAGGATGCCGGAGCTACTGTGTGCCGCTTCCTCCTGGACCTCCGGTGCTGCAGAAAGACCAGCTCTGGGCTGCTAGACCCAGGCATGGCTGCCTGCCATGGCCCAGCCCTCTGGGCCTACAACAATGCCATGTTCACAGAAGATGACCTCCGTAACATCACGCAAATTGGGGCTGCTACAAAGGAGGGCCAGGCAGGCCGGATCGGGCGCTTTGGGCTGGGCTTCAGCTCTGTGTACCGTGTCACAGATGTGCCATCAGTGCTGACTGGGGAGACACTGCTCATCTTTGATCCCAATGGCACTCATCTGGGCAAGCACATCCCCAGGGCCGGCTGCCCTGGCATCCGCCTGGACTTCTCCAGCCGACCACGCATCCTCCGTGTCTTTGCTGAGCAGTTCCAGCCCTACCACGGTATCTTTGGGTGCTGCCTGCCTGAGCCAGGACCCTTTCTAGGGAGCCTTTTCCGCCTGCCTTTTCGCACTGAAGAGGAAGCTGTGACATCGCAGATTTGCTCAGAGGCTTTTGGTACAGAGCGCATCCAGTTCCTTGGCACCAGTTTCCTTGGCTCTAACCGGCTCCTGCTGCTCTTCTTGAAGAAGGTGAGAGAGCTGTCCCTGGAGATGCTGCCAGACACAGCCACCTCTGCAGAGGACACCGTGCCTCTGGCCAAGCTGAGGCGAAAGGAGATTCGAGACTTGGGGGCTCCTGGGGACCCCCCAAGCTGGGCAGCTATTGAGCAGCTCTCAGCCTGTGAGGAGGAATCCAAGACCACATGGCACTACCTGGTTTTGGTGTGTCAGGGTGATGGGGAGTTGCTGGAACTGTTTCACCAGAATACACGGGCAGGGCTGCATCCTCCGCCTCCCATGGCTGGTGTGGCCCTTCCACTTGCCCTTGCTGAAGATGGCAAGTGGGTACCACGTCTGGATGCTGAGAAGGGGCAAGTCTTCTGCCACCTTCCCATGCCAGTCATCTCAGGGCTGCCAATCCATGTGCATGGGGCCTTCAGCATCCTCTCAAACCGCAAGGGGCTGTGGGACACAGCAGAGCAGGGGAAGTGGAACCGGGTGCTGCTCCGGAATGCTGTGCCGATTGCCTGGCTCCAGGCACTGGACCACCTCCGTGCCATGCATGAGGCAGGGGAGTTGAAGAACTACGAGTATCATCTCTTCTGGCCCAACATTAACACTGCCCGTTACCCCTTTACGGAGGCTGTCACTAGTTTCTACCAGGCTGTGGCAGTCAGGAATGGCCCCAGGCTCTTTTCTGATGGCTGCTCATGGTGCTCACTGCAAGACGCCTGCTTCCTGCACCAGGCTGTGGACAGACACCCCAAGCTGAGTGCTGTGGCAAGGCGTGTCTTTGCCACCACTGTGCCCCGTCCCCTGTTAGCCGTGGCCTTGCCAGAGCAGGTGAGGAAGGGCCTTGGAAAAGCAGTGGATGCTGGCACCTATGACTGGCCTCGCTTCTTCTGTGAGCTTGTGCTTCCCAACTTGGAAAAGCTCCCTGCTGTTGACCGGGACCCACTGCTTCTCCATGCACTGGATATGTCCCATGATGATGTGGACAAAGTGCTGCAGACAGTGCCCTGCATTCCTGCCACCCCTCACGGCCACTTGCAGCTCATCAGTCGCCTGGTGCATCCCAAAGGCTGTGCTGCCTCTTTATATGACCCTCAGGATGGGCGCTTCCCCACTGGGAATGCCTTCCTTTCCCCAGAGATACTAAGCCAACTAGAGAGGCTGGGCATGGTGAAGAGCACAATGGCCCTGCCAGAGCTGCTGGAGCGGGCAAAGACTGTGCAGCTTGTCTGGACCAAGAATCATGCCCGAGGCTGCCAGAGGGCTGCCTGTATCCTTAAGCTGCTTCAGGATGCAGTGAAGGAAAGAGTGAACAACACCCTGCAGGCTGCTTTTCAGACTGTGCCCTTCCTCCCTGGTACACTGCCCACTGGTGAACATGTGCTGCTGCCAGCTGCCCAGCTCTACCATCATCTCCATGCCCCACTAGTGGGACTCATCCACCCTATCTTCGCTCCTAGAATGCTGGGGGAAAACTTCAGCCTCCCCAAGGAGGTTGCATCCTTCTTGGGGCTGGACCGGCAGATATCATCAGTTACAGTCCTCAAGCAGCTTCAGGCACTGAGCCGTAGCTCCAACGCTCTCTCTTTGGACATCCTGCAGGACAGCACCAACTGCTGCTACAAGCACCTGAACATGCTTCTCCAGAAAGACCACTCCAGCTTGGATGAGGTGGCTTCTGCAGTGGCTGAAGGGGAACCCTTCATCTTGGTGGGCTCCTATTTTGTGCCAGTCACAGCTGTGGCTGAGACACTGTCATTTGAGGCTGTCCCATATCTTCATCAGCTCCCAAAGCAGTACAAGCCCTATGAGCAGCTTTGGCAGTGTGTGGGGCTGCGCCACAGCTTCACCTGGGATGATTACGCCCGAGTGCTCTGCTCCCTGGCAGAGAGACATGCTGGAGAGCCGCTGCCTGCCCAGGAGCTGGCTCTAGCCTTGCGGCTTGTGTCTTGTGGTTTGATGGAAGATGGCAACAAGCCAGATGCCTACCAGACCCAGCGACTCTTTCTACCTGATGAGGAGGGCATTTTGCGTCCCCGGGACAAGCTCCACTTCAATGATACACCATGGATAGCGTTGGACAGAGATGTCCTGCTGTGCCATAAACAGCTGTCCCGAGCCGCAGCCCTACACTGTGGGATACCTACCACACGCCACCGAGCAGTGGAGAGGAGTCAACTCATCACTGATGAGCTGAGCCTCTGGGCACAGCCATTTGGTGCCTGCGAAGACTTGCCAACACGTCTGAAGAACATCTTGAAGGAGTACCCAGCATCCGCTCCTGATATGGTGAAAGAGGTGCTTCAGAATGCAGATGATGCTGGTGCAGGGCTTGTGCACTTTGTGTGGGACCGTCGGCAGCACCCAGCGAACACCACTTTCAGTGAGAAATGGAATGTCCTGCAGGGCCCTGCCCTCTGCATCTATAACGACAGACCTTTCCAGCAGCAGGACATTGAAGGCATTCAGCATCTGGGGGTGGGTAGCAAGCAAGGCCGGCAGGATGTCACAGGCAAATATGGCCTTGGCTTCAACACTGTCTTCCACTTTACTGACTGCCCAGCCTTCCTGACTGGAGACAGTGCATTGTGTGTCTTTGACCCTCATCTCTACTACATGTCCACAGCTACAATTGAGAAGCCTGGTGGGATGTTCTCTGTCAACCCTGAATTCAAGAGGAATTTTCCAGATGTTTATGACACCTTCCTACCCTCCTTCTTCAACCTGAATGAGGGTGTCCTTTTCCGGCTGCCACTCCGCACTCCAGCTGAGGCTTCCGACTCCAGGGTATCTGACATGGTTGTGCGAGACCAAGACTTGGTGGACATAGAGGAAACACTGTCTAAAGAAGGTGAGAATTTAGTGCTCTTCCTTCGGCACGTCCACACCGTGGTCTTCTCTGAGATCCCCCCAGATGGGAAACAGTTAGTGGAGAAGCTGCGGGTGACCACAGTGCTCACAGATGATCATGCACAGCTGAGACGGGGTTTTCAAGCAAGATTAAGCCAAGCCATGAATGGAAACAGCCCCACCTCTGTCTCCTATACCATGGAAGTGGAAAACAGCAGGGCCAAGACCAGAAATGTGTGGAGGGTGATCTCCCAAATTGGGGTGCAGGAGGGGGCTGAGGAGTCTCCGGTGCTTGAGCATCTGCCCTATGGGGGTGTGGCTGCCTGCCTAAAGCCACTGAACACAGTCATGGGCAAAGCCTTCTGCACACTCCCACTGCCATTGAACACTGGGCTGCCTATGCACATCAATGCCAACTTCTCTGTGGATGCAGCCAGGCGCAGTCTCCGCTGCGACAAAGGCTCCACAGATGCAGCCTGGAATGAATTCTTGCTCCGGCGCTTGGTGGTTCCACTGTACTGTAAGTTTCTCACCAGACAGTGGAAAGCCCTGGGACCAAAACAGCTCCAGTACCAGTCCCTGAATCTCTGCCAGTGGCACCTGAACTCCCACTTCCTCTGTTTTTTCCCTGTTATCACAAGCGTGCACCCTATCTTTCAGGACATGGTGAGGGAGGTCTATAAGCACCTCAGTCATGCACGCCTCCCCCTGGTGCCCGTATACCATGAGAAGTCGCCTGGCAGCATGGTGACAATAACCTGGGCATCTCCAGGTGGAGAGGATGTGCTGACAGAGCCGTACTTTCTGGAGGTGACACCTGACCCAGATGTTCAGAAGGTGCTGCAGGACCTGAACATGAAACTGGTTCCAGCATTCACCTACTTGCGGCAGATGCATGAGCAGCTCATTGAAGCCCAGGTGAATGCTGTTGCCTTAGGCCCAGACTCTCTCCAGCGCTTCCTAAAGGCCCTGGCTCTGCCAGTGCCTTGCAAGCTGGCTGAGACATGCCTGAGAACCCCAAAGAGCTGCTCCATCCTGCTGAAGTACTTAACAGGATGGAGCAGGTGCTCCCAAGGTACACCCAAGGGTGTGGACAAGCCAGAACTGGAAGGCCTGCCCTTGCTGGTCACACAAGATGGTGACCTGAATACTCTCAGTACCCACCACCCAGTCTTCAAGAGCTCCTTTGCCCACCTCTTCCCCCACCATGGCCACCGCTTTGCTGAAGAGTGTATTTCTTTCTGGATCCCACCTTGCTTTGTGAAAGAGCTTGACCTCCCAGAGGCCACACCACTCATCCAGGAGGCACTGGGTGAGCTGGAATGGACCACGGAGGGGAAAAAGTGGCTCAAGGAACTCTGGACCTTCTTTAACAGTGTTGTCTACTCACACAGAAAGACCACAAAGGAGAACATGAAGTCATTCATGGATCATCTACAGGATATGGCAGTGCTGCCTATTCAGGGGAATAAGGCAGGTACAAAGCACCTCGTGCCACTATCCTCCCTCTCCAGAGTTCTTTTTGAGTGTTGCTCAGAAGTGGACAAGGTGCTATACAAATTGGGTATTCCTGTGCTCCAGCAGTCCCTGCTGCCCACTATATTGGCCCACGACTGCCTGAAGCCAAGGGCACTGCAGGCCACAGAGCCCAAGGCTGTAGTGGCCTACTTGGCAGACACCAGAGCTGATTGCTGCTGGGGGAACTTAAAGGAGCAGGATGTGACTGCCCTGCTGCACTTTGTGGAGGGAAAGCTGGATTCATGTGCACTGAAACAGCTCCAGTTCCTGCCTCTTTTCAAGAAGTTTGGTGGGGACTATGTAGCAGTGGCTTCCTACCACAAGGTGCTGTTGCTCTGCAGAGAGTACCTGAAAGTGCCCCCGGGTACCCAAGCCCTGTACGACCTGGACAAAGACATGGTGCTGCTCACATCAGACCCGATCCATAAGCGGCTGGCCAAGGATTTGAAGTGGGAGGTCACAGATGACCGGAAGCTCTTCATGACCGTGGTGCTACCCCGGCTCTCCCAGCTCACATGGCAAGACCTAATGGAAGCTGTACGCTTGTTCTTTGTCCTGGAACCCATCTGTGATACTGAGGACAAGGAAGCTGTTGTGGCAGCTTTTCAGAATGTGGCCTTTATACCTGATGTCCATGGTACACTGCGCTTTGCCTCCAATTTCTACATCAACACGGTCTCGTTCCGTACTCTGCAGCTCCAAAACCGCTTTGTGCCTGCTTCTTTCTTTGAGGAGCTAGGGATGGGATTGAAAGCTAAGAATTTCCTATGTAAGGCAGGTGTCCGCACCAGCCTCTCTGTAGAGGATTTTGTGGCAGTGGCCCAGAAGATAGAGCGTGAAGCCGCTCAGGCTACCTGCCACACTGCAGACCTGCTGAAGCGACAGCAGGAGATGCTCAAGCAGCTTGTAACCCTGTTGGAAAATCCTGAGTCAAAGGGTTTCCTGGGACAAATTGCGTTAATCCACTTCCTGCCTCCACTCGATATCCCCATAAACTTGAGGAACCTCCATCCCCCTTTTGCAACCTGCAATAAGCCTGTGGCCCTGAGAGGCAGCGTTTCCCACTGCCAAAATGTGGCCGAGCTCCTGTGGACGTCAGCCACCATTCTGCCAAAGTCCCTTGAACTCAAGAAGCAGCTCCTGAAGGCCATGGGAGTCCTTGTAGAGATACCCACTGCCCTGGTGGTGGCCAACCTGGAGCATGTGTGCAGAGCAGCCTGCCAGACACAACAGCAGGTAATCACACGGGCTAAAGTGCTTCAGAAAATATACAGTTTCTTGCAGACCCGTCTGAAGGAGGTGGATGCAGAGCGCCTTGCTGAGCTGCCTGTGGTGCTGGCCAGGTCAGGGGACATGGCCAGGCCACGGCAAGTGGTGACATCACTCCCGGATGAGGATGACTTTTACCCCTATCTCCTCAAGCCTGACCCCCACATGGCTTTCTTTGGAGACCTTCTGCAACACCTTGGAGTGGTCGCGCTCCCCACACTGGCTCACTACAGCCATGTCCTGGCCCAGATCTACCAGGAGAGCCATGTCAGTGGGACCCTCACTAGTGCCCAGAAGAAGACAGTCCTGCTGGCCACACGGCACTTCTTCCAGCTGCTGCAAGAGGCACCAGAGCCCCCTGATTGCTCTGCTGTGGCTGAGCTATACCTGCTGAGCACCGCTGACAGCCTAGAGCCATCCAACAGGCTGTGCTTCAATGACTGCCTGCCCTCAGAGACTGCTCGGGCCCTGAAGACCTTTGTGTTTATGGCTGACCTGCCAGTGACAGGATGTAATGCCAGGTGGCTGCTGCAAAAACTACCACCACACCTGCAGCCACAGGCACTCTCAGAGGTGACAGAGCAGCAGCTGGAGGAGGGTGGTCCGCAGCCATGTCACTATGGCTCTCGCTGTCCTGGGCAGAGGCGTCTGCAGACCCTCCTGGTATCACCATGGTTTAAGTTGGGGCTGGAGTCCCTGCTCCAGTGGCAAAGCCACAAGGCTGTGATAACACTAGAGGGGGACAGTGGCTTTGCACTGCAGCAGCTGAAAGTGCAGTGTTGTGAGGACATCTGCACTGTGCTGGTCCACAGTGGTGCAAAGGTGGAGGGCAGCTCCCAGTCACGGGTCATCTATGTGTGCCCGTCTGGTGGTGCCCAGCGGCTCCTGTACATCCAGCATGCAGAGATGATACTGAACCGGCACCAGCTGAGGGTCCTGGAGACACTATCGCAGGAGATCAATAACATCCTGGGGGGACAGCTGGAGGTATCTGCCTTGTCCGTGCTGCGTGAAATGCTGGTCTGCCAGGAGCCGCAGGATGTGGCCTTTGTTCTGGAGGAGAACAATGTGGCACTGGTGGGTGCTCCACCAGAACTGGAGAAGAGGCTGCAGGAGGAGGCTGTGGCAGAGGGGAGGCCATGGGAGGTTTATGGGGATCCCAGCCTCGCAGCTTCGAGGCCACTGCATGGTACCAGGAGGCCAAAGGTGTTGCAGAAGCTTTGCATCCAGTACAAACCTGCGAGCGTGGCTCAGCACCACTGGGGACAGGAAGGTCATGGCTCCTGGCTGAGCAGTGAGGAGACCATGGCTCTGACTCCATCCATCCCTGAGGCCCTGCGGTGGCTGTGTCAGGCCACGAGTGACCTGCAGGCAGCTCACAATGACATCCAGCACTGCTGCACCAACTGGGTCCTCTTCAAAGTGCACCAGGCCCTGGAGAAGGCACTGATGGCTGCCGTACTTTGCTGTGGGGAAGCCTTTGAGGGCTCCGGGGGGCTGATGGGTCTGGCCCAATGGCTGGAGGAGAAAGAGCCAGAGCTGAGGGGCCTGGTACTGGACCTGCAGTGGTTGTGTAGCTGCGGCATGGATGGCAAGGCCACACAGTACCCGAATTATCACCCTTTCCCCATGACCCCCAGCGAGGCCTTCACCAGTGTGGATGAGGAGGAGGTCCTGAAACAGGCACAAAAAGTGCTGGGGACACTGACGGACCACGTGGGCAGAAAGTGAGGATGTCCCCACAGAGGGGAACTGGCAGCTGGGCCAAGGGACCGCCATGGGCCCACCAGAGACCCACCATGGACCTGTTGTGGACTCACCATGGACTTGACACAGACCCATCACAGGAAATTCCAAACTGTCCAGCTGTGGTAGAAGAGCTTTGGAGGCCGATGGGGGGCCGGGGCACTGGACATCATGGGATAGCCTGTACCATTTGCATGTCTTGAGAGTGGGGGAAATAAAGTACAATAATAAATGTTGTAGTGCTGGTAGACCCTTCACTGACAGTAGAGCCAGGGGACATGGAGAGGTCATGAGCAACTTGGGGGGTTTGGAAGTTGGACATGGTGATGAAGCAATTTAGAGAACTGTGGTGGGTTGATCTTGGCTAGCCAGGTGCCCACCAAGCTGCTCCGTCATTCCCCCTCCTTGACAGGGGGAGAGAATATGATGAAAATCTCATGGGTCAGGGAGATCACTCACCAATTGCTGTCACAGTCAAATCAGACTCAAGTTGGGGAAATTAATTTAATTTATTATCAATTAAACAGGAATATGAGAAATAAGGATAAACCTGAAAACACTTTCCCCCCACCCCTCCCTTCTACTCAGGCTCAGCTTCACTCTTGACCCTTCTACCTCCTTCCCCTGAGCAATGCAGGAGATGGGGAATGTGAATTGGTGTCAGTTCATAACACTTTGCCTCTGCTGCTCTTCTGCTGAACTGAGAGTGTTCAGCTTGGAGAAGAGAAGGATCTGGGGCTCTGAGAGAGCTGAAGAGGGACTTTGGACAAGGGTCTGGAGTGACAGGAGTCCAAATATTTCTAATCAATGCTGAAAAACTAAACTTTTAAACGCTAAAGGGTCCATCTAACAGAATTCAGTGGACAAAGTAATGTATGTTATACTGCCCAAGTCCATTTTTGGTTACCTGGGGAAAAGGGAATGACTTCACATGCCTTTGTAGTCACAGACTATGAAGAAAATATTTTAGGATATGATATCCTGAAAGGAAGAGTTTGGCAGTTGCCCAGTGGGAATGTTTAGTCATTTGGGCCTGCAAATGCTCCAAATAGTAAATTTTCTGGAGAAAATAGGAAAATTAATCTATTAAAAATTGCTTCAGTTTTACCTCTTTCTACTGTGACCAGTATTAAACAGTACTCAATTTCCCCTGCAGCCAGAGAAGGGATAAATGAAGTAATTAAGGATTTAGAACACAGGGATATTATATTTAGGATTTACAATTGTCCTGCTTGGCCAGTGAGGAAACCAGACAAGAGCTTAATGATCAATTATCAGTGACTGGTTCCAATACGAGGCCCCTCCCCACAGCCATCCCAAACATTGCCAGTGTCACGGCTGCCCTGCCAGCAGCTTCACATCCATGGATGGTAGTGCTGGATGTAAAGGATGTTTTTCTCCATGGTTCTGTTTCAGGAAGAAGGTAACCCCAAATTTTCATTTCCTTGGGAAGGAAGGCAATACCCCTTTAATCACCCACCCCAAAGGGCATGAGCACTCACCTAAACTTACACGAAAGGCTTCAGCTGAACTGCTGCAATAAACAGAAATCCTGGAAGGGGCAAAATCTACCCATACTTTGTGTGTTGACAGAGGATGGGGAGAAAAGTGCAGTAAGAGCAACAGCACAAGATGCAGGGAATAAAATGGTGAGAGGATAGATGTGTTCTCTGCTAAATGCCAAGGCCCATCTAAGGAGGTAAAATTCCTGGGAATTCCTGGTGCATTGCCTGTCAGGCTGGACTTCCAGAGGAAACTACTACAAAATTGGATGCCACCCCTACTACTAAAAAGGAACTTCAAAAGATAGGAGCTTTAGGATACAGGAGAAATCATGTTCCTGGATTTTCTGCAATAGTAAGACCATTGTACAAATTAATGAGGAAAAAGCAGACCTGGGAGTGGCTTGATAAATAGACTTTGCAAATGCTAATAAAAAGAGAAATATATTAGTCCCTTGGGCCAATTCACCCCAGTGATCTTATAATAGTAGAATGGGGTTCTGCTGAACTACTACTGACTTCTGTAGTATCTTGCAGAAAGGCCCTCTTGTACCCAAATGACCATAGAGTTCAGCTCCATAGCCTTAGAAGATACTGAAAAGAGGTACTGCCTGGGAAAAGGGATTATTATCTCTGACCTGAGCCCTCAAACAGGTGGAGAAAATTCAACAGCATCAACCTGTGCAAATCTGAGGACTTTTTAATATTAGCCAGTAGTAAAAAGGATGTTACTTCACCAGATGGGATTGCACATAACCAATGGGATACAAATGATGTGCATGTGTCTCAAGAGTCACAGATCAGATGGATATAACCAGTGGGCTGAAAAAACCTACCAAGTTGCAGGTGGCCATGACCCCAGATCTGCTGGCTTTGCAGGTGCTGGCTTTGCAGGTGTGGTCCTACACTTGATGATCCTGCATTTACACCAGCAGACTCTGAAGTTAAAGCTGATGCCTCAGCCAAATGCTTTGATGGGAAACAGGAGTATAGAGAAGTTGCTTTTAACATTCAGACTGGAATGGAAGTAGCAGAAGGAGGAATGGGAAGGGCTCAGCTGGGAGAGTTAAAGGCTGCACTGCTTCCAGTAAAAGAGAAAGCTAAGACAATCTGTGTGGATTCGTATACAATCTGGGCTGGTGCCACACAGGGGGTGTGTCAATGGGAAGCGTTCGGTTGGCAGTAAAGGAGGGGCGGCAGAAGGAAGAGTGGGAGTGGTTGTTGTTACGGGCACAATCCTGACCAATCCCCATAGGATGGGTCAAAGCTCATGCCAGTGGTCAAGCCTTACAGACATATTGGAAAAACAAGGCAGGCCAGATGACAAAAGTTAAAAAGATAAAAATTGGTCAGATGGAAGATCCTGGTATCGACTGGGTGAGGGCTTATAGTATAAACTGGGATATACTGGACAGGAGGCTTTGTTCTTGCAGGACAAAGTAGAGGCTGGCCCTTGACCAGGATGGTGTGTGAAGATATCCTCACACAATGTCCCCAGTGCCAATTAAGACTTGTACCAACCACACAGGCAAGGCAACTGTTATGACCTGCCCCACAAGGCAGAAGTAACTGTTGGATTTTTGCTAATAAATCCCTTGGGGCAGACTAAAGGAAATCGATCCCAGATGATCAGTGTTTACAGATCTATATACATGGTTTATTTTAGAACAATTTGGTTGCAAAGGAAAGCAGGTATGTAGCCATTTTGGTTCTTATTATCTTTTGTAGTATAGCAATATAAAAGCATAGCAGCCAAGAAAACGTGTAAAAGAAAAGAGAGAGAGAAAGAAAATAACAAAATTTAGAGGAGAAAAGAGAGAAGAAAGAGAAAAATTAAGAGTTTATATTGACCACTGAGGGGTCTCTGACGAACTTGGTTGTT
>WEIV01024747.1:995-57247 GCA_013390005.1 Calyptomena viridis
GTTAAACACCTAATTTAAGATTTCACTGAGGAAAGCACCAGACTCCAACCCAAAATCTATCTTCTCACCACCAAGCCCTGTACTAGAAGTACACTGTCCCATCTCCCTGTTATAGGAGGTTACCTTGTTAACAATTCAGCCACTGTCCAGCCAGCACGAGTCACTCTCAAATACTCAAATACTTTAATGCAAATAAACCAGCCAGGTTTACATGCTTGCACAGAAGAGACTTCAGAAGGTTTGTTTACATGCAAATGCTGCACCCCTTTTTAACAGAACTTTAGTAGCCATTTTACAGTGTCAACAAACCTGATTTTCCCCTCTGAAAGTCAGCTGACCTGAAGCTGTTCACCTGAGTTGATGTGCAGGATTTTAGAAAGTGGAAAAATAACAGCACCTACCAGAATTTTTGATGGAATAGAAGAGTCTTTTTGAAGCAATCATCTTGTGTACCTTTTTGTTTTCTGAAATACAGTATCCAGGTGCCTCGCAATTAATTAATATATTCATAAAATAATCTTGCAAGGGAATCAGACATAAAAAGGCAAAGAGTTGCTTCCAAAAGTATGCATCAATAAGCCAGATATCTACCTACTGAACTGCACTGAAAATAAAATCAAGATAAATGCTAATGGTAGAAATCCTGCTTTTGTGTTACTACCAAAATTTAAAGAAAAAAACCCTACAGCTAATTTTTTACATTTGAAAATATCTAGTATTATTTCCATCAGTAACTTAAATTGCATGTAATGTTTCATACACTGGAGAGACAGCAACATTTAAGACAGACACACATGAAACGTGGATAGTTGGATAATAGAAATACAACACATGTAAATTACGTATGTTTTATTTTTTTTCATATTGACAGACTGAAAGTTGACACTGTGCTGTGTTTAAATAACTATGTATATTTTATTTAAGTGCTCTTTTTTTTCTTTTTTTCATCATCCACAACGTTGCTCTAAGGTAAAATAAGGGCAAATAGTTACAAATGCTTTAATTATGAAGAATTTTAATTTTATGATCAGTCAACTTTGCAGATATGACCAAGTGCTTAAACTTGTGATTTATGTATTTGTGTGACTTTAATGTGATTGCATTGTTGGTAAATCGTATTTTTATTCCATTATTAGAAAGGACCTTGTAAAGTAACTTGTTAGAGTAACATTTCTTGCTAGAAAACAAGAATGAGACATTATAGTTATAGATATGTCAGATATTCTTTCTTGCTTGCTTTTTCTCTCCCTCATTTCTTTTACATCATCTAAACAGGTTCTTCATACCCTTTTTCTAAAGTTCTGTCTTTCCATCTTTTTCTTCCTTTTGTTTTCCTTGCCTACAGATGAGAACTTAATTATACCTATTGAAAAGCTATCATGCAAAGAAAGGTTGAATGAAAAACTGGAGGATCCAAAAGGTAATTTATAGCAATTATAGCCTGGTTCTTTGTACATGTCCTATTTATGTTTTACAGTTTCTTTAAAAAAAATTACACTTATAATGCAGGTTCCTGATGATCATATACTTGCATTTGCAGTTGTCATTTGTTTTGTCAAACCTTGCTCTCTCCATTCTGACTTCTTCTGGATTCTTGGCACTTCACTTACTGTGCTTAAAAAGACAGAGAATATTTTATTACCCTAATTATAGTCCACACCAGGTCACTGCATTGTTGGTGGATAGTGGTGAAGAAGTGATCCTAAAGCAGCACATGCATCTCTCCTGAAGGACTGCTTGTTCATGGAAGCACTTGGGATTTGCACCATTTCCTGCATTTGGATTCTCAATCTGTTACACTGATTTTACAGTGCTGTGGTTGAACAGATTTCAGTGGAGTTACCTTAGTGTAAGAAAGTGGAAACTCAGGATTCCAGGCAGCCTAATTTGTGTCTAAACCCACTGCTGACTGTGAGCATTGTAAAGCTGATGGAATGTTTCACCTCTCCCCCAGTTGCTGGCCCCTCTGGTGTGTACTGCCCATGTGATACATCTCATTGCAACTATTAGTAGGGTTTTTTTTGAACTCACTACCCACCTCAAACAATTCAACAACCCTATTCTTCATGAAGAATCAGGTATGTGTTGTTTGAGATGGGGGTATGGCCTGGGCCAGCCTTACACTTGACATCATGGCAATGAGTGCTTCCCTATACACCTGCTGCCAGACCTCCTGGATGCCTGATGGATGAACACCTCTGTAGCAAGAACCCCTTCTTTTGTATGGCACTGGTCAGAGGTAAGGAACTCTGCTTTTAAATATGTTTTTTTTAATGTGTACCTATTCTGTTATTTTATATTGAACTTTTTTCCCCTCCTTCTCTTGTTCTCATCCAACAGAAGATCATCCCTCCAGACCTCTGTGTTTCACCCAGGCTGTTTATCCTGGCTGCACTTCTTCATTTTCTGCAGAAGAATTCATAAAGGACATTGGACACTGAGAGGTAAGGAGAACCAAAAAAATGGTTGAGCAATTTTTAACAGATAGCTTTCCTGAGCTCTGGAAAAGAAACAGACAGAAGTAGTCTTTTTGAGATTGAATTAATTGAGGCCTGTCATGTTCTTATTTTCAGACATCAGAATTTTAAGGAATGCTATTGAGCTCTCAGAACTTGAAAATAATCCCAATAGTTAGGAACTAGGGGAACAAGAGAATGTGTATGTATGTCCACAGACAGGTGAATGAACCACTAAAACTGTGTTGTTTTGGTTTTCAGGCAAATTCCTGAAAAGGAAGAACAACTTAAACACTACAAGAAAGTTAAATTTTATTGGAATACTTCATTAAAGTTGTATTTTTCACCACTTGTATTATTGCATCATTCTTTACTGTGGAAACTGGCATCAAGTGGACACTGGAAAGCTACTGAGTTAGCTGAATCCTTTTTGCTAGTGCTCTAGAACAGGGAGGTTACCTTTTTGTGGTTTTAGATGACCCCTTTTGAAGCTTATATAGATCCATTGCTCTGAGCTCTGAAGTAATCACAGTGTTTGTGTGAAGAGGAATATTATGGGATTGCAAAAAGGCCAGAGATTTAGGAGACAAAAACTGTCAAAAAAGCAGATATTGTGTGTTTTACTGCAACTACCATTGAAACTATGGTGGATATGCTCACACACTTGATAAAGATCAAAATAAACTGTGCATGGCCTTGTACTTCACAAATTTAATACTACTGAACACAGAGCCATACCACTAGAGAAAAGCATTGTGCCAGGACAGTCTTAACACTGTCCCAAGTGATGACAGACATGAAGAAGGTAAGACATTTTCTTGGAGCAAGGGTTCTGTGTATTGTAACAGATCCCTCTTCCACTGGACACTAATTTCAGTATTAATTTTGTGTGTACATGCACAATGCTTCCCAGCTTCCAAATGAGGATGCTTATGTGAACCTTCCCAATGTAGCATTGCTTTAAAGAAAGATCTGGACCAAAACTATGCATAATATTATAACCAGGGTTAAAGAAAGAGAGTAGTTGGGTCTGACCTTTGAAAGCCTTTAGCTATGGAACTGGCAGTCAACTTCCAAGTGGTGCATGACTTCTCACAAGAGAAGGTGGGTTCCATGCTTTCAGATAGGCCAGAGGTTGAGCACAGGAGTAGGGCTGAGTGCTAGTTTTCCAATACTGAAGTGCTTAAACCAGCTTCCAGTAAAGTAAGTAGCTGTAAACAAAAGGTAAGATCCTACTTTTCTCTAAAACTCGGTGTAAACCTTTCTATGTGGTCTTAAGTTTAATGAAAGTACTAATGAAATGTTCATCCAGCTCTGTTGTCTTTATTCCTGCTGAATTCCTGCTTGCAAGTCTGCTGTGTGCTGTAAAGGGTACAACTAATATACAAAGCAAAGAATTAATATAGACGTTTTTTCAAGAGATGAGCCCTAGGGAGTTTTTAAAGAACCCCCAGTACTCTGGGTAGCGCAAATGTATTTTGAAGTGACTATATAAAGTACGCAAGGTTTTCTGAATGCAGCTGAAAATTCTAAAATTCTGTAATGTCAACAGGAAATCCTGGCTTTGTAAGTAGTGCTGCTTACAACCCGTCAGGAATATACACCCCTTCCTTCCATAAAAAAGAAGTTGGATCAGCTGGACAACGGATACAGCTAGCGCCTCTTGGTGCACCTGCATCAGGTAAGAAATATCCTTTTACCATACATAACCAAGGCAAAGAGATATGTTAATTTTCCATTCTTCCTAAGAGACTTATTAGCCCTTAGTAAGGTTTTCCTCAAGTTTTATAAATAAAATTGTAGGGCATAAATTGTTCTTAACATAAGTGAACTGAGTATAGGTGTCTAGAGGCAGTCCTGACAGCTAGGGAAACTATTCCTACTAATACTTGCTAGGTAAAAGAGAAAATCATTACAAAAGGTAATTCTAGGTGGTTTGGACCATTTGCTAAAACTATTGTTCATTAGTGCAGAATTGTAAAATATGTAACTCGGCAACTCTGTAGTAAGTGGTCATGTAGACTGGACTCCATTCATCTGTTACCTTGGATCCTCTCTAGAAGTGCTCAGGAGGCAGGGGAAACTGGTCTGTGAGTGAAAATTTGGAGCTATTGTCCAAACCCAGCAGCACACTTCTCTAGTTACTAAAGGGGAAATAGCAAGGCCCTAAACTAATGGTGAATCGTTAAACCAAAGGGCCTATGGCACACCAATCTGACATGGTCCTGCTTAATAATGTTGCCTTTTTGCTGATGTGCTCTTTGAGTTACCTGCTCTCCTTAGGAACTTGCAAGTGACTTCTGAGAAGTAGAGAAGGAGGGAAGGATGGAGATGGCATGCATATATAAAATATGATTAGATGTATGCATATTCTCTGTCTGAATTCATCAGAAGCCCACCAGGGAAGGCTGGAGCTGCACTTCATTATCTTATCAACTCACTGCTGGAACACAGCTGCGAGAGGTTTGATTTGTCACAGTATGTGGCTCGAGGAGTTCACAGGAGGACAAAATCTGCAACTATCTCTAGACTGCTGTGAATAGTGTGAAAGAAAAGGAATTGCATATGGTGTTCCAAAGGGAAGTAAATTCACTGTTAATCTGTAATTAGAAATGGAAAATGTGTAGTAAAAGTCAGAAAGGCTGGCAGATGGAGGTCAATTAAGAGATTCTTCCATGTCCTAGAGAAGAGCAAGATTTCTATTGCTTAAACCCCTCATATTTAGCCTAAACTCTGCAGACTTGCAAGGGAAGAGAGATAAAACCTGCCATTTGCTCCATCCTTATCTCCTAGCTGTCAATATTTGAATATTAACATTTTTGGTGACCCTTTGCTTTGTATTATCCAAACTGAAAGAAGTTATGCTCTCAATTGCATTTGCTCTCTTAATTTGTTAAGTTTTTTAATGCTATAATTTAAATAATCTAATGTAGTATAAAAGATCAGGTTTTTTGAGGAAAATGCCAAGACCCAGGAAAAGTGACCTTCCTTGCCAAGATACTGTAGGCTGAAATCATACTTGCTGATCAAAGGTAGAGAATGCCAGGCTACAATAAAAAGAAACGGTATTAGTTTTCATAGAGGTGGAGGAATGACCCCTAGTTTCAGTTCCTTGATATTCCTCCTTTTTAAATGCCTTCATCCTCACCTGTTCCTTAATGGCTTCACTCTACTGTTGAAAAATACTACAAAAAAAAGGTGGTTATCTCTAAGAAACAGAATGATACGTAGGCATCAAAACCCCATTAAATTTTAAAGTTAAATTTTTTTAAAGGGTATTACTAATCCATAATAAAAGAAGACTGAACTGCAAATGCAGGAATGGAAGGGGCAGGATCTACTTTGGGCATGCTAAGGAAACAGTGGTAAGGTATAGCAGGAGTCTGGATAAGAGAAGTCCCAAATTACTTTAAAGGATTGGGAAAACACCAGAATTGGTCCAGCCCCTGCAGCAGCACAACTACTTTAATCTCATGAAGCTTGAGGAAGTAGCAACTACCTGAAATGCAAAAAGGGAAAATCTGAGCAGGAAGGCCAGGAATACAGTAGTGCACTACTGCTAGTGCTTGAGATCAGGTGGATGTCAGTATTAAGGGATAAAAAAAACCTTCAGACTTGGAAAAGATTCTATGAAATCAATGAAGAAAAGGGAAATGGAGCAAAGAGGACTCATAATCAGGTAAACTAGGAGTTCTGAGCTAATGAGGAAGGGAATAAAAGGCATAAAATCTCAAAAGGAACAAGAGGGTCTCCAGAGGCTGTCCTTCAGTCTAAGCTGTTTGAGTCTTAATAAGTTTATCAAGGTTATAATTACATGCTTTTTTAAATATCTGAGATAGAGGAAAGAACACTTTCATTCTGTAGCAGTTTTGTAAGAGGAGGTACAGAGTTGTAGGTGTATGCATCAGTTTCTCCACTGAATTTCAGTCTCAATGTTTTCTTGAGGCATTGCTGCAAAACAAGGATCCAGTAGATGAGGATTAGTAAGACACACAAACTATAGGAAACATTAACCTTATCTGAAAACAAGCATGGACAGCATGCTCTCAGGCATATGGTGTGATTCTTGGGGTTGTTCTGTGCAAGGTGAGGAGTTGGACTGCATGATCCTTGTGGGTCCCTTCCAGCTC
This sequence comes from Calyptomena viridis, assembly GCA_013390005.1. NCBI lineage: Eukaryota > Metazoa > Chordata > Aves > Passeriformes > Eurylaimidae > Calyptomena > Calyptomena viridis. The sequence continues at coordinate 7,582 of WEIV01024747.1, forward strand.
AGGATGTTTTATGACTTGTAGGTGACCAAAGCATCCTGCTACGTTGGCATCCTTGAGTACCATAAGGCATCTTTAAGATCTAATTCTTTTCTCTGTAAAGGAGTAAAATACCTTTTTAGTCATCATTAATTCTGAGTTGTTGTTCCTTTCAGATTATTCCTGGAAAACCAAAGCTGCTCGTGCTCCATTACCAGGTCCTACTTTCAATTCACCAGCAAAAAACATCTTAACTCACCCACCAACAATTCAGCGAGTACATGGAAGAACAGACTGGGCAGCCAAATACGGAGGAAACAGATAGAAAATGCCATCCTATGTATATATATTACATGTGCTGTGTTTGGTTCTCCTGCACTTGGAAACCTGAAATGCCTGTTTACTCTAACTTTTTTTAAGACTATGCAATAGTAAAGAAGAAAAAAGACCTTGTGTTCTATTACCTGTATAATACATAAAATTCCATGTAAAATACTGGCTATAAAGTAGGATGAAGCATTGTATAACACATATTGCCAAAACTACTGAGAGGTAGATTTCAGTCAACATTTTTTCTTATCCCCATACTCTTGAAAACAACTGTTATGGTAGTTCATCCAATGCAATATCTGCTGTTGGTATATGCTTGAAGCACACAGGCAGCTAGAATCAGGGCTGAAGTAGAGCAGCACCAGGCTGGTTCCTGAGCAGGAGCCTGAGAGTGAAAGCACAGCTCCAGCTTTGTGAAGATTACCACACTTTCCTACAAGGATTTCAGAACTCACTTGTAACTAGGAGTTACTCAGGGTGTGTAAGGTGCAATTATTCATGTAGCAATGAGAACTTAAATCCTTGTAGTGGGACATAAGCAATGTACTTACAGATACTACACAAGGAAAGTCTAAAAACTTGGTCAATATAACGCTATAAAAAGATATAGCAATATTGGAAAACAGCTAAACAAGAATGCTAGACTTACCTTGCCAAGCTGTGAAGCCTAACAATTAGATTCTGCTGTAATTAATTCATTGCCATTTGTGGTCCAGGATCTGTAGAGATTTATCTTTGTCCTGTCACAGTGATCTTCTAAGGAGCCCGAATCACTGCATTCTGTTGGTCATTTTAAGGCTGAATTAGCCAAATAGGCATAAATTATCAGTAAACTCCAGTCTCTTCATGTCTTTATTGGGCGATCAAACTAAACTACTACATAAGTTGAATAAGCTACTTAAGGGAGGATTGTTGGGCTGTTCTTCAAAGACATTTCTTTCTGGTCTAGATATTAAAGGCCAACTTAGGTACCTGAAAACACACACAAACTTTAGTAATTCAGTACTTTCATCAGCTTTTATGCTAAGTTTTATAATAATATTGTGCAAAGGACTGCAACATACAATAAACTGTTTTTAGGATGTTGAACTAGGCTACTTCTGTTAACAATTGCATTTTGAATAGATGCTTTTGACTTACTAGACTCTAAACTTGCCATTTTAAAGTATAAACAGGGTATGTTTAAAGATGTAAAGCTGTCGATTATTTTAAGCATTTTAAAAAAAGAAACGTATTTGTATGGCTTTTATAAATGGATATTAAAATGTTAATTCCTGTTGTTGACCTAATGTGTCATAATATATAGGTTATGTTAACTTCCTGAAAAGCAATTTAATCCAAAACAGCTTACCAAAAAGTCAAATATTTTGTTATGAAAGTTGCACCTGAAGAAAATGCCTCTTTAATACTGGAAGAGCTATACAGGGATAGGTATAGTTATGGTTAGTAATGCACTAGAGAGTTTAATTCAATTGCCATTGGTCTAGGATTAAGTCTTTGTTGTTCCCTTAGTACTAACAGATGTCCCTATGCTATTTATATGTGTATTAATTTATCTGTAGAAAATACTTGTAACTTGCTAGGGAAATGAAGGACAACCTCAGACTGTAACAGGCATAAAAGCAGTGGTTTTATAATTAAAAAACAAGATAAACTAATCACTCATCGCTAGTAAAAGATGCCAATAACTTAGTTAAAATCACAGCCTGGTCAAGGAATTAAGCAGTGAGACATCCATAGCTCACATGTCCATAAGTCACCTAGAGCAGAAAAAAAACCAGGTACCATTTCTGGCAGGAAATATGGCCAGAAAAAACATGCTCTCCTTAACGTATGCTAATGAACCTTGACATAATCAAAAGAGCCTTTACTTGTCCATAATCAAAGCATGACAAGTGTTAAGAAATTCTTCTTGCAAACAGCAAGAAAAGGCTAATAAGCTTTGTACAGTCATTTTAATTCTGATTCATCGATACCTATTGCACTGTTAGTGCAGAAATGCCATCTAATGCTTAAAAAATTTAGTATTTGCTGATAAAGTTTCAAAGGGGCAAAGTATGTAAGGCTAAAGCCCTTCCCTTGTCTGTATTACTGCTGTTTCTCCTGAACCTGAAAAGTGGTAATAAGTTCTACAAGCAGTTGTCAATTCAAGCTACTGCTCATGAAACAGCAGCAAGGCTTTTGCCTTTGCAAAAGCACTTTGAGCTTTTAAACTCTTCGATCATCGGTCCAATTCTCTGCTTTCTATTGTCTTTATTCCATTAAAGACAACTACAGCTCAAATTTGCAAGTTAACTTGATTTGAGAGCAGCATTATACAATTAGAAAACTGCTGGATCATGGCTGTTCTCAGTTTATTGCAGGAGATGCATTTATGTTTGCATCTTACTTCTACTTGAAAACGGCTTCACCAGCAATATAAAGACACAAAAAAACCAAAGTAGTTTAAAGAGGAGTGTCTAATGCCTGGCTTACTATCATTTTCAAATTAGAGCAAAGACACTGAGATGCCTGCTCAGCAATGGTCAGTTGAGGGGCTGGGATTAGGCACTTAAAAGGATGACATACAAACAAATCATCTGCTGTCTTGCACACCCCTTGTTTCTATGCAGGCAGGGAAGAGTGAGACGTAAATACAAATACACCTGAAGCTGGACTCTGAAGGTTGATGAGCAAGAGCTCTAAGAAGATGCTCTTAGTACAGTTCCCCCTCAAGATCTCAGTGCCTGTGCTCAAGCCAGCTCTGATCCAAGTTGTTTGGCCTGGGGCCAAGCTGCTGAGACCCTTGCTTGGAGATGCACCCGTTCCTGGCCATGTCCCTAAGGACCTGGAACCCAATCCAAGTGACCTGGCATCCTGGTTTGACCTCAGCCTTGCCTCATCACTGTGACTTGCCTGGCAAACCACTGCACTGCTGGCAGAGCCTGGCTATGGCCACTGGCCCAATTCTGCACCTCCTACCCAGGCAGCACAAAGTCAGTGACCTGCCTGTTTGCTGCAACAAGGAAGGAGGGAAGGAAAACCACAGGATACAACCCTCCTGCAAAGGTGCTAGCCTGATATTTAGAGAATTCTGAGCAACTCCAGAGTCTCACCAATGAAATAGATCAACCCTGCTGCTCCTATCTCTCTCCGTACCAGGCACCAAAGAAGAAAGGTTGAGGAAATCACAGCTCAGCATCTGTGCGGAAAAGGACATAAATGAAACCAGAAAAGGGATACATTACCATCCACGTGTAGCTTCCAGGATTATTTCTCTACAGCAGGTTTATATTTAGAATGATTTTAGGCATCAAGGAATCAACTGAGGACAAAGAGTAATAAGCCCTTCAGTCTTTAAATAAACTTTCATAGGGCATTTTCCAAATCCAAAATAGATGCTTCCCTCAGAAAAAAACCCAAACAATAAACAACAAAACCAACCAAACAAAAAAAAACAAAACAAAACAACAAACAAACAACAACAAAACAAACCACTTTAATACAATGCCTGTCTGAATATTTGGTCTGTATGCTTTTGTTCTCTACACCTCCCCTCAGTTCAAATTTTTATATTTACAAATTACTAGATTCAGGGAATAGAATAGAGATTATGTATACAATTCATGTTCACAAATATATCCAGACACCCTGCAGGAAAGGCACTAAACTCTATCAATCCAGATGAACCATTAAAGACAAAAGAAGTTGTGTAGAACACAAAAGTTTGTAATAATAATTTTTTAGTTTATTTAAAATAACATTTTAATAAAGCTATGCCTACAATTCAGCATTGCCTAACAAAGCACATTTTTGATTTGTGAGTAATAATGTGTAAAAGTGAAATGAATGACAAATAGCTGAGCACTTTTGCTTACAAGTAATTGCAAGGAACATGTTTGCATTCTTTGCATTACAGCAGACCCTCAACAGCCTGTTCCATGATTTGTGTTTTTTGGGACCAGGTTCTGACACACAGTGCTGGGAGAACAAAGTCCCTGAGTGACAAACATTGTGACCAGATAAACTGGCAAGGGAGATATAATGTAATAAGCATGTGTATTATATTAATTACTAGTGACAAACTGGCAACTCCTCTCCCCTTGTTTTAGAGGTATACAAGCCAAGATGTACATTTAAGCTTCTATCCTGCATCTGTCTGAATGCAAGAGCCAAGAGGTCTTTGGCTACAATAAGCTGCAGGATCAGAAGCTAAACTGATGCTATACTCATATTTTCTTGCAGCAAATATTAAGACAAATACCATTTTGGAAGATATAACAAGGGCTCTCTAGGTCAGTCCTTCAAAAACACAACCCAAGCGTGTTAGGCTATGAAAAATACAACGCACAGGTAGCAGTGCCTCTTCCACTTTTGTGCAGCACATGTAGGCAGTTACATCTTCAGGCTTCTCAAACACCTGTCTTCAAGTGACTTGATGCAAATTTATGGCTTAAGAGGCTTTTCCATCATCTGCAATCCAAGCCGTCCAACCATCAGTAAACTGTGGAACAGAATAGTTGTTATAAAAAAAAGAAGGGTGGAGGCAAAAATCCCATAAAGAACAAGAAGGAGGAAAACAATGATATGATTTCATTTAGCTGAGATCCACCAGAGTATTTTATTTTTTCAAAGAACTTTCCGCATAACCCTTTTAGAACAATATAATCCACAAATAAATGAAATGCTCATTCAATAATACAGACAAGAGCAAAGAGAGGTGATTACCTGGCACCAGCAATTATCCCAGGCATTGCTTTTTTGGTGTTGTAAAATCTCATTCCCATAACAGTAGACAAGGTTCCAGATGCCACTGTTGAAAAGAAGCCCAGTCAGAATGATTTGACACAGAAATACCAGTGCAGCACTGGCACCATTGGACACTGAGCAGTGCCAACCTGTACAGACAGGAATGCCTCCCTCCCTGTGCAAATGAATTACTGGATTTTCTTAAACAGTAAAGCTGTTGTCACAAACTTCTCAGCAGCTTTGGCAAGTATACTCCACTGGTCAGTAGAAGCAAGATCTCATCAGGGTCAAGACCAGTGTCTGACTGCTCACAACCATATCACTAACTATCCATCAATTAATTAACCCTTATTTGCAGAAGAATGATTATTTCCTTGAACACAGGCTCAAAACTTACAGAAAGTTGGGATGATGACAGATTTCACTATGTGGAAGGCAAATATTACTGGAGTCCCCATTTCTCCCCACTTGAAAATACGAATTATAGAACAGAAAGAAATCTAAAGGATCAAACTGAAAGAGTGATTAACATCTTAAACACTGCTCTAATATATTTAATATCTAAATCTGGAAAAGGAATCCCATCAATGTGCACGTAAGATATACAAGGCCGTTGTTTCTTTGAAGAAGAAAGGCAGCTGAAAGCCTCAAGTTTGCATCAGACAGGGCAAAATGTATTCTAGAGATACTCTGTCAAGGTTCTATTTCTGGATTTCTACCCCTGATGTACTGTGACCAGCCTAAAGTTCTGTGGGAGACACAGCTGCATATTGCAAGGAGGGCTGAGGAGAAATAGATCAGTGATGAGTTGTACTAGACTGCAACACACCACCGCTTTCAAGAGGTCCTTTTGAAAGCACTACATGCACCACAGCAGAATATATGGAAGCTGCTGGTCCTTCTTCCATAACACTGCCTAAAAACTTGGGCTGGAGATGCACTGCCACTCCTATGGCATGCCAGAATGGAAGACAGTTCACAAATGGAAATTCTGCTTCACATTGAGCTGCATTTTACAAGTAATTCCTTACTGATGAGGCAGTTTTGTTCTCTGCAGGTTCTACCACTGGCTTCATAGAGCCTTTCAGCACATTAGTCCTAAAGGTTTAAAATAGTCTTAAATCACTGTAAAGCTGTATCATAACACTAATAACATGGAGTAGTTACAGAACTAGAAGAAATCTCAAGAGGTCATCTAGGATACCTCCTAGTGCCCAAAGGCAAGATCAGTTCCTGATAATGGTTTAACAAGATATTAGTCCTGCAGCAATAGAAGTCCCTGAGGTTCACCTGTTCTCTTTCAGTGCTTTGTAATACTTTCCATGGTCATTTCATCTTTTTCCTTCACCTGAAGTGAAGGAAACTGCAAACTACACCCACAGCTTCTTGTACGTTCTACTGTAAGCAAGCAGAATAGATTATTGCCTCCTTTCCTTTACATACTTCAGACTGTTTCTTCTGCAATGTATGATGCATTGAAATGTATACTGCTCTTTTGAGATACTTTTCCACCCAAGGCCAAGGCCACATACCACTTGTCACAGTACTGTCACCATTGCAAAAATAGTGGTTATTCCATGACCACAGGCTAAAAATGCTGCTTCACAATGAAACATTTGCCATGAACGTTTCCTGTGCCTACAATAATTAACAGAGTATCTAATCTGGCAGACGGGATAAGGATTTCTCACCAACTCTGGCTTCAAACAGGACAACCCAGGTTTTAGAACCAGGTGCCACGCTCATACACAAATAGAGCCAGGAGGTCCTGTCCTGCCACCACTTACATTTGTATAGATAAAAGGGCACAGGTCAGCTGAAACATGCTAGAAAAAAAAAAGGTTATTGTTCCCACTACTACCAATACACTCAATGCTAAGATGCCAAGCAAACTTACCGAGGGAAAGCCACACATTCTTTGGATCTTTGGACTGCTGGTAAGCGCCTAGTCCCGCTAAGCCGCCAAACAGAAGACCAGCAGCTAGAGAAGGGACGCTGCCTTGAATAAAAATAAATATAAAGCAGTTAGAGAAAAAACAAACAAACAACCAANTCCCGCCCGCCGGCCGTGACGGGCACCCGGGGCGGCGCCGCTGGCACCGGAGGCAGCGACGCTCAATAGGAGAGTCAGAAATAAATCAAACCCCCCTCCCGTCTCCCCGCTTCTTCCCAGGGGCTGGGGAGTGGCGGCCGCGGGNCACATTCTTTGGATCTTTGGACTGCTGGTAAGCGCCTAGTCCCGCTAAGCCGCCAAACAGAAGACCAGCAGCTAGAGAAGGGACGCTGCCGTGAATAAAAACAAATATAAAGCAGTTAGAGAAAAAACAAACAAACAAACAACCACATAGAAAGTTGGTCTGCACACCAAACAAAAGCACTCGCGCGTTTCCTTTATTCGCAAACCCACAAAAACAACCGAAACAAAGGATACTGGAGTGGGTCGAGGTTGTTTTTAAAAGTTACTCCGCAGGCCTCAGCGAGCACCGTTTCGAGGGGAACAAGGGCTCAGCGGGGTTTGCAGGGTCAGGACTGCGGAGCGCCCCGCAGCCCCGGCTGCCAAGGGCCGCCCGCGGACAGGACCGGACGGCACCNAGTGGGCTCTTCTCTCCACGGGCTGCAGCTTCCTCTCGGGCACATCCATCTCCTCTGGTGTGTGGCCCTTCACGAGCTGCAGGTGGATGGATATCTTATCTGCTCCACCGTGGACCTCCAGGGAAGCGCTCTGCCTCACGATGTCTATGACCTTTAGGGGAATGAATCTCTGCTCTGGCACCTGGAGCGCTCCCTCCTCCTCCTTCTTCACCGACCTTGCTGTCTGCAGGGCTGTTCCTCTCAAATATTCCCAGTCCTCTCTCCAGCTGCAGTTGCTGTTATGAATTAAGTTCTTTCCCCTTCTTAAATACGTTATCACAGGGGTGCCACCAGTGTCGTGACAAGCCCAGCCTCAGCCGGCAGCAGGTCTGTCTTGGAGCTGGCTGACTCTGCCCAGCATAAGGGCAGCTCCTGGTGTCTTCTCACATTAGCCACTCCTGTAGCCCTCCTGCCACCACAGCCTTGCCCTGTAAGCCCAATACAAATGTCAAAGGAAGGCATTTGGGTTCTCCAGCAACTCTGTGGAGCAAGGGTGGTGATGTGCTGCAGGGCACAAACTCCAGCACCACGTGGAGCAGCTGCCCCAGCACTGCACTGGATGCAGTCCTGTTGTCCTGAATTCAGGTTCATTACCTGGTGCACCGCACCAGTTTACACATTGAAATGAGGTATTTCTATTTTTTATTCTAGTTCGTGCAAAACAGGGCGCTGGGCGGTAACTCACAGACTAGCTCACCGACCATCAAAACTTTACGCTATTTATACATTTTAACAAACTAATTACACTATTTATACATTTTAACTAACAAAAGCAGAAGCACTAGTTGGTTACAAATTACATACGTTTTCTATTAGTTAGGACTCAAACCCTTATTTGCTAATTATATCTCTCACTTCTCGTTCAAATTATCAATAAATGTAGTTCTCTCCGTTCAGGTCTGGGGTCCGTGTTAAGTAGATGGTCAATGAGTTGGTGGTTGTGATCGCCCACTGCCAGAATTACCTTTCCCCCAGTTACTGCTCAATTCTGCTGACTTCACTCCTCGTGGCTCTCATCCAGACAGCCCATTCATCTTGGGATTGTCTTCTCTTGCCCTTAAAACAAAAGATTAACGAAGCACATGATGCTCAAATGCGATTGCTTAATCATAACTGTCCACTACAGCTACTGATTATCAAATAAAAAAATTGCACCGTTTGACTCAAACTCCTATTCAAATCTTGAGGAGCTCAAATCTTGAGGGGCTTGGTGTCAGTCCCAGTTCCCAAAGGAGGGTGCAGGTCTTCCAGTCTGGGCCTGCAGAAGTGCCTGTGACTGATTGGCTGGAGAGCAGATTTGCAGGAAACGTCTTGGGCGTCCCAGGGTGTCACCAGAAATTGCCCATGAGGCAGCAACATGCTCTTGCAACAAAGGTGGTAGGTAGGCAACACCCTGAGCTGCATTTGGCAGATCAGGGGAGGTGTTCCTTCCACTCTACTCTGTGGTGAGACACAGCTGGAATCTTTGGTCCAGTTCTAGGCTCACTGGTGCAAGGCAGACATGAACATGCTGAAGCAGGTCCAGCAAAGGGCTATGAAGATGATTAATGGCTTGGAGCATCTTTCATACAAGAAGTGTTTGAGAGAGCTGAAACTGTTCTGTCTGAATGAGAGGAAACTCAGGGGCATTTCACCAATCCATATTGGATGGGGAAGGGTAAAGCAGCTGGACACAGAGTTTCTCAGTGGTACCAACTGACAGGACCAGGTGTAATGGGAACAAGCTGAAACACAGGAAATTTCATTCAACATAAGTAGAATAATTTTCATTGTGAAGGTGGCCAAACACAGGAAGAGGCACTCAGTAAAGCTGTGAAGTCTTCCTACATGGAGATATTCCACCTCAAACTGGACACAGCCCTGACCATGCTTTAAAAAAGAGAGGTTGGACTTGATGGGCTCCAGAGGTCCCTTCCAAACTCAGCTTGTCTATAATTCTGTGTGAGAAATGCACCGTGAAATTGGTGCAAATTTCTCAACTTATCTCTGCTTCCTTCTTTCCCAGACATACTTTGGGAACTGAACACTGAGGTCTGTGCTTGTGACAAGATCTTTTACGTATTTTAAAGAAAAGAATATATCATGTGGCCCACCTGACACAAGAGGAAAATTACCTACTTACCTCTGGCAGCGCTTGTTCATTAATGTGTACCCAAAGATTTACTGAACTGAGAAAGTTTCAAGTCCTGCCTGTAGAACAACACAAATGACCTGATGATCATGCTTTCTGCTTTATGGGGTTTTTACCCCCGACTTGGACTATTGATGGTAGCTATGCTTCGGCCTGGATAGATTTGCAAGGAAAAAAAAAGGAAAAAAGAATATCTTGCACACAGTAAATCATGGTAAGACCAATTCCTTCGTGAGGCAATGAACTTTCCTCCGTGCTTGCTTTCACAAGAGACTCTGAAGAAGAGGTGTGCAGGCTAGAACTTTGTTCTGTTCTATATGAGTGGTTAAGACATTAGTACAAACATATTTCAACCAAAAGAAACTTGAAATGGCTCTCAGGCTTTAATTAAACAAACAACAAATAAAAACGCCAAACAAACAAAAAAACCCCAAGCAGAAACCCCAAGACAAAAACCCAAAATGAAACCAAAAAGGGCCAACTACTGCAGTTTTAGCAGCTCAATGGCAAACCCCGGGTTGCCCCAGGTTATCTGGAAAAGCTGATTTACATGGAACAAGTGATATTAAAACAGTATTTTTACCCTGTTTAGCTTATAACTCCTTTACATTCTCAGTTCATTCTCTCATGTGCTGTGTTTTCCCTTTTCCGCCTTTGTTTTTCTTCTGCTGCCTCCTCCACATTTTTGTCCTAAGGGTTTCTCTGTTTTTTCAGTTCTTCTCCTCTTCCCCACGTTCTCTGGTCCCCCTTACTCAGAGCTCCATGCCTGGAAAAGATTAAAGACTATGGATCACATTTGCTGAAGTTTGCAGCCTTTTGTGGAGACAACTCGATTTGCATTTTTGTGCCATTAGATGGCCTGAAGCATCTAGACAAAATAGCGCTAATGACTGTCGGCAATGACTTGATCAAACCCAGACTTTGAAGCCTTTATTTGAAGCAAGACTTTTGCTTTTAGTACCTAATCAAATCAGATAGAAAGGTTAACCTGTTACCACTTGATGCCATTGTTTGCTTGAGTGGCTATTTCTAGGCCTATTTCTGTTGCCTATTTCCAGTCTTTTTAGGTGCCTCTCCTAAAAATGAGATTCACACACCAGCCAGTTGTTTATTATCCTTGGCACTGTCCTCCACGCTGTTTGCAGAACCTTAATTCATTGTTTGGTGTTGTTGATGTCATTACTGACTTCACAGCTCACATAAATCAGAATCTTTGATGCTTAAACTGAATTAGAAGCAAGCAACTGACTCAGAAACCAGTGAGAGGACAATCTTAGTGGCTACTTCAGTTTTATTCCTCTTGTGGCTATGAAATGATTTATTCATGGCCATCAAAACTTCAGTCTTGCAGTTGTGGATTCCGGGATGGTGGGTCCATGGTAGTGGTGGTGCCCAGAAATTAAGTGAGACAAAGTTTGAAGGACAAGACAGTGTACTCTAACAGAGGAAGGGGATATGGCAAGAGAGCAAACCAAACCAGAATACAAGCCCATTTAAGTGTGCTTGAATTTTGCTCTGTTCTGCAAATTCAGTGTCACCTCTTCTTTCTTTTATACTATTTCTGTTATTCACTTGCAAGAGGAGGGTCCAATATTGGACCTGTATTTATTGACTACTATGTAACCTCTAAGCTAATGCCTAATTAATAGTGGTAAAACTGAAAACATGAATACATATTTGTCAGGCTGACACAGCTGGTGTTGTTCAGCCTGGAGAAAAGAAGGCTCAAGGGAGACCTTACAACAGCCTTTCAGTACCTAAAAGGGGCTTATAAAAAAAATGAAGAGACTTTTTGTACGGGCAGATAGTGACAGGATAAGGGACAATAGATTTATACTGGAAGAGAGTAGGTTTAGATTAGATGTTGGAAAGAAATTCTTTACTCAGAGGGTGATGAAGCACTGGAACAGGCTGCCCAAAGAAGCTGTGGATGTCCCATCCCTGCAAGTTCAAGGCCATGTTGGATGTGGCCCTGAGCAACCTGATCTAGTGAATGGCATTCCTGCCCATGGCAGCAGGGCTGGAACTGGATGACCATCAACCCTAAGCATTCTATAATTCTATGATTTTGTAATTCTGTGGTTCCACATCCACATTACTTTCATACCTTAAGTGATGTTAAAGGGATACCTCAGTAATCCTCTCTTTTTCCTTTTTTTTTTTTGTCACTAGACTCAGTTTGAGCAGCTGCCTGGCTCCTAGTCTTGGGATTATCACTGCCACTCCTTCTGTTGCCTGGCACAAGTACTCTTGGCAGAGGAATTGATACATCTCAGACATGGACAAATCTAGCAGGATTGGGAACAGGAGGGCTGTCAGCCTGCTGGTTTAAGGCTAGCTTTTGCACCACTGCTGCCAGACATCAACCCACAAGCTCAGCCTAAGGCTTGTCCTCCCTTCTCTTAGAAAAATGCTGCTTGTGGACCCACTGCCATGGAATTTGGTTTAAGCCTCCAGACCAGAGCCCTGCTTGGCCACAGGGTCTCTGTCTGCTGAAGCTTTGCTCTTTACTCCATGCTGAGCACTGACTGATCTGACACCGTTTCTGCTGGCTTGGACCAGGTCCTGGGAGCTAACTAGTGTCTCAGCTCTCCTATTAACTTTGCAGTACTGTGCCATGGCATGCAAAACAAGTACCTGATGGGGCTTAGTGCACCTGAAGAAATAGTGTGTCTTAGGAAGGCAAAAGCTTGTGAGGAAAGTCTCAGCTCCCACATCTAACAGATGGGAGACCCTATAGGAAAAAGTTCTTAGCAAGCATCAGCCCTGATATTTCATACACCTCATTGCAACTACTGTGCTGTAGAGCTGCACAGCAGAGTTCTTCATGTCTTGTGTGACTACCTACTTGCATTAACAGACCAGTTATACAAACCCTTGAGTTATACAAACCCTTGAGTCCAAGGTTAGTCCTAGGCTAAGATGATAGCAAGCAAGGGATGAAGCAATAGTGGTCTCTTCCCTTCCACTAACAGAAGGTGGTAGGTCCTCCAAATGTCCTCTCCTCCCTACCTCACATATAGGGTGACAAAAGAGGAATATGTGCTCCTTCTCTCTTTCATTTTTGATATATTGAATATCTGAGGTGCTACGAAAAGAAGGAAAGGCATTGCAGCATCTACAATAGGCACAGAAGTTTGCACAGTCCAAGAGCTACTGGTACAGCATCATACAGTATGTAAAAACATCCTTGATACTAGGAGTGCACAAAGGTTGAGAAAAGGAAATTCATGATTTTCATTCATAAGCATGAATCCTAATCCCAAGGTGATGACAGCCTGTCCAGATGTACTTTTCATAGCTTCAGAGCTTTGTTTAGTGGTGTCCTGAGCCCCCTCAAGGATGGAGCCTATTTTTGTGCTTGTTTTAACATCTGGAGTCAAAAGGCTGCAGTTCCACTTGCCTTACATACTAGCAAGCTTTCATCTACTTGGGCAAAGTGTGTAAAAGTCTTTAGGAGCACAATAAGCAGAAAGGCATCCAGTGGGTTGTCTAAGCAAGTCAAACTGGAAAGTGGAAAGTCTGATTTTCTTGGAAATCCCATTAGGAAGAGCATGTCCTTTGTGTGCCCCGTCCCAATCAGCGTCTCAGTGAGTGACTCAATAGAACCAAAAGCTTTGCCTCTCTGTTCATACTGATCCAGAAACACAGCTACAAGTAGTGTTGTGAAAGAGTTTACTGGTATTTTTCCTCTGTCATAGTATAGAAAGCAAGGAGGTACAGATGGAGTTTGCTCAGAGCCCAAGCTCCCTCCATGGAAGTGCACAACAGCTGCTGAACTGAATCACTGCTGTGATTGTTGTGCAGGGGAGTCTCGTCCTCCTTAAAGTCCTTCCTACCAGCCACCTCCTCCAGTTTTTCATCTTTCCCTGTCTTTTACTGTTATTCCAAAGTAACACTAGTATGGTTAGGTCTCATTGGTTTTGTTGCACTTCTTCAGCTCAGCTATCAGAAGTCATTCTTTTCTCTCTTCTGCAGTGATTAACTGTAATGTTCTTTCTTAATAACAACAACAAAAAAGAGGCCGATGAAGCAGGTCTTGCATCCAAAAATCAGTCACACAATGAAAACATATTAATTTACTTACAGGAAAACATAACCTGGAACAGCATTCATTAAAAACAAACAAACAAACCCCACCAGAATATCCCCACCACCAAACTAAAATAAAGCCTCAAATCACAGCTGGACAGAAATCTGTGATGTTTTCCTGTATTCTTACTCACATAAGTAATATAACCCATTTTAAAATATCTGTATTTCTTCAGGTTCAGAGTGCAACATGCTGTTGTATCCATAGTTTCAAACTGCTGAGCTTATTGCTTCTGCTGTTGGGTCATATTTTTCCATTTGCCCATTGAGTCTGAACAATGACTTGTTTGTATTCTGGGCTACTTTAAATATTTACACAAAATAGTAAGAATGCCTTGATTTTATTTGAGATATTTCAGTTTAGGGGATACTCAACTTATTAGAGCAAGAAGCAGAGGGACTGGTTCCAGACCTCTCTTAAGTTCTTAAGTCTCCCAACCTTCCTAAAACTCCCTCTTTAAAGTAATTACTTTCTTTGAAATACTTCTCTCTTCAGCTGCCACCATCATGTCAAGATAGCAAGGCTTTCTTCTTCTTCCATCTTCAAAATACTGCAGAGAATTTCCACCAAAGTTCTGCTCTGGAGGTAAACTTTTTGTGCCTTTCTGCAGGAATCTGCATTATTAGGTGTTGACAGCTATAAATGCAGAATAAGCTGACTGAGGCAGATCTTGCCTGTTCAAACCTTCCCTGTGGGTTACCAGCCATGCTTCAGGACATCTAAATGTGATGTGTTGTTGTTTCTGAACTGCTGCAGTTTGCAATCCAGCTTGTTAAAAGACCCTGAAATTAACATTTTTTTTTTTATAAAATTGGTGTTAAATTGCTGTTATTCAAGAAGTATCCTTTGAGCCATCACTGCTTGCTCAGAAGAAAGGAGAGAGCACAGTCTTTTTAGAGTCAGGCATCCCAATTTTTACTGCTTTCATGCAGCTGACTAGGTCACTCAACAGTGCTGTTAATATGCCATATATATATACAACCACAGAAATAGCTACATAATAATAATAGCTACAGAAATAAGCGTTCATAGGTTTGCTTCCTCACTTTGTTTTTCAGGACATGATAACTGATACCCATAATTTTACCTTCTGTTTGCCATACTAAAATATTCCCAAGCACTGATTTGTTTTTTGTTTTTGTTTTTTCTCTCTGCAGGATGCTCAGTCTGTTGAGATTTTGTGTACTTTATCTAGAATTGGAGGGGAAAATCTGCTCAGATACTTGATGGCCTCCCTCTAGTGGTTGTTACTACTATAATTCCTTTGTGGACTATGAAAGAAATTACTCTTTTTTTAATGCCATCTCTCTGGTGAAGACCTGTCTAAAGACTGCCTCCCGTTATGGTTAGAGGCTGTAGGAGTACAGGAACAACAGTAAAGTGTTTTTCACTATATGAAGAGGAAAAAGAAATGGAGAAAAATTTACACATTACCATGACAACCTCCATGGCTCTCTTCAATATCAATTCCACTTCTCTGCTTCTGGTCACCTTCCCTTGATGGGTTGGGCATGGAGCCTGGGACACCTTCAATTAGTTAACAGAAAATCAAACAATTAGTCCTTTTAACAACTGTGTGTTCAGGTTTATGTCCTCTCTCTGGAGTTGGACACTCTCTGGGAACTTTCTCCACAGAATGAGGGTAAAATACTTCGGAATAGACATCAACAGATGCCTGCCTGCTCACCTTGTTGCCAAGTTTGTTCACTGAAAGCAGCTTTCATGGCATAGACAAGATGTCAACCCAAGAGACCTAAAGATTTCTTTTGAGAAATAAAATCCCTCTTTCTCAACAGCCTCAGTATGATACTGCATACAATCACTCATGTAACCTTCCCAACCAGCACTGCCCTCCAACTGCTATTTGAAAATGTCTTCACATGAGTTTAATGGTAAATACTGTTTGTTTTTTTTGTTTTGGTGATTTTTTATGATTTTAAATAAAATACAATTGACATTTTAATCTCAACTGCTGAACTCTTTCTTTCTTTAGGGTTAATTAGCCCAACTTCCTGATTTTCATAACTGTATTTAAAATGTGTATTAATATAGGCTGTTTATTTTGATGATTAACCACGATCCTAAACAGAGTGATTTGCTAGCAGTTCTGTAAAGCACAATTTCAGGTGGTGACTGCAGCACATACAGGAAGTCTGGTGCCAAAATGGTAGCTGAGAGTACAACACCATTCTAAACTTGATGTTTTCTAAAAATGAAAGTGAAAATAAAAGAAGTTTTTACTGGTTTGTTTTTTTCTGTTCCTTTACTAGTATGGCAACAAGTACATTAGCTCTACAGATACCATAACTCAAGAACTATTTTGCTTGTGATCTTAAAGATAAATACAGTGAAGGACAAACGAAACCCTAAAAGCCCTGTATAATGTCAGGGGAAATTGGGTTTCTTTGAGAAACTGGGTGGGAGAAAAGGTAAACATCTGAGGGTTTTTTGTGCTTGCTTGTTTTGCTCTGTGTTTTTAAGGATAGCTTAGTCTACAGCTTAAGTGTATGAATTCTTAAGTAAGTTTTCAAGTCATCTTAGACATCTTAGAATCACAGAATCATGCAATATTTTGGGTTGGAAGGGACATTAAAGATCTAATTCCAGCCTCCCTGCCATGGGCAGGAATGGAATTCACTAAATCAGGTTGCTAAGGGCCCCATCCAACCTGACCTTGAACACTTCCAGGGATGAGGCATCTGCAGCTTCTCTGGGCAACCTGTTCCAGTGCCTCACCACACTCATAGTGAAGAATTTCTTCCTAATATCTAATCTAAATCCACCCTCTTACAGTGTAAATCCATTCCCATGTCTTATCCCTACATGCTCTTGTGAGAAGTCCCTCTCCACTCTCTCGCAGCCCCTTTTTCGGTACCGGGAGACTGCTGTGAGCTCTCTCCAGAGCCTTCTCTTCTCCAGGCTGAACAATCACAACTCTCTCAGCCTGTCTTCATAGGAGAGCTGCTCCAACCCTTTGATCATCTTTGTGGCCCTGCTCTGGACTCATTCCAATTGGTCCATGTCCTTCTTATGTTGGGGGCACCAGAGCTGGATGCATTACTGCAGGTGGGATCTCACAAGGGTGGAGTAAAGGTGAGTACCCCCACCCCTATCCTGCTGGCCACACTGCTTTTGACACAGCCCAGGATACAATTGGCTTTCTGGGCTGTGAGCACACATTGCTGGGCCATGCTGAGCTTCTCACCAACCAACACTCCCAGGTCTTTCTCCTCAGGGCCACTCTCAACCCATTCTCCTCCAGCCTGTATTTATGCTTGAGATTGCCCAAACCATATTCAGGACCTTGCGCTTGGCCTTGTTGAACTTCAGGAGGTTCACACAGGCCCACCTCTCAAACCTGTCCAGGTCCCTCTGGATGGCATCCCTTCCCTGCAGTGCTGGCTGCCCCACACAGCTTGGGGTCATCAACAAACCTGCTGAGGATCCACTCAATCCCACTGTCCATGTCCCACTGCCAAAGATGTTAAACAGGGCTGGTCCCAAAACTGACCCCTGAGGAATGCCACTCATACCAAGTGCCACATCAAACACCAGAAATACTGAATAATGACTTTTATATCAGATACAAAAAGACTGTATGATCCAACAGCAGAACCACCATAGCACTTTGCCATAAACAGAAGTATGTGGCAGCTATAAGCAGAACTTCATGACTTTATTTCTCCCCCTCTGTATATTTGGTTTATCAAATAAAATAACATGCTGAAAAGTGTGGGTTTGTCCTAGGGAGAATTCAGAAAATATTACTTTTTCACAGAAAGCATTAAGCTAAAGATAACACTTGGTAAAAGACAAAAATGGGCAGCGATGGTAGGAGATAAATGCTTTAAATGGCCTGGGATGTGCATTACCATCTCAAATTAAAAACCTGTTCATAACAGATGGCAGTAAACGTGGCATGTGGAAAGTCTTGGAAAGTGCTGACACAATGGCAAAGCAGAAAGATATCTGACAAAACAGGAATGACCGCAGGACATCCACAAAAATACTGGAAGGCACTGCCTTCCAGGGATACAAAACTACTGACTTCACATTATTCACCATCTCCCAAATTGAGCAAACCAGGCATTTTTGTAAGTTAATTAAAAAGTGGGGGAAAGTGTAGCTCAATATATGTAAAAAAAAAAAAATTACCACATTTTCCTTCAAATATTTGCTTGAGTGACTGCTTCCAGATTCAGAAACTTTTCTGGGTTTTTTTTCTTATAAATACAGTTTGTCTGAGAAGTGGTGCTGATGACAAAAGTTAAAATAAATTTTGTCATATGTTGCTCACTCTACTTTTGTCCAGCTCTCATCTCTTATTCCATAGAGGTCAGCAGAGTTTTGTCCCTGAAAACCAAAAGTGGCAAGAGCTGCCTCATGGGCAGCAATACTGAGCACTGTTCTGGAAACAAGTTTGCTGCCATCAGGTCTTAAGAACAGCCACCAAAATTGCTGCACTGCTCAGGTGTGAAGATAGCGAGCACAAATACAGGTCAGCCCCTCGAATGCCTTTAATTCCATGTCTTTCCTAAGGTTTGGAGATAGGAAAAATGCTACTTCAGAGCCTGGTCCCCATTCACAGGACAAAGACAACACAACTGGCTTTTCCTCTAAGCCCTTCCTGTTTTTTTGCTGTTGCAATTGCAGTGCAAGATGACCTGCAATTGTTGGCTCCAAGAGGCAGCCCACTCCCTTTCCTCTTTACATCACTACCACAGATTATGAAGACAAATATAGGCAGTTTACACAAAATGAGCCACTGCATCCACATTTCTGTAACACACACATAAGCTGACATTAGGCTGGAAATCTCACAGCATAAAAGGCTGTCTGATTTGCCTTGACCTTCCAAGTCTCATACTTGTGATTCCAGAGTCAAACCAACGCACTAGTGAAAACCTGGCTGCCAACATGCTAATGTCCACCAGCCCCCTGAAGCAGCCTGTGCTTCCTCATCAGCATTTCTCTAGGCAAAGGCACAACTGATTTACACTTCTATGCCACTTTTACACTTTACAAGCTGGTGCAAATGAGTTTTAGAAATCTGCCTGAAATGTTCCTATCCTTGGGAATATTAATCTGCAGGTAACTTTTGAGGCACTGGGGCCATATATTAATGTTTGGGAAACATGCAGGGCTTGAGGTGGGACACATATAGTCGGGCAAGCTCATACCCTCACTATGAGTGAGGGCATCCAGCTCACCAGTGTTTAAGAGGGACCTGGAAATTCACAACCCCCTTCAGTGGCTTTTGGAGAAGCAAGATGGCACAAGGAAGTACATGTGGTACAATTACAAGTACAAATACAAGTACTCAAGTACAAGTGAGACAGTATAGCCAAAGAGGGTGGAAGCCAAGTGGATGCCAGGCTGCATCCCTGGGTATTCTTGGGGTAGAGCAGCTGTTGTTAAGCAGGAAGGCATGCAAATGTCCCTGAACACATCACACTGCAAAGCCCACCATCCCTGGGACCTCCCCACCCAGTCACAGGTGCTGTTCCCTCCAGAAGACAGTTCAGACAAGTGGATAAGGGTCCAGGACATCAAACTCAAGCAAGCGTGGTATGCCTTCTTGCTTGCCATTAATGCTGCCAAAAAGGGCTGTCACCAGCCTGGGTGCAATGTGAAACAACAGGAATGACAACAATGTGCTGGTGGGCACCACCAGAAGCCACAGCTGGAAACACCTTCATGGGGAGGTGAGCTGTGGTAACCACTGCACAATGTCCAAGTGGCAGCAGGTGCTGGAGTAGCAGGTGCTGAGTGCAGATATTTGTGCCAAACCCAGATTTGACTTCCAATCTAGGATCCTGCTGAGCATCACCCAGAAGTGCTCATCAGGGCTACAGCTGTCCTCAGACCACACATGATCAAGGGCATGCTGGTCCTGCAGCACGAATTCCACAAAGGGCCAGGTGATGGCCACATACATGGGGCCAAAGTAGATGATCAGGCTGGGTGGCAGTGGTGCCTTGCAAGCCTCTGGAGGGTGACCAGCCCCGAGGCATTGTGCCCAGCCTCATCCCTGTGCAGTGTCCCCACTGCCCACAGCTGGTTCAGCAATCAGTGTTTAGGAAGATAGAGAGAAGCTGATGCACAATAGTGAGTGGGATGGAAATGATCATCTCTTGACTCTGTACAGCAACAAGAATTTGTCTGACCGAGCTCACAAGACAGCACGCAAGAATGATCTGCTCTGAAATTCTGGTTTGTTTGTTTTCTAATTTGCTCTGTAAGACAAGTTATCCCACCTGTCCTAGGAAAGGAGGCAGCTAGTAAAGAAAGGGGGGAGTCCACAGAAGCAAAGATTTCCTTTCGGATAAGATTGCAACAATGGAGGGGGGAAAAAAACCCCACCCCTCCTCAAAAATGTACAAAGTCTGAATTTTGTACTTTGCCACCATAAATTTTAATTTTGATAGGGTATGTGAATGCAAAGACATGTGTGGAGAGGTGAAAGTTTAACTAGAATAAACTCAAGATTGTTGAGCTTTAAAGCAGACCTCAGAACCTGAAAAGAAGAAACTAAAATTCAGGAAAAAGAAAGAAGCTTATTTAAAACACAATGCTTGTCATCTTCTTGAGCTATTAGGCTGTGGACAGTCATAAAAGAGCTAAACTGCTCCTCCTGTGTTGAATCATCTGAAAGATAATAAGGAAAGAGTCTCAGTTCTAGTAGCTTCATTTAATATGTTTTGGAAGTGGTAGTTCTGAGCTGGTTTTGACCCATAAACTAACTCTAGTGTCTTTGGGAGAGTTGCAGTCCTGTATCAGAGGAGCTGAATGCTGAGAGAGGTTTGCTTCTTTCAGTGGCAGTGAGCTGGACCTGTAGGGACACTCTGGGTGCTGAGGACAACCAACAGGAGAGATGCTCTGCAGGAACTGCCAGTGCACACCCTGGCACCCATTCGGGCATGGTTCTGCCCCTTCCACCCTGGCTGCCCAGGCAGTGTGCTGGCAGCAGGGTTTGTGTCTCAGCATGTGTTACTTAGCTTTAGGTGTGGTCAGATGAATTTGCTTGTGAAAGGAGGGGACAGGTTCAGATGGCCTGATTGGAGTTTCCCCCTAAAAAATACAAGGGTTTTTGGCAACTCAGCATCTGGGAATGTCAAGTAAAGTCTCTGTTACTGCAGCTGGACTGAGATTTAGTTGATTACATACATGAGTTATCACAGACATTACCTGATGTTGGTATATATACAGAAAAAAAATCTTCCTTAAATTACTCTCATCTAATTCTGTCCTCCAAGGAGTTGTGCTCTTTGAAGCCTCTTACACCAACCTCTGATAGTTGAAAAGATAAAGTAGAACCAAGTGAGGGAACATAAGGCCATTTAGTACCTTGGCTTTTCAGAAAGATTTCATGAAGACATACCCTTCCTTAACTCATCATCACTAAGTGCTGTTTAGTGAGAAGCAAATGATCGTGAAGAAAAGTATCGCTTCTTTGCAGTACTTAAATTCCAATGACTGTGGATTGCATAAAGACTAAACCCTGTTTTAAGTTATATCTACTCAGATGAACTATAATATCTGAGTTGTTGATAAACGACAAGAGTAATTTTTCAGAAAATTCTGTGATGGAGAAGGAGTTTTTCTGATTGCTGTGATGATGTTGCAAAATCTTCCCTTCAGCAGGTTTTTCAAATGAGGAAGGTTTTGATGACAAGATTACAACAGCTTTGTGGGCATGAGACTCAATACAGTCACAGGAAAATCCCTAATTTTTAAATGCTTTATTCCTATGAGAAGCTCTTGCTCAATCAGGAAGTCTCATTAAAATAATGAAGAATATGAACAAAAGAATGAGGATTAGTTATATGAATAATGACGCAGACATAGATACAAAATACTTTTTTTCTAGAGCGTGGCTTATTCAACTAGCATCACTGTCTGGAATCATATTAAAAAACTTCTGCGTCTCTGTCTGTCTGACTTTTGAAGGGTGGGGACTAAGCTAAGGAAAATTAACAATTATACGAGGCAGAACAGAACCATATTACTGTATGACGTATGTGTTGCAGAGAAGGTTTTTCCAAGAGCCTGTCTGCAAACAACAGTGGGATAGAGAGGCACTAAAATGGTTTTGAATGATTAAGTTGCTGTGGTTAGAAGTTCAATGCAAGCTAAAGTGTCTAAAAAAACCCCCACAGGTCTCTCTGTGCAAGCAAACGGCCATGGAAAAACTTAAAATTAAGAAAATGGTTAATGTGATTGATTAATATGGTAGCAGTTCTAGTCAGAATGTTCTGGTATTTCTCTTTTTTATCTCCCACCCACATCCAAGGGATGTGAATGAGACTCGTGATCTCTGTGGAGAGATATGCACGACCAAGGCACATCCCAGAGGTGGAACCATGTCCATGGTATCTGGGTGAATTTTGTGCCAGCCAGAATGAGAGCCGGGAGGAGAGGTGCATTTCTGTGACTAATGGCTGACACAGCTGTTAACCACCTTGCACTCCCTGTAGGAGCAATTAGTGTCTCTTCATGGAAGCTCAGAAGGGCTACTCAAGCATGGCAGGATGTGTCTGCGGCCTTGTACAGTAGCCAGAACATACCTGGGCACTCACACAGGGCAGGGAGTGAGTGAGTGATTTCTGTGGCTGCCAGTCGCTACATGCAAACTTTCTCTTGCAGCCTGAGGGGATTGCTAAGCATTTAACAATTCTTGTATTTGGATAGGTAATGTGCATTGCATCACTGCAAAACTAAGACCAATGCCTCAGACAAGTGATGCCCCAGTAACTCGGTGTTTTTCCATGCTTCTCTTTCATATGTGCATCTGAGTCAGAGATACAAGTACTGGGATGAAGTTATTTATGCTAGATCTGAGGTCAGATGGAAAAATCAGTGTGTCTGGGTGTGAATGTTCTTACACAGGTTTTTTGTAGTATCCAGGACCAAGAATCCTGGATGAGTGCAAGAACCTGCTGTCTCTTACGCCTATTTTTGGGGAAGGAAAGCAATAGAAAAGGGGAACATTGGAAAACAGGTGAAGTTCAGCACGGGGGAAGTGGCAAGAGATGGAGAGCAAAGAAAGCATATTGAAGCAGGAGAAGTTTAGAGCTAAGGAAGAACCAACCCAAATGGCATGCTGGTAGGAGATAGCAGCTGTGGAAGAGCAGGCATCACCTAGCTACTTGTACAACATGAGCCCTTGACATTTCAGTCTTCTACTGGCACATAAATGTTGGTGTGCACTTTAGGACCAGCACTGTGCTTGGTGGTGGTGCAGGCTGTTCCCTGATTAGGATCACCATGTCCCTGTTTAGCTGCTGCAATGCACTAGATGTGCTGCTAATGTAAATCTTCTGGTTTAGTTCCACCAGAGAATGAATCCAGCCCTTGCACACTAAGATAATTGTCTGAATAAACCTAGCCTGCCATAGGAGGGGAACAGTTACATGGAAAGCACTTCAGCACACTTCTGCTCCTAACTAAAACATTAGTTGTGTAACCACAATCAGCAAATGTGTCTGTGCTAAGCCTGTGTCCAGAGTGCTGTGCTCTGTCTGTGCACCAGTTCTGAAAAAGCAGTTTAACCCAATGCATTAGACTGGGAGTCAGGTGTCAGTGTTTCAGTGCTGGCTTTGCCCAGGGTCAGCTTTAAGACACTGGGAATATAATTTCCTCCTTTTCTGTCTGCTTTTGTGAATGGAAAATAATAACACTGATCTCTCTGAATGAGAAGTGCTGCTATTACTTCTTGAGGTCTTTATTTTCCCACTTGAACAATGTGCAAACTGATAGTGACCAACACATGTGTATGTCACTGTGTACCCTGAGGAATTATTATCACCTACAACCGCCTGTATCCCAAGTCATGCACGTGCTGTGACCATATTTTATGGAAGTGAGGACAGAACCTTGGCTTGGAAGAGGATTCAGTAAATGTACCCTGAGGGACTCAGTAGCATAAACTGAATTCACACCACTCTCATGGCCATCAGAACCTACTTTCTGCTTTATATGGACAGAGAGGGGAAAGGTGGCCCAGTGGTAGCTCTGCTGGCCTGAGGTGTGACCACTAACCTTACTGTGGTGGTGCATGTTTCTTGTGAGACCTGAGGAAAGTGATTTAGGGCCAGATGCTTCAGACCTACATACCTTGCAAATACTTTCCCTTAATTTCCCCATGCTTCTTTTTCTTATCTGAAAAGTGACTTTCAAGAATTTTCTGCCATGCAGGAGTCATGTGGGAGATAAGTGGCCTGAGACAAACACCAAAGATAAGTTAAGACTGTTATTTGAAAACTAGCTGAATGAGAATTGAAAGTCTTTAGCTTTAAGGGGGTAAGAAAAAGTCTTGGTCTTCATTGCATGCTATTTTAAGATTTGGGGACAAGTCTTTTTTAATGTTTTATCTGAACTGAGATTATCATGTCTGCCTGAAACTACAAATATCTGTTTGGTTTAGTTCTTTCCCATCCAAAGTGGTCCTTAAATGACCTCCCTGCCTGGAAGTCTCCAGCTTTTCGTTCTAACAGCTGGGCCACTGCCTGACACCATTACCTCCCTTTGATATGCCTGAAAAGTTAAAGGAAGTAGCTTAGTCAAACTTGGACAGATTTTGTTAGAGCCTGGAACTGATTCCCTGGCTAACACCCCATGCACTGAGAGGGATGACTTCTCACCCCAGAGTCACTCAGCACTCTGGATCTGACTTGCATATATTCAGGTAAGTGTTTGATTGAGCGTTATGCTTACAAGTTTGGATTTAAAATCCTGGGCAACCACAGCCCTTGAGCACATCTGTCAGAGCCAGATGGCCACTTTTGTCCAGGCAATCTAATGTGATGGCAAGGAAAATAAAGAAGAGGAAAAAAAACATATCTGCTGTGGAAATGTTGCATCTTTCAGATAAAAAGAGAACAACCACAAAAAAAAGGTTATGTCCACGTGCAACACTGGAAAACATACGGTGATTACCATGGAAATAACAATGAAATATGCTGCCTGTGTAAGCTACACAGTGCAGTACAACATATGGCAACCACCTAAAGCTTTCTGACTGTGAAGAACATATCTGGTCCCAGAATTATTGCTTCTGAGGCAATGGGCTGTAGTAAGATCACACCAACCTGCTTCCAGGAAAAGTCAGCTAGCTACAAATAATATATGCTTATAATTATACTATGAATATCTTGATCAGTAATCACTTGTGCTTCTTGTGCATGCTAGTTGTAAAACATAACTATCAGAAGACCAAGCACTATTTTCATAGAGTTATATGATAATCTGAAAGCAGATTGGCCTTGCAAAATGGACCCGTAGTCTGCTGCTCACATTAGACATGCTCTGTCTCTGTTACTGCTCCCTATGTTTTCTTCCCACAGGATACAGTAGGGAAAGGGTGGAAGAAAGAAAAAGACAGGAGAAGAAATTTTTCCTCATATACCTGCTTTGGATTATTCTGAAGCTCTAGTAACTTTAAATACATATGGCAAAGATGAAAATACTGGTTCGGATTCTGTTGCTCTACACAAATCCTTGCTTTTGTACAATGGAGTTTAGGCAGTAGTTATGAGTATGTGGGTTTTTTGTGGTTGTCATGGGAGAGCTGGTCCCTGTGTGTGCAAATGTGTATAGTCCTGTAGAAAAGCATGTGAAGACTAGAAGTCGACTCTAGACTGACCTCAGATTTTCTGTCGCTGGAGTAATAGAGGGAGGAACTGACTTCGATTTGTTGAAAAATAAAATTCCCCCCAGCAAAATGAGCATCTTGTAGAAAACTTCTTTACTACAATGCTTACATAGGTTACATATTTTAATCTTTATTACTTCTCTTTTCATCATCTCAGATTTTATCAGCGAAAGGCTTAAATCAGCTTAACTGTCCAAAGATTTCTGTTTGAATGTAGATCCCCAGGCATTTTCCTGCTTAGATGTGGAATGGTAATTCACATTCTACACAGCACAGTCACCTCTCCCTCCATGTTTAAAGAAGGGCCAACAAGCTTATGTGTTAGATCAATCTTTTAAATCAGTTATGATCTGATTAAATTTTCCATCTAGGCTTTGCCAAAGTCAACCTCAGATACATGATTCTGTGTGTGTACATGCATGTACACCTGTGCATAGAATCATAGAATAGTTTGGGTTGAAAAAGACCTTAAAGATCATCTAGTTCTAAACCCCATGCCATGGGCTTGGTCACCTTCCACTAGAACAAGTTGCTCAAGGCCCCATCTCACCTGGCCTCGAGCACTTCCAACAATGGACCATTCAGCACTTCTCTGGGCAGCCTGTTCCTTTGCCACACTATCACCACAGTAAAGAATTTCTTCCTTTTATCTAGCCTAAATCTACCCTACTAAAATTTAAAGCCATTCCCCCACTGTCCTATCACTCCCTGACCTTGTAAAAAGTCCCTCTCCAGCTTTCATGTGTGAAACAAGCACGAGCATGTGTATCTACAGAAAAAATAAGTGAAAGCATGCTCACCTGGGATCCTGTTGAGCATCACCCAGAAGTGCTCCTCAGGGCTGTAGGTGTCCTTGGACCACATCAGCAAAAGGTGCACTGGTCCTGTGGCACAAACTCCCCAAAGGGCCAGGTGACAGCCACATATGTGGAGCCAAAGTAGATGGTCAGCTTGTGCAGTGGGGGCATCTTGCACAAAAACATCCACAGCACGAAAGAAGAGTATAATTGCACCCTGTGCATGTATTTGGTGTGGGCAGTGACATGGACTGGAGGGCCAGCACACCAGCAGTCACGTTCTTCCCCTCAAGGCCTTTCAGCAGCTGGACAATGTCCTGCCTGCAGGTCATGAGTAGGCAGTGCCAGGGCATGGACAAGGCCAAGAGGTCTCTCATGCAGTGAAGGTCAGCCTGCAGCTGGGGGATGCTTCTGTAGACCATCTGCTCTGCCCAGGAGGTGAGGAAGGCATTGGGGAAGCAGCCCAGCAGGTGCTGCACTACCCACCAGAAGGGAAATGGTGCCTTGGCACCCATGTGGACACAGCAGACATTTTGGGGCATGTACAGCACCCTGAAAAGCTGCTTAAAGGTCTTGAACTCTTTGTGCAGTGTCAGCAGTACAGGCAGCAGGGAAGGCACTTCCTCAGCCAAGAGGGCACAGGTGATTTAGTGGTTCTATGTTATGTACTCTGTGCAATTAGATTCTCTAACTATGTTTTTAGACCATTTACCTTCAGAAAGAACACCTTATCTTCAATAAGTGCTTTACAGGCTCTTGCTAAAATCAAATTCACCAAGAAGTTCAGCCTCCTAGGAGACTTTTGTGCATGAAAATTAATGATGTAGAAAACAAATGGAAGCGAAACACTGAGAATTGGAACAGCAAAGAAGTAATATTTGAGTGTATTCACTACTGCTCAGAATAAAAATCTCTCTTGAAATGTTGCAGAGAGGTCCAATCAGATACCACCAACTGCTTGTTTTGATGGCTGTGCTTGCTTCTTGCTGGAGAATGCACACATCTGTCCGATGCACAGTATGCAACTCCTGCCCTTACTTCCAGTATCAGTAGTCTCATAGTCATCATTGATGTGGAAGCAGCATAAGTAGTGAACAACTTGCAGATGGAAGCTGCTCCACAGCACCCTGAAGATTAAACAGACATGTTGCATAATTACTGGCTTGGCAATGAACAGCTGGCACATATTTCACAGTGTTCCCAAATTCAGTTTATGGGTATGTTCTTGACTACTCCCTCCCCACTCTCCCTGCATGTATCATATAGCTATTAAAATTTCTGTGCATGCACCCTGCAACAGGAAGATCTCATATTTACTGCTTGTATAATTTTCTTTTTTTTACTTACAGGACCTTTTCTTTTTAACCACCCCAGTGTGTCAGTCATCACTGCTTCCAAATTGTGGAAGGCTTGTGACACGAAATAAATCCTATTTCACTGTGTCTCAGTGACAATTACACTACTTACTAGATCCTGCATATATTAGCTATTGTGGCCTTTCTGCTGTTTTATAACCTAGATGAATATAATTTCCAGAAGGCAATTATCAGAAAATCAGTTCCATACATACCATTTTCCAGCCAAAGAATACAAGATGGAGAACAACCACTCGTGTCTTCCACCTCTATATTCCTATCTTCATTATTCTTCCTTTCTCATGTAAGACCACCAACATTCAAATATAAGAAGCAAGAGAATAATTTTTGCCTCTGAGTAGTCATATCACAGCCATCAGGTTTTTCTCAGCAATGTTTTCTTCATTTGTAAATTTGGAATCTGACAAACAGTTTCCCCTAAGAGCCATGCATAAGTTGTGCTGAGCTCCAGACTTACATCCATTGCAAGGAACCAGGTTAGCAAAACCTGCTATTTAAACTACTTAAGCTAACCCTAGGCTTTCTGATGAGACATACTTATTTCTAAGAACTGTGCATACATCTGGTATAACATGCTTATGCAATGAGAGCATGGCTCTGATTAAAGTGAAATCCCTACTAAGTCTCTTTCTTCCAACTGAGAGTCTGTTCATGTGGATCTCCTGCCATGATACAGCACATCTGGGGCATGTAAACTTTTTCCAATGCCATGTTCTTTTACTCCAATGTGAAACAATGCTGAGGCAAAATCAGTTGATCTGAGATTATGCCAGTAAGTGTTCTGAGTGGCAGTCAGTTGAGCTAGAGAGGGAGAAATACCACCACCTGCCTTCCAACTCTTGCAGATAAGTCACCTCAAGCACTGGCAGATCCCTCCCAGAAGCTGCACTTCCCTCCTATCCTTGCCCAAAACAGTCTCTAGGATTCTCTGTTCAAACAGATTGAAGGCTGTTGGTAGTGCCTTCAGCCCATCAGATACAATCACAAGCTGTAATGAGCAGAGGAGCTCCGGAGCAGCTTTGTAAGGATTTATGGCCTATTTCTCCCAAGAGGAGCAGTGGTGCCTGACAGACCTGGCAATTGAGCTTGTCTGGAGACAGGAAGAAGCAGAGTCACTCCACACTGAGCAATCAGCCAGGGCAGGTAGAAATAGCTGTGGTCCTGCTGGAGATCCAGTGCAACCTTCTTCACAGACACCAGCACCTTCAGAAGAACAGCTCCAATGAAGCTGAGGAGCTGGAACAGATGTGAGCAAAGTCCCAGGGAGTAACAGAGACTCACATGAGAAGTCATGTGGAAAACACTGCTGCAGAGCTGAGACCACTATCCAAGTCCAGAGCAGAAATACACAACAAACACCATCCTGAGGGGAAAACATGTCCCAGCTCAGTTACAGGTGATTGCTGTCCTAAGGAGTGCAGACCTGTCCAGTGCACTTCAAACTACTGTTCCTTCCTAATTTGATTGCCTGACAAAAAAGGCAAATTGTCATGACAGCTGGTGACTACAAGGCCAGCAGCCTCTTTCTGTCTTCTGTGCACTCCACACACCAGGGAGTTCATCATCTTCCCACTTTCTTACTGGGTCAGCTGGCTGCAAGACCATTTCTCCCCCTCTGCCATAATCTTAACTTGAGACCTCCATCCAGCTGGAGTTAGGAAGATGTAGAAGGAGAAAAGCAGGGGGCAGATGCCAACATTCCTGCAGAAGTCAGGGTTGCATTGGGGAAGTCTCATTTGGGGGCAGAGAGCACAGATTGTTTTTCTGAGGTACCAATAACTGAGATCTTTCAAGGCATTTAGATGCCTTTAGAACTGTCTACTCAGATGCTTTTAAAAACTCCTTGAAGTACTGTATAACCTGCTACACAGCTAGGACAGCCTTCAAGATCTTAAAATATATACACATTATCTATATATGTATGTAAGGAGACTGTTCTCTCTCAGGTGTTGAAGTCCACATTACTAGCATGGTCCATAGCAAACAAGTAAAGCTACATACAGGAAACAAGATGAGTCTGCTCTTCATAGGAGTGCAATGCAAGGTTTAACTTTTCCTCTATTTTGTTGATGGGATTTTTTCCTTTGCATAGTCATTGCACCTTTGCAGAAATCCAGACTAACCATGATCTTTTGGTACTTATACCCTTGGGGGAAAGAAGGCTGCATGCTTGGTGCTACTTCTTAATCTTGGTACCTCAATTCTCTGGCACAGTTAGTATTTAGAAAACTGAAAACATACAAGTAAATGATTTCTGTGGAAAATCAAGTTGTCAAAACCTTTGGGGTTTGGGGTTGGGTTTTTTATTTTTTTTTTAGCACTAGTTCTACCTTGTGCTGCTCTGTGTGAAATAAGATCCATGCCTTGAATTATAGGCAAAAATCACAAAAAAACCCAACCAAATACCCAACAAATGAACCAAAACCAGTCAAACAAAGAAATAGTGTACAAGTCACATGAGCCACCACAATGGAAAAAGTCTCTCGGGTATTGGTGAGTTGTTGATTTTACAGTCTCGTTCAAAGTTCAGATGTAAGGAGCAGACAAGTCTAGATGTACATCTGAAGCATATTATGGCACTAGCCACCAGCAAGGTGTCAGGAGACCTCATGATGCCCCTGGCTTCTCCTGTTGTAGATTGTATTGGACCTCTGTATATTCTGGGTGCAAAAACAGAGTTACTGGGCAAAATGGTAAGAGAAGATTGAATTTACCATGCAATTTAACAAGTAGTCTAGGGGTCTGATGGCAGAAGTAAAACTGCTGCTGACTGCGATTTGCAGTGCCTCTCCTTTCTGTTGTTCCATGGACCTGCATTATAGCAATACTCATTTTAGCAAGAGTGTGGCTCCTATAGTGAAAACACACTCCCTGGTAGGCTTGGGGATTGAAATGTCTTACCTGTGGATGAATGGGAACAGACCTTTTCAGACAACGAGGATATTATCTTCTGAATAGAGTCAGTACTTGGTAAACTGCTTCTGGCCTTAATAAATATAGGTAATTGGTTTCTGCTAATTTGTTAGCTAATTAAAAAGCAAGATGCACAGGCTCTGCACACTGATTTTGAGTTTCTGTTTGGCCTCAGTCAGTAGTGATGAATGTTATGCATTTCATGTCTATTTGGAGTCAGTTGGCATTTTACATTCTATTGCCAGGACAAAACCATCTGTATCATTATATTCCTTTTCATGACCCTTTCACACAAAGATCTGGGTTTGAATTGGCACTGTTGTTAAAATCACAGCAAACCTGTTGTGAGCAAACACTTTTGCCTCAGTGTGGATTTTCTGGTTAGGAAGTGAAGGTAGCCAGTCTGCTGTTTTGTGCCCAGGTAGAGGATCTCCTCCTCCCACACACCTTCTCACACTAAGATTAAACTTCTTTGGTCTTGTGCTGGTTTGGGATGTTGTACAATGTGCACATTCTCTCTAAAACTCTACCTTTGGAGCAGCCCTGCCTGGCAGTGATCTTCTCCAACAAGTGCCTTCCTCACATGCCCCACCTGAGCTGGAAGCTGTATATATATATAAGTACTGTGTAACACAGGGGAAGTGAAACCAGACTGTGAGTGCAAAAGCAGTCAGAATTTATTCCTATTTCTCCTCTGTCCTCCCTTTTTTCCTGTTCAGAGAAGTTCCTGCCTTTCCTGCACTTCCCAGCCAGCCATAATCTGACCATTCAAAGAGAAGAAAATTCAAACCTACCTGAAACAGGAGTTCCCAGGCAGATGCACTGACACCGGACAGTCACAATGCAGCAGCACTGGCAGCAAATGGGAGGAGAGATGAAATGACACATCAAGGCAAATGCTACCTCAGCTCACATGGTCCAGTAAAACCATCGAGTAATCTAATTGTACACAGTCAGTGAGCACGTCTGTCTGCACAAACAGCAGGGGCCAGACAACACACCATCTCATCCACCTTTGTCTTGCTGTGCTCTCAAGCTCCAGGCACAGAGCCTCTTACACTGCAGGAACTTCACTGCTTGTCTGCATTTGCAGTAGACTTTGAGATATAAAGGTTTTGGGAATAGGTAAGCTGCCTAGTCTCTTAGCAGAGAGCATTTTGCAAGCCACACTTGCTACTGGTCCAAAGCAGAGCACTCTACTGGTCCCTTCTCCAATTAATTTCCAGCAGGGACATGTACTCACCTCTGTGCAAACTACTCCTCATCAACTGCTCAGGAGCAACAGCACGGCTTCCCTGCTCATTTATCCTCCTGCGCAGAGAAAGCAAGACATAATTAAACACGTCCTAATAGAAGACACGCAGGCTGTGGTGGTGAAGCTGGCTTTCTTCTGTTAAATATGACTAGATTTCATAGCTGACACTCGTGTAGTTGACACATGGCAAGAGATCTGTTTTCTTACTGCAGATTATGTACAGTAAAGTACAAATTTACACATATCACTATTATGTGCCCTGGAGAAGTGTCCAAAGGTAGCTTGCACTACATTTTGCAAGTATTTGGGATGCTTCTAGCTTTATCAACATGAAGCCAAGGTGTTCCACACAGTGAGCAAAGTGGATCAGCTGGTGTCAGACCATCAGGGAGGTAGGTGCCAGGTTGTGGCAGTGTCCCTGCAGCCTGGTCTCTGTATGGCCAAGGATCTGCTCCCAGCTGCAGGTGTGTTAGCAGCTAGAGGAGTAAAGAAACTCAATTTGCAGGTTGAGAGGGACCTGCTCTGCCATGCAAGTCTGACCACAGCCCGGCCTGCAGGCACTGGCTATGGCAGAGAGAGCAGGTATGTGGATCAATGTTATTATTTATAATGCCTACACTAAACATGCAGCATTATCATGCTCTTCTGAAAAGGTAATTTGTTGCCAGCTGTGAAATGAGCAGAGAACCCACAGGGATCTAGAAAACATCTACTGTCAGGAATGACTGAAAACCATGTATGTTTATTATGGCACTTAAAAAAAAGAAGGAAAGGCAGAAATTCTTCAAATATGTAAAAAAGATAAACCAGAAACAAATTCTGGTGCAAATAGGAAGGGCGATTATTCACCCTGTTTTCTGTGCATAGGACAAGAACCAATCATCTTAGCATCAGGAGGGGCAAAGATCAGACATTAGGGAAGCTTTCTAGTGATAAACAATTAAAATGTGGATTAGATTGTCTGGAGAGGCTGGAATTTTCCTGCTGATGGTTTTCAGGAGCAGGTTAGGCGTAGCTTTTTCAGCAGTTTTGCAGGTCATACTGGTTCAGACCTGATAATTTTCTAGGTCTTTTCCAGCTCTGTTTCCTATGATCATCTATATTACAGGACCATAACTTGGCTGTAGCTGAGTTGGGGATCTTATTACATTCAGCAACTGAAATGAGAGGATTTTGTCATCATTTAGAAATATGCTCATAATCTCTGCGAATTACCATTAACATATCATTTTGCTTAAACTCAGGATAGTCCTGGACCACTCAAGAAGGAAAACCATTTGTATGATACTTTTGTGATTCATCCTAAGCATAATGAAAAAATCATTTAATAAATGATAACTCTGTAACAGTTTACCTCTTGACAGGTATTTCATGTTTCATGTCTGTTCTCATCACAGCACAAAATTTCTTGATACCTATTCCATCTCTTTGCTTAGTTTTTCTTCAAAGAATTATCAGGATCCTCTTTCAGAGGACTGTGGTAGGTATCTGTTGTCTTTGATGTCTTCTTACCTGGGACAGATTTTTCATTAGATTTAGGTAGAACCAAACCACAACTTGCATTGAAAAAGTCTCTTCTCCTCTCTACCAGGCTGGAAGCATCTGTGAGGTGCCACCTTCTTTGTGGGGCTCTGGACATTCCCAAGGGGCTTTAGGATCAAAAGTGTCCCCATCACACTGCACTCCAGCTCTGCTCAGGGGGTAATGTTATACATCCTTACTGTTACAGCCTGCCAGATCCTTCATAAGTAATGACAAACCGCTGGAAGAAGTAATATGTGACAAGTGACAAACACTGTCAAGGAAAGAAGTTGGCCAGTGCTGCAGAGCTGCAGTTTTCTTCACAACAGTGGAAATGCTACGTTTTGTAGCCAAAAGTATTTTCTAAAGATTTAGCCTAAAATTTTCAAGTTTTATTGCCTCATACTTCCTTTGGAGGCTTTACTGTATATCAAGGTCTCCTCTTTATATAACCAACAGTCTGGGCAAAGTAACCTGTGCTGGTGAGCCAGGTTATTCATCTGCTTCATACTTCATAAACCCCAAACTTGTGCTTAAAATTACCACAGTTCTAACGTGAAGACAATCTTTTTTTACCCCCATCTTTCCATCCACAGACATATGGATGCCTATATCACCCTCTTCAGAGGGGACCTTGTTTTAAGCTCTATCTAGTTTTCACATCATCTCCATGTCTTTTTTCTACTTATCTTCTAGAGTTGCTGGTATACAAACGCCCAAAACCGCTCAGCAAAAGCCTCAAACTCCACTCCTGAACGTTTCAAATTGCCAAGCACCTTCCTATTTGCTTTTACTTTGGGTGGATTATGCATATGTTTTGGTCCCTTATTCTACTGCTTACACAAAAACTTTTTATGGCTCTCTAACGGGAAGGGGTGTGGCTGTAATTGCCACTCCACATGGGGTTGAAGGCAGACCCTGATGTCATTACCGAAGCTGGGACAATCTAGTCTCCCCATATTGGGTCACTGGAAAGTCATAAAGAGGCTAGAAAACTACTGGAAATCTCCTGCCTTGCACAACATCACATTCCTCAGCTCCTGCAGAGAGCCTTGTCTTGTTTGGT
Source organism: Calyptomena viridis (assembly GCA_013390005.1). NCBI lineage: Eukaryota > Metazoa > Chordata > Aves > Passeriformes > Eurylaimidae > Calyptomena > Calyptomena viridis. The sequence continues at coordinate 42,052 of WEIV01024747.1, forward strand.
CCCTTCCTGCTGAACAGCTTCTCCCAGGACAAGGTTTTCTTACTGGATTCCCCAGTTACCATACACACCTGGCAGCTCATGCTCTGGCATCTGTTTTCTGTCCTGTGATGGGTTATTTCACGGTGTTTTCTTTCTTTTGTAGCATTCCTGGATCTGTCTTTGAACTGCAACTCTACTTTGCTGTCTCAAAATTCTACAAGCGTTTGTTTCTTTTCTTCCAGTTTAGCTCAATTTCCCCATTTCGGAACTACTTAGAGTTTCTTACCTGTTGCTCACAACAATAATGCTCCTTTGTCTGAACCCTGAGCCTATATTTAGGTTAGTTTTTGCAATACTATGTTTTATTTGCAAAGAATGTGTGCAAGGGCTTTTTTCCCTGTACCTATAATAATCAGAAGAAAACAGGCAGCTTTATCCCTTGGTCCTGCTTACTCTATCTTTGTGTGAGCTCTGTTCAAGTGATTGGACAAGTTCAAGACAGAGGACTGTTTCTGGATGGATACACAGCAATTACATCCATCTCACAAGATCCTGGTCTGCAAATGGTTGGAGGCTCAAAGGGGGCCCAGAAAAGCACCACATTTGCTTGCCCATCTCCCTTGCTCTTCCAAAGTCCTCTGCATCTACTGGGGACACAATACTGGTCTGGGATGTTATGAGCCTGCTGAGTTCCTGCTCCCTCTCAGGGGCACATAGACAATTGCTTTTCTCACTCTAAGGTCCTTTTCATACACACACACAACTCATGACAGCTGCAAATACTGCCCTGCTCCAGGCTGTTGGTTGTCAGTAGATTGCAAAGCCTCTCCAAGTCAGGTCTTGCTCAGGACATTACATGAAGTCAGTGTCTTGAACAGCAGCTTCTATTGTTTCTGTGGTAACTCAACAGTATGGGAGTCTGAGTTGCTCCTGGTGGTTAGCCTGAACAGACCACAGAGAGGTACATTGCATCCCTCAGCAGGCTCTGAGATTTCTTGCATACCCAGCTTGCTACATCCAGCATGAGGCCACCGTGTCCTCTAATCAATGCAACAGTTCTTGAGTAACTTGCCTTCTCTGTCATAAAATAATGGTGAATTTATGTGCTTGTATTCTTACAGTACCATACTAAAAATTTCAGCCAGGCCATTTCATAGTGGAAGTAAGACTTTTTCCAGGGGCATTAGCTGTGGGATCTCCAGAGTTATAGCCACATTAATCATGAATTCCCCAAGAAACTGCCCTACCCCATTAAATACATTGGCATAATTTTTAATAAGGTCACCTGCCTTGTGTCAGCTGAGATGGAACAATTCCCACTTTCATTACCAGTTTGATCAATTTAATATCCAGCCTGCTCAGGGACTAAGCTCTAGTGATGCTGCTGTGTGTACAGCATGAAATTTGTGGTGTTTTACATCCTATTTCATTTGGTCTAAGAGCACACTATGTCTGTCGATGCCCCCCTGCTTTACCTTGCTCTCTTTCCTTCAGGCAGACCTGCTGTTGTGCTCCTTCCACACCGATGTAGAAAACTACACAGCCAGCTGGGGAGCTAGCTGGAACTTCTGCAGGTTCTCAATTTCTTCTGGGACCTGACTGCTTCCATAGGAACACCAGGACTGGGGTCCTCTTTCTACTGGATGCCCAGTCATATGTATCATGTATTCCACTGTGGATTCAGCTGCATAGACACTGCTGTTGTGTGTCAGCTCTTTGTAGTAAATCTGTTGCAGACCACCATACTGTCCCCAGGGAGTCTGTCCATGGCATTCATCAGTCAGTACCATGGTGACAACCTCTGCTGTGGCAGCAGGACCTGCTTCATGATGTGTGGCCAGTATCTGTATTGGGACTTGCAGAGTAACCTTTGTGCTGTTCCTTTTACACAGCTTTTGCAAAAAAATAAACAGTCCTTTTGACTCTTCTTATGCAACCACTTATCATAGAATTGTGGAATCAAAGAATAGGTTGGAAAGAGTCCAACCTTTGACCGAACACCACCATGCCAACTAAACCACAACACTAAGTGCCACATCCAGTCATTTCTTGAACACTTCCAGAGATGATGACTCCACCACTTCGCTGGGCAGTCCATTCCAATGCTTAACCACCCTTTCAGTGAAAAAATTCTTCCTGATGTTCAACCTGAACCTCCCCTGGCACAGCTTGAGGCCATTTCCTCTTGTCCTGTCACTTGTTAACTGGGAGAAGAGGTTGACTCCCACCTGGCTACAACCTCCTTTCAGGTTACTGTAGAGAGCAATAAGGTCCCTGCTGAGCCTCCTTTTCTCCAGGTTACAACCCCAGCTCCCTTAGCTGTTCCTCATAGGACTTATTTTCTAGACTCTTCACCAGTTCCTTTACCCTTCTGTGGACGTGCTTCAGCACCTCGATGTCCTTATTGTAGCAGGTGTCCCAAAACTAAACATAGTACTCAGGGTGTGGCCTCACCAGTGCCAAGTACGAAGGGAAATCACTTTCACGTTATTTCTGGCCACATTATTTCTGATACAGNAGGGAAATCACTTTCACATTATTTCTGATACAGGCTAGGATGCTATTGGTGGTTTTGGTCACCTGGGCACACTGCTGGCTCATGTTCAGCTGGCTGTTGACCAGCAGCCTCAGGTCATTTTCCAAAGGGCAGCTTTCCAGCCACTCTGCCCCATGCCTGTAGCAATACATGGGGTTGTCGTGACCAAAGTGCATGACCCGGCAGTTATTCTTGTTGAACCTCATACCTTTGGCCTTGATCCAGTAATCCAGCCTATCCAGCTCTTTTGCAAAGCCTTTCTGCCTTTCAGCAGATCAACAATCCTGCCCAACTTAGGGTTGTCTGCAAACTTACTGAGGGTGCACTTGATCCCTTCATCCAGATCATCCATAAAGATATTAAACAGGACCGGCCCCAGCACTGAGCTTTAGAAAACCCTAGTAGTGACCAGCCACCAACTGAATGTGACACCATTCACCACCACCCTCTGTGCCCGATCATCCAGCCAGTTTTAACCCAAGTAAGCCATGTGCTGACAGTTTTCAGGTAGAAGAAGTCCAAATAGAAGTCTAGGTAGACAACATCCTCATCCACTAGGCAGGTTACCTGGTCATAAAAGGAGATCAGGTTTGTCAAGCAGGACCTGCCTTTCTTAAACCCATGCTGGCTAAGCCTGATCTCTTGGTTGTCCAGTATGTGCCATGTGATTGCACTCAAGCTGATCTGTTCCTTAACCTTCCCTAGCACTGAGGTCAGTCTGACAGTTCCCTTGATACTCCTTCCAACCCTACTTGCAGATTCAGGGCATTGCCTTGACTAACCTCCAGTCATCTGGGTTATCATCATCCCCAGTTAATCAGGACTGATGATAAATGATCATTTAACCCCAAGCAGCTGGTTTTCAGGTTTTTTTATCCAACTAGTAGTTAAAAATGGCTGTCACCAGTCCATTTCATTTGGGCTTTGGTCCTTTGCAACCCTACTAATTGAGAGGATTTCCCTCTTGGCAACATGAAATGGGAGCATGGCTAAGCCATGAAGAGCAGGTGAATGACAGATATGTTCCAAACTTCAGACTGGATCGATATAAATATTACAAGTCTTCTTGAGTAAAGAAAGATTCTAAGTTTTTGCAGATTATTTTTACCAATAGTCTTCTGAACTTATTACTTAATATCTGAGGTTTTGAGGAGCTTCCTGACTAGCAACACCTCAGGAAAAAAAAAAATACGGCCAGGTGAGCATGTTAGAGTGACCATAGTTTAGTCAGTTCTGCAATCTATAGAGGAATAATAAAGGAAACTCCTGACTATTAGAGCACTGAGAACTTACACAGGGGAAAAAAACCAAATCACAACACAAAACTTCAAATATAAGCACGATCCACTGGCAGGCATTCTGTGAAATGGGACGAGTACCTTTCAGTTAGTATCTGCTTATGTTAAATGTTCACTGCCTTTTCCACAACATCCCAGTTAACAGCAAGCTGATACTAAACAGCGGTGTTCCAACCTGTCAGTAAAGGATATATTACATCCAGCCATCAGGATGCTGCTCAAGTTTGGGCCAATACTGTCAAGCCGCATCACCGCCGGGTATAGAAACTAAAGAAGGTCCCACTCGTATCCGCAAGCCTTCGCTGTCGTTTGTCCCCTGTGCCACTGGATGGCAATGCTGGCTAAAGTATCGCGGCCGGTAGCGGGGAGAGCAGGAGGACGGCTCCCAGCGCCGGCACACGGGCCGGGAAAGGACAAAGCAAGGCAGGAGTGGGCACTGTCGTGGCCAGCCCGTGGGAAACGCGTCCCGCTAGGACATCGCACTTCTTGCTGTAACTCGAACTGAAAGGAGATGCCCGACTCACGGGACGTGATTTCTCAGGACCCGCGCCTTTGGAGGACTCGGATCGTGGGAAGATAATACTTGATGTCTAGGTTTTAAGCGTCGGATGGAGCTGTCGGCGGGAGTGACTGGGAGTCACGCATTGCCGCGGCTTGCTAGAAATTGCCCAATTTTTATACTTAAAAACTGTACTTACACTTTGTAAAAAATGACTTTGTAAGCACGGCACGGCTCGGCTCAATGACTATTCAGTGAACTCATTTGAATGTGCATAGACAAGGCTTGCTTGAACTGCTGCATCAAAGAGAAATGCTGAAATGAGTCATTTGTGAATCACGGCTTATTTTCTGTTGTTAGCTCATCTGGAATCCCATGGTGATCAAACAGCGTTTTACAATGTGTTAATACATCGCTACTCCATGTGTTTAGCAACAGCTCTGTTCCAATAAATTGTAGGTAGTCACCCATTATAAAGAGGTAGTGTTTTCTGTCGCTTGTAAACTGGCTGGGACGAACTTGGAGATGAAAATATAAACAACATTGCATGCTGTTCCAAACATTCTTTTCCATGCTGCTTCCACTCCAATATCATACATGATTTCCATCTCCTTGCTTGCAGGGCACAGTACAACAAGAAGAGATTGCCAGCAAGGGCAAGTGCCCCCATCATCCAAAAGGCTGCAAGCAGAGTCTCCAGCAGCAGATTTCCAGGCACGGGAATGAAAGGGAGGCAGGAAAAAAACACCCACGGAAGCAGTTTAAGGTAAGGTCCTGTTTTCCAAATTGGTGGCTGTTTCCATCCTATGCCTTCAGCTGGCTGGAGAGCTTGGGCCAGACTATAAACAACTTCAGGCATCGATCGGCTCAAATTTGTAGGGAATGGTAATCATCCCCATTTTCTTCTTTTTTTTCTGTAGCAAACTGAATCAGTCCAGCAGGTCTGCAAAAAGTTGACAGGAGGCTGAGGAAGAGGGTGTGAATCCCTTAAGGCTGCTATTGTGATTGAACTCTCAGTGGTGTAAAACCACAGCCTGAGGTGCTGAGCTTCTACACAGAGCAACTGAGGCTCAGGAGGCAATTCCCTTCTGCCAGCTTTTTTATTGGAATGGCTGGAGAGGGAAATGTCTTCAACCAGTACAGCAAGCTTCACCATAACCCATCTGTCAGAGCCCTAAGCCCTGCCTGCTTATATATGAGTTACATGGCCATAAAGGCCAAATACTCTCTGCCATCAGCTACTTAGGTTTCTTCTGTCACACATAATTGTAGCTCAAAGGTCCTGAATAATTGCATTCCTATTGGTACTGATCCAACCCCAATAATAACCTTAATAAAGTTGCTCTTAACCAGCCACATGAATCCTTTTCAATCCCCAACCCAGGCTCAGTCATGCTGTAATTCGGTAGAGGAAGCCATTCACTGTGGGGCTAATTTAGTTTAAAATGCAGACAGTCTATTTATGGGACAGTTTTTTGTTCATGCTCTAAATTCTTATGCACAATCAACAGCCTGTAAACCGGGTCAAGCCAACACATGACCCATTAGTGTAGGCAGTTGGGGATTATAGCCCTTAGAAGTGTTTTTGCTGTGCCCCCTCACAAGTGAGATATATCTCCTACTTAGTAAATGGGCCCTGTTGTAGAGGAAAAACATAGAAACCCTTTTCCTGCACTCAAAATCAATTTCATATGATCCCCAAAAAACATTGAGATAAAGGCTATCACCTCACCAGTTGCGCTGCCAGGAGCAGGATTCCCAGGAACACGTAGAAGGGCTTTCCTCTTTAGAAGGTTCCACACAAGCACTAGATTGTTAACAAAACTCAGGTTCCTTAATGGGCCTAAAAGATTAAGTAGCAGCTTGTTCTCAAGTTTTGAAATGCAACCCGCAGTACACAAGACCAGACAGGGGTTAAGACATGACAACATCCAGCAGTGAAGCAGGCAGCAAGGTAGATGTCCTGGATCTTTACATGGAACAAGTCCCCTGAGGTAAACAATTCCTTATTTTTTTCTTCAGGGCTATTTTTAAGCTACCTGAGTTCAGCAGTGTGCCTTACCAAAAGTTTTGGTGAGACAACTTGATACTGTCTGAGGGGAGGGGAAGGGTGGAAACAGAAAAAGAAATGAGAGAGAAGCAGGTGAGAGATTTGGGGATAGTTTCCCCTGGTGTGGGGAGCTGTTGCCTTAGGGGTCAGATTTATGTCTGACAAAGAAGGCTATCATAGAAAAGCTGGCAGAAGGAATAATAAGCACTCCAGGTGGGAAACAAAGGGAGGAGAACCACCCGCCCATAAATACAGGCAGGGCAGGGCTACATCTACATTGCCTACAGCTGGGGCCATTTGTCTAAAGGCAGGCAAGGGTGTCAGGAGGGGAGGGCCTGTTTCAGGTTAGTGAGGTTGAGTGTAAAGCAGGTGATGCTGACTCGGGGGCAAGTGATAACCTGTCTGTGTTTGCATGCCATATTTTTCCAATGACACTTTGCAGAATGTGTGTATTTTCTAAATTGCCCCAAATAAACATCACACCCCTGGGACATGCACATCACTTACATGTTTTGAAATAAGGACTGACAGCTGGAAGACAGGAAAGGGGCTAAAGGCTTAGGACACTCATTTCTGTGGAGCCCATTTGTATCAGGACCTCCAACAGAGTAAACCTTGCCAGAACTCTGGCTGACTGGGTTTTCTTCCTCTATGTCCAGCTGTCTTAACACATCCATGTACCTTCAGGCAATTCACTTCATTCCTCTGTGTCCCAGTTATCTTGAAGACATGAGATAAATCATGCCAACTACTTCACAGAATAACCTTTACTATTTCTCTTAGGATTTTGCCAAATTTTTGTGTTGAATTCCCTCTGCTTCTGTCTTCACCTTCAAAGAAAAATTGCTTATATTGCAACCCTGGTGTAGAGAGATAGACATGTATTTCCCATGTACTGCCTGTCCAATTTGTAAGTCTGACCCTTTGAAAGTCTAAGAAACTTCAAATACTTTTTTTTTTTAACTTGTTTTCTTTAAGGCTCTTTCCAGTCTGGACTTCATGCATACTGGGAGGTACAGAGATGTAGAAAAGCTGATGATAAATGTCACGGCTCCAGGAAGTGGTGCTTTAAAGACATTAGTTACTTTGGATAAAGTTGCCAAAGAAGGCAACTCCAGGATCTAAAACAGGAGAAGTAAGGAGTAGAAATGGCACAGCTTAAATTAAAATCAGGCTGCTGGGTAGCGTTGTCCAGGCTGTCCTCTCAGAGCTCTTCCACTTTCCAGCCCGATGTTTCCGCTGCTAGATTAGAGGGAGAAAAGCCTGGGGTTGTTCTTCAACTGATTTTCCCCAAAAGGAGACACACAGGGGCGCCAAAGTCTTAGAAAAGAAGCCTAAGCCTTTTTCCGCATCGCTCGTCAACCAGTGCGGTCAGAGGGCTTCGCTCCCGCTCCGGAGCGGGCAGCTTTAAGGGAGCAGCTCATCTGCTCAAGACTGATTCAATTTGCAGACGCACTGGGGCTTCGCAATCCCTTAAACTTGCCTGGTGTAAACAGGCTGGGTGGCTGCTGGCTGCTAATAAATCTATGCCTCTCCCAAAGGGAGTCCTGAAGAGAGATGGGTGTGCCCAGGTGTGGGGGTCTGATTCCTGTGGGAGGCTGGTACATTGCTTTGTCCTTCTTGCACAGCACTTGCAAGCATGGCCTCAAACTTGTTCTGGACAAATTTCCCAGACGAATTTGGAAAAGTGCCATTGTATCAGTATGGTAATGCCACCTTTTGGAAAATAAAAAGTTTGTTTGTCCAGTGTCCAACTAACCGTTTGCATTCCTGGGTGTGAAGATGATGGTCTAAACCTCTGTCATGTCAGTTTGTGTTTGTGAGTTGGATCTGGAATGGTGCTGTCTGCAGCTGCTGGAGTGGACACCAAGGTGAAAATCCCCAGGACAGCTGTAATGTGGGTGCACGTCAGCCATAACCTCCAACCGCACCCTGATCTCCCTTTGGTATAGGGAGGAAGCTGGTGCAAGAGAAATTACATCAGCTCTGGACTGCAATTGGATTACACATATAGCGGGTTGTTATCCCTCCAATGGCTATGTGGAATGATTATACCAGATTAGCCAGTGCACAGCCTACTCTTTCACTCAGCTCCAGAGGTTTTACTCCATAGTTGTCGGGGAGGAAGGCAGGATATTTTGGTATAAAACACCACACAAACACAACTGAGCCAAGCAAACTAGACCCATAGTATAAGCTGCCATGGAAAAAATAAAAAAAGCCATGTTTTTCACTGTTTTGTTTTGCTCTCCACTGAGTGATATATATCTTAGTGACAAGTTGCTCTAGCCATACAGCATTGCTTCTAATACCATAAAATGTTGTGGGGTGTAAACATGTGTTAGGACAATGGCTAGAACTAGTATTAAAGGCTGAATGCATTGCAGTTGCATACAAGCTGGGCTAGATTAAAGACTACAGCTTTGGAAGCTCCTTGTAAAAAAAAAAATCTCACTTAAGAGATTTTTTTCTGGAGATTAATTTTGGTTTGGACATCAGAGCCTCCAACAGTCATTTTCCAGTAATATATCTTTTTGTAATTATTTGACACTTTGAAATACATGCCTTGCAGAGAGCAGTTCCAAAGTTAGCATACAAATATCCAAGTAGATTTTATTTAAACTCTGCTGTGGGTAATACTGGGCTTTATTTTTTAAACGCATCTTATTAGGGTGTTTTATTCAATGCAGTAAAGAATGAAATTCCATTTCCATTATATCATATGATGCCAGGATGGACACAACACCAAAATATCATTGGAGAAGATGAGAGTTTCAAATGTGAGTGCCCAAGTTTAGATGTCAAAGAGCACAGTTAGTTATCTGACTGGAAATGGCCTGTTTTATGGAGATCCCAATTGCCTGCTCCTCCTCTTACCACTTTCCTGCCTATGGGACATGTTGCCACCGGGAGTAGGAGAAGCAGATACTGTTCTTGTGGTTAGTTCAATCCCAGTTAGTTCTTGGTTTCCTTGCCTTACCTTGATCTCCAGCAAACCAGCTGCAAGACCTTGGGGAAATTCCTTATCTTCCCCTTGCATCAGTTTACTTAACTGTAAAGCAGATAATCTATTAACACTGTACTTCTTGAAGGTTTGTTGAAGCTTATTATGCAGTAATGAGTGCTTTGAGAGGGAGGTAATTATAAAAACGACAGTGTTAATATGACATGAAGGTAACATGAAGTACCTCTGTTCTGCTCCATGCAAGTCAGCAGAGCTCTGTTGTTTGCTTTAGCAGAAGCAGGGATTTGGCCTATGCTTAAATGACTTGCATTTGTTTTTCTTCTTGAATGCTAATATAGAGTTAAGAGATAGCATTACAAGGAAAGCTCTTTCCTGCCTATGTGTGAATATTTAGCAGATGAATTAGCAGGGCACAGTTTCTGCTTCTCCACAGTTTTTAAGGATGACATTCTAAGCTGCTACAGATCAGAAGATACACTGAAATTACCAGATCAAAATCCTTCCCATGTGAGCATACACATACAGAATTTATTTTACTGAGCAATTAAATGTGTAAGATAAATATCCCTGAGGGAGGAGGGTTGTTTGAGGTTTTATGGCATATCTTATTATGGGCTCAGTTTCGAAATCTTAATCCAAGCAAAACTCCCAATGTAGAGACTTAGTGCTGGAGTGTAACTTGTGTTTCATATTCAGGATATGTGGAGTTGGCTGGATGTGTGCACTTGCATCAGTGGATTTTAGGATGGGGGACAGAGAAGGCAGTGAAGGTTCACCTAGAGAAAAGAAGCCCTTCCTAAAACATTTATAATTAGCAATAACGCTTTGATCAAGCAGGACACATTAAAGGACCTTAGGCAGCACACTGCTTTCTGGATTTCACCTGACAATATAATTGATGAAAATGGAAAATAAATGTTAAACAAAACTTATTTGTAATTATTTTGTCGTGGCATGATCAGTAAAACTGCAATGTACTGCAGCTATGAGATTGTTGGCAAAATAATTGCCTGTGTTTCAAATGCAAAAGCTTTTTGGAGGACACATGAGCAGTCAGAATTGCCCAGAAAATACTCCAATTTTATGTCCAAGCTGAAAATGCAACTACTTTCTTAAAACTACGTGGGTTTTGGCTGTTTAGAAAATGAAATGTGCAACAGGAAAAAAGTGACCAGGATGGAGTGAACAAATAATCAGATCTTGACATGCTTACAGTGGATAGATTTATTTTTCTAAAGATAAAATTGCTTTGTGGCTTTGGCCTGAATTTATTGTGCTTTACCAGAAAAAGAAAACTCACAAGCATTTGTATCTAAGACCATGCAACTACTCCCCGAGTAACCAAAAAGAGATGAAGCAAACTTTTACCTCACTGATGGTTTATTCACAGGGATGATGAATTTTAGAAGCTCGTTTCCTGGAGATGGCAATGGCAGTACCCAGCCCTAAAGGGCCTAGGTTGAGAAGAGGTATCTGGTGAAGCAGAGTGTACCTGTTCCTTCCCTTACGAGATCTACAGCATGGGAATTTGTACCATGTGGTTGCTCATGCAAATGCCGGCCAGCCCTCGGTAACTGGATTGCATTGGCACCGCAGCTCAGTTTTAACTCTGAATTACTTGCCGGTTTTGCTTGTTTAGTTGCTTTAGTGTGCTTAGTTTAGCAAATAAATATTAGCAGGAGAGAGCCACGCACTCCTTGGAAAAACTATTTTTTCTTCCTCTCCTCCTAAAAAAAAGTTTTCATCTTGCTTCCAGAAAATTGCACTCACACACCTCTCCCACCCCGTCATTTGACATTGAAAAAAAATAGCTATTTATATGTATTTATAGCTATTTATATGCTGATTTCAAAACTAATCAGAACCCTGACAACATTCTGAGGATTCAACAGGTGTGCCGGAAATCAAGTTGGTTTCGAGAGAAGGGTGTGGGGTGTGAGGGGGGCGACAAAGGTCTCGCGGAGAGGTACCAGAGTGTCATAACTCAGGGGCACAGCATCCTCATCCTTCTCCCACTCCTCCGCGGAAGCTGTGCAGAGGCGCCGGCTCCGCGTCTTCTCCACGCGGGACGTCCCGCATACCCCTCCAAAGCATGTCCCAGAGCGGGGATCCTGAGGGGGGAAGGGCAGGGAAGGGGCATTTGGTTTCGTGAGGTCCCGGGAGCGAATGAATAGACCTGTTGCACGCGGCGAACTTCTCTCCCGTGGGAAATGGGCTTTAGAGAAAACAAACTCTGCTAAAATGAATAGCCAGGAGGCAGCGCGGTGGTCAAGACGGTCGCAGGCGGGAGCGTACGGATTTCTTCTCTCATCCTCCCTTTTCTTTCTCAACATCCCAAGTCGCTCATGGAATGGGCTTCCCGGATCCACTGGCCGCAGGACTGAGACTGCTCCACTCGGGGAGCCATCTCCCCCGCAGCAGGGCATAAACACAAGACACAAACCCCCAAATCAGCCGAGGAAAAACCTCTCCGCTAACACGCGAGACGCAGCACCTCCTCTACTCCGGCACCAGCCTTCCAAGACTAATTGAATCATGTTGGACCGAAAAGTGCGAGCGAGGAAGGGCGGGAAGTATTCTTTTATTGTTTGTTTGTTTGTTCTTCTTTTTGTCTTTGTTTTGTAGGTTTTGGGGTGATAGGATTGTTTTTAAGTCGTGCCAGTTTTCGCGTCTTTGCTTCTGCTCCCCTCTCTGCTCTAAAGTGAGCCCGGGAAGACGCCTAGTGCCCAGAGTGGAGACAACCCTCATCCCAGGGGCAGCCGCCGTCCCGCTTTCCTCCAGCCCCGTAAAGCCGAGGTAGACCCACACCAACCTGAACCTCTCCTTTCTCCCTCCGAAAATACCGACGCCTGGAGTTCAGCCCAGGCAGAGGACGAGGAGTGGGGTGCTTCCTCCCACCCCCGCCAGGGAGCAAGCCCACCCCGCTGCCAGCCGCAGACACGCGTCCACCGTGGTGCATCTGTCCCGGATGGAGCGGAGCGGTGCCTTTGCCGGCCCTGGGACTGGCTGGGCTGCAAGTGGCCCCCCGGGCGAAGACCGGCCACTGCCAAAAAACACTTTAGGGAGAAAAAAAATAACAAAAAAAGAAAAAGAAAAAAGTTATTTCTGTGTCAGTGAGCCGGCGGAAATCAGCCTCGCTGAGTTTCTCCCCAGCCAGGCGTCACTGGGGCAGAGAAAAGGGAAAAGCAACAGTGAGAAGAATAACCAACCCTAAACTTCCCCCAGAGAACCGCGAACTGGATTTATCCCAGCATTCCTGCGTCTCGCCCCCAGGGCAGGCAGATCAGGCAGGAGAAGAGTACGAAAGATCTGTCCGGCAGCTAAGGGCTCGGCTGGGAGGGATACTCAGGCGTGAGAGGACCTCGGTAGCTCAGACCGGTTGGGGAACCTCGACGCCGGCAAGGGGAATGCTTCCCAAGAGCATTTCTTCCCCAATTTATCGCTGGGAAGAGATGTGTGGCAGGGTTTGGCCGTAGGGATACTGCTGGTGGAGGGAAAGGGGATCGGGCAGAGCTTTGCCCTGTCTGCTGCCCGCGCTGTGACACACAGCGCGTCCATTGGAGATAACTCAGAGGCATAGAACTCCGCAGTGATTCTCTAGGATCCACCTGCCAAGGCCACCGCCAAACTGTGAACCAGACGGTGCGACACAGAGAGGCGAGGAAAAGAAAAAATAAAAAAGCTGCATCTGTCTTTGCGCTAAAAGTTTTTTCTGGGGAGAGAAGTTGACTCAGCTTCACCTTCCCTTTTCACAGGGAGGAGGCAGGCAGCAGAGCAGGCAGGACGAGGAGGAGCTGGCACTTCAGGGGTGACAATAGCCCAGGGTGCGGCGATTTCAGTCCCCTACGCGGGCCGGGTTTGCCCTCAAGGCTGTGCGAGAAAGGTGTCCTCTAAATGCCCGGGCCAGAGACGTCGAATTTACCCCCGAAGTGCGGTCGCCAAATGCCCCAGGGAAGGAAAAAGGAGCGTCCCACAACCTCGGGCTCAGCAGCGAGTCCAGCCCATGGCCTCCTCCCCTAGGCTAAAAAAAAAAAATCCTGGATGAGCCCGGCGCAAGGCAGGACTGCCTACAGCCCGAAAGCCCGACTCTCGCTGGCTGTGTTGGAGCCTCCTCTCTGCCAAGTACTGCGGGGCAGAACTGAGCTGCGAAAGCTGGGTCCTGACCCGGGAGATTTAACCCTGTGTGGGGAGGGTTGGAGTCAGGGAGAAGGGAAAGATCCTACCTGGAGAAGTGGCACCCAAGTTTACTGTGAATGTTTCGCTGAAGGCCAACTTAAAATTAGATTAATTCACATACCCTCCGCAAAACAGTAATAAAAGATAATACATTAAATAATAGTTAAAAGGCAAAAATTGCCGCCTCCTGGAGAGGGCTTGAAGGGACAGCACGCCCGGCAAGCGGAGAAAGAAGCGGTAGGGTTCCAGAGCCACGAAATCTCCGCACATCTTACTCATCCCTCTATCGTTTTGCACCAGACTGTCTTTGCTCCTCGTCGTCCCCGAGTACGAGCCTCCCCAGGACCGAGGGGGGTGGGGAAGGGGCAGAGCCGGGTAATTAAATTCCGGTGCCTGGTTAATTGGTGTAATTTGACGCTAACTGTACACCGCGGGCCGGCGCTGGGAGCGGTGGTGCAAAGCGCGCCTCGCACAGCCCATTGACCGCGCCCCGCCCCGCCGCCGCGCAGGAGCGTCCCCTCCGAGGGGGCCCGGTCCCCGCCGACACCGTCCTGCTGGGGCGGCGGATAAGAAGCAGAACCCCGCAGGAGCAGGCGATTCAACTGCCCCCGGCCAATAGCTGAGGATGCAGGCTCTCATTTTCCTCTTCCCACCTACCTGGAGACAGGGCTCGAACTCCCTTCTATAAGGTTGTTAGGATGGGGCAAGGGGGTGCGTTCCCCTTCCTCCTGCTGGAGACTGGGACCAGCCTACCACCCAACCCAACACAATGCGCCGACATTCAGGAAGCCTTAAAATAACCCTTACCTGGGACATAATGCCCCATTCACCTGTCTCTGAAATGCAAAGGGATTGCTGTGCAACTGTGAAGTGAAAATTGTTTGCATCCCTCTCCAAACTCTTGTAGTTGGAGTACTGCTTTTCCCCAGACCCTCAATGCCCAACTCCTGGAGGTCAGGCAGGGGCTCCCTCTCTAGTTCGGGGTGTAAATTTAGAGCTGCACTACGCCCTAGACTTCCCAGGGCACTTCGGCACTTGAATCCCCGAGGGGAAAAAAAAAAATCAAAACATGGGCGGGGACAAGGGGTGCGGACGCGGAGAGCTTCAAGGGCCACAGGCTGTCGCAGGCCAGCTTCCCCCAGGGGACCGCAGCATCCCTCATCCCTCACCGCTCCCGCGCAGCCCGGCGGGCCAGAGCCTGGCCAGCCAGGTGTCGCATCACCCCGGCCGCTGCCGCCCGCCCCTCTCGGCCCTCGTACCGGCGACTGGGAAGACCATCTGCACTGGGGAGATGTCTTTATTTCTCCCTGGACTCCCCTGGCCATATGCAGTGCCTCCGTCACCGAGTTGGGCTAATTCAGCCCTCCTGGTGCTTTGCCTTTTGGGACTATTATTATTATTATTATTGTTATTATTATTACTACTATTAGCCCGTGCACGCACTCCCTAGCATCTTGCCCCCGAGGTAACCTACAGGCTCCTCGATGAAGGCTCACCCTCCCCCACCCCGGCCACCGGGTCGGGCACCTGAGCTCCCTGCACGGGGCTGGGAGAACACCGGGGCGGCGAAGACGATGGTGAAGTGGGCAGGGGTCCGGCGGCTGCAGGACGCCCGAGGCATACTCAGGAGCCTCCCGGGGGGGCGGCGGTCGTGGCCCCCGGGAGCGACGGAGCCGGGCGGGCGCGGTGGGAG
>WEIV01024747.1:71119-109514 GCA_013390005.1 Calyptomena viridis
GGTCTTCAGCCACCTACAACCGTGTATCCCATCCCATGTGCCTAAACACCTCTCTGTGGGAAAGCAATGTTTTGGGGAGATCTGTGAGCAGGAGCCAAAGTGGGAATGCGTGTCTCCCCCCAAGCCCCTTTTCTCAATGCCTTTCTGTGCGGAGCAGGGCAAAGTCTAAAAACGGAGGGAGATCTCTGCGGGAGAAACTGGACAAAATAGGACTAAACCTGCCAGCTGGGAGGCGTAAAGCTGCTAATGTTACTTTGCTCACATCGCTAGTGGAGGGTAAGTGACTCAAAGATCTGGGAGAGCTTGTTTGGAGAATGTGCCTGTTGCTTTTGCCAAATGGCAGAAGACTTCATGTTGAGT
The DNA here is from genome assembly GCA_013390005.1 of Calyptomena viridis. Taxonomy (NCBI): domain Eukaryota; kingdom Metazoa; phylum Chordata; class Aves; order Passeriformes; family Eurylaimidae; genus Calyptomena; species Calyptomena viridis. The sequence goes on from WEIV01024747.1 coordinate 71,480, forward strand.
TGTTTGTTTTTTGGTTGGTTTTTTTTTTCCCAGAATCAATGCTTCTCATTGGCATTTGGAAGGGCATTATTTTCTATGTCCTTTGAAAAGAATGTGTTAATTGTGTGCCTTTGCTCTTTGTTTTAACCTGAAATGGGCTTGTGTGAGTCTTGCAGACTCAGCATTTATTTGCTTTTAAGTTTCTGAGTTAGATGTTTTCAGGGTCCCATTTTGCTCCCTCATTCAAATGAATAATCCCTCATGGGAGCAGCATGGGAAGGATCCCTGTGAAGGGGGGGCTATGGGCTTAGCCCCATAAGAGACCCCTGAGTGTCGAGTTGGAAGTTACAGGCAGCAAAGCCTCTAATACTTCACTGCAGTCGTTCTGCCACAGGTGGACAACCAAGCAATTTTAAATGTCAGAAACTGCAGCTACTTCAAGTTTGTTCTCCCTCCCAGCCTGCAGCCACATAACAGTAAATCATTTAGCTTTTCTAACATCTGCATTTGAGAAATGCGTGACCATTACTTCCTGAATTAATTTGAGAATCCTTGACCTCAGCCATGAATTAATGGTGTCCTGAAAGCCTCACAGTTGCACCACCACCAGCCTTTACTCTCTTTCCGTTCTTATTTTCAGAACACATGTTCCTTTGGCTATATCGCTCTCTTCTACTTTGCTTTGGCCAGAAAAGGTGCAACTTACTTTTAATGTCTTGGGATGTCTTATGCTGTCTGTCCCAGGATGTGGGAAGCTCAAGAGTTTGCAGTCATTTAGTTTTGAAGCAGTGGCTATGGCACACTAACTGACACAAAGTATGCCCGAGGCCTGCAAATAGATCCTTCTCCTTTCCCCCTCCTCGTGGGTTCAGCTGCATTTTAGACATGTTCATTTTGCAAAGCGCTTTTAAGCTCAGCCCAAGCTGTGCAGGTTTATCCTAAGTTTGGTTGTGTAGGCGGGAATTTATTTTGTTGTTGCTTCACATTCTACGAGAAATGTTTCATGTTCAAAGGGACAGGGAAAGAAGTGTTGTGTGATGCCAGGCTTTAAACATCGGGATTAGTGAATGAACTACATTCATACTGCGTGAAAATTACTGCATCTTAGTGTTTTTGAAAAGGCTTTGCAATTGCATTGACATGCTGTACTAAAAAATCACGTGGGGAAAACTTGTAAAAAGTCTAGATCTGGTAGATGCTTAACATTATTTGTGATGTTAATGAATATGGAGAAGGTTTTATGGTAATCTATTGTTCTGTTTGGCTTTCACATACAAGGGTTTTAAAAGGATGATTTTTTAAAAAAACAAAACCAGAGGCCTGATCTTCTGATAACTTAGTGATGGTGGCTAATTTTGGGGGGATGATAGTATAAACATTGCTGGGGCTTTGAGTCCTGTAGCAATGAGGCAGTTTCTAGAGTACTGTTATTGTTTATGATCCGCTCCATTTTATGGAAACAAGCTCACTGGACTGAGGCTTTGAAGCTCTAATTGGCGCATGCGTTCTTCCGGAGCTAGAGCTAATGGCAGGAAGCCCTGCAGTAAAAACCAACTGGTTCAGGAAATTAAAACCAAAGATTTGAAAATCAACAAAACAGACAGACTCGGTGGAATGACCCTAAAATTCTCATGGTTAATCGTTTGGGGGTGAACATATAATTATATGCGATCAAGTTAAATTTTAAACACTTAGCTGTTTAATGCATTTTATTTAGAAGAGCTCTAGGAGTAATTATGATCAATATTAATCATTGATGCATTGTAAAATAATGTAGAGATGTGGCTGAGGCAAACACATTTTCAGAGTAAATAGCTGTGAATAAAATGTACATAAATGGCTCTCTATAGTTATGAATACGTAAATCGAAGCACATATTCTAGGTGGATGGAGCCTGTCTGTCTAAAAGTATCTGTTAGTCAATGTAAACCTCAAAAAATTCTTATGTGAGATTTCACTTGTAATGATTATCATGAAAACACACGTTTGCATTGCCTTCGATTGGAGCTAAGAAAACTTTTGCAAGATAAATTGTGATTAGCATGTCTTGCCCTACCTTTTTCAAAGAGAAAAATTCCAAGCCTTTTAGAAGAAAAACCCAAGTAGAATGTAGTGGATTTTGTGTTGTTTTGTTTTGTTGTTTGTTTTTTTTTCTAATGGATTTTGCCTCTGTGAGATGCCTACTGATGAGTTGTGTGTTTCTTTCCATTCCCACCCATGCCTTCCTATTCAGGAGAAGCAGTACATCTAGCTAGAGATTTTGGGTACGTTTGTGAGACAGAATTTCCTGCCAAAGCAGTAGCTGAATTTCTCAACCGACAACATTCCGATCCAAACGAGCAAGTCACAAGAAAAAACATGCTTCTAGCTACAAAGTAAGACATTTAACTTTCTGGCATGTTGCTCAGAAATGAGGGAGGGGGACAAACCAGAGTTTGGGGCTCTTATTTGTGAACATATTTGTTTGCCACATAACTGGTGGTTGATGGTTTCGCAAATTGTGAGGGGGTGTATTTGCCTTCCTGGTACAGGAGAACTCTATAACCCAGCTTGGTTTCCATCAAGTCAATTTGTGCAGATTACCTTGAAAGCAAGTTGTGAAAATTGTGGGTGGCTGTTTAGTTGCAGAAAAAGCAGTAATTCTTCAGAGCAAAACATTTTCTGGGCCTATTCACTTAGCTTATCAATTGAGGTAGAAAGGGAAGGCTTCCCATTGACAGTAAAATAAAACCTGGATGTTATACTGATTTCAGTTCATTAAAATTGGCAGTGGTTCTTTCTGCCTAAGCACCTCTGTTACTTAGCGAATATAGGGATATTAAAAATATATTTTAAATGACAATCTGTATGCAGTTAAAATGCTAGCAGAGTTTATCATTGGTGGGGCTGCCTAGACTTCCAGGTGGTGCGTGAAAAGAAAATGATTGTTTTGATATGTTTGCTGAAAATTAAAAGGGTTATTTAGTAGCCCTTAATTACCAGTGGAGGTGTCACCAAAGGGCACAGTGCCAGAGGACACAGGCTGAAGATGGGAGACACTTTATGGCTGGAAGGCATTAACATGCATTTTAGAATACAAACTGTTTCAACATGCCTCTCAGCTCTCTTGCTATAAGGTGTGTTATTTCCCCAACTTCTGTGCAGTGAGCGGATGATATAACCTGTCTTCTGCACTGTGCCCTCATATCCTCTCTTCCCACCTCCCTGGAAGGAAATTTCCAGACCCTGGTTAGCATCAGCCTTCCCCTTTGTGGAAAGGTCCCTTTGGATTTGGAGATAGAGATGTACATATATAAATGTTTCAGACTACCCTAATTTAAAGACTCAGGTCCCCTTTCTGCCCTCACTCATTCTTCCTGATACACAGGTATGTTTTAGTCTTGTGAAGGAAGAAGCCCACGTCTCTCTCCAGTTCCCCTTTCCCCCCCCCAAAAAAAAAGAAAAAAAAGGATCTTCCAAGATGTGGATAAATCCCTTAACCTACCTGTGAATATCACAGCCCATCTATTACTTTCCAGCTTGCTGGGAAACTTTAAACTGCATATGTGCTCCAAACTCTGGTTGAGCAGGGATGTGTGATTGTGGAGACAGTACTGGGGGGCTGAAACATGGAGGTCAGCAGGGGTAGGCAAGAGACGTGTGTGTCTGTGTGCCTGTTATTTGCTTGAGTGTTGGCTGGGGCTGGGGCATGATGTGTGCTGTGCAGTCAAGTGTGCATGCAAGGTGAAGGGAAGAGGTTTGTGCGTACTGGGGAAGTGTGGGAATTAGGGGGAAGGATACATAGAGAGGAGAGGGAGAGGAGAGAGAGTGTGTGTGTGTGTGTGTGTGTGTGTGTGTGTGTGTGTGTGTGTGTGTGTGTGTGTGTGTGTGTGTGTGTGTGTGTGTGTGTGTGTGTGTGTGTGTGTGTGTGTGTGTGTGTGTGTGTGTGTGTGTGTGTGTGTGTGTGTGTGTGTGTGTGTGTGTGTGTGTGTGTGTGTGTGTGTGTGTGTGTGTGTGTGTGTGTGTGTGTGTGTGTGTGTGTGTGTGTGTGTGTGTGTGTGTGTGTGTGTGTGTGTGTGTGTGTGTGTGTGTGTGTGTGTGTGTGTGTGTGTGTGTGTGTGTGTGTGTGTGTGTGTGTGTGTGTGTGTGTGTGTGTGTGTGTGTGTGTGTGTGTGTGTGTGTGTGTGTGTGTGTGTGTGTGTGTGTGTGTGTGTGTGTGTGTGTGTGTGTGTGTGTGTGTGTGTGTGTGTGTGTGTGTGTGTGTGTGTGTGTGTGTGTGTGTGTGTGTGTGTGTGTGTGTGTGTGTGTGTGTGTGTGTGTGTGTGTGTGTGTGTGTGTGTGTGTGTGTGTGTGTGTGTGTGTGTGTGTGTGTGTGTGTGTGTGTGTGTGTGTGTGTGTGTGTGTGCTTGGGGGCAGCAGCCCCCTTGATCCAGGGGCTTGTGCAATCTAGCAGGGAGAATGCACAGGCTTTGCTGCCTCCAGTGATGGTTCATTTCTCTCCCTCTCTCTTCCCCTCGCTCCCTCCCTGCCTCCCTCTGTCTCTCTGCTCCATTTGTGCTACAGACAGATCTGTAAAGAGTTCACCGACCTGCTGGCTCAGGACCGATCTCCCCTGGGGAACTCGCGGCCCAACCCCATTTTGGAGCCGGGCATCCAGAGCTGCCTGACCCACTTCAACCTCATCTCGCACGGCTTTGGGAGCCCGGCAGTGTGTGCTGCCGTCACCGCCCTGCAGAACTATCTCACCGAGGCGCTCAAGGCCATGGACAAAATGTACCTCAGCAACAATCCCAACAGCCACACAGACAACAGTACCAAAAGCGGCGACAAAGAGGAGAAGCACCGAAAGTGAGGATCCCCCCCTACATACTCCTCTCCCTTCCCCCTCACAGCCCATTGATCTATTCATCTCCCTCCTCCCTCTCCCCTGCACCCAGCACCCCAGGCTACAGCAACAGAATGAGCGTCCTTCTGCCAGTCCTGTTCTCTGACTCCGCAGGGCTGCTCTGCCCTCTCTTCACACCCCTTCCCAGCATCCACATTTCCATTTGCTCCCTCTTAAATTTACCCCCTGCTCCCCACTGCCACCACCGTTTTACCCCAGTTTGGAGCCTAAGAGAACAGAACAGGGGGACGGAGCCCAGCAAAGAAAAAAGTTCTGTCTTGAGTTTGTGAACTTTTTTTTAAATAAAACAAAAGGAGGAAAAAAACCCAACAAAAACAAAACAAAACAAAAGAGAAAGGAACTTTTTTTTTTCTAAAAAGATATTAAAAAAAATTAAAAAAAAAACAACAAAAAGAAATAAATAATACTTTAAAATTCTATGCGCTTCACCGGACTGAATCACCACCTTCCCTTACATAAACTTCAGTTGAGATTGTAGCCATATTAAAAATGAAAAAAAAAAAGTGAAAAAAGTACAACAACAACAGGAGACATACAAAAGGCAAAAAGGACTGATGACATTTTATCAGTATTGTGAATAAACTTGAACACAAAACACAAGCAGTTCCATGTCATATCTTCAGTTGTAGAACTTTTTCCTGTCCAAGGTAAAGCGACCAACTTGAACTTTCTATTGCAACACGATTCACAGTTATTATATAAGGGAATCAGTGTTCATGTATGTATATATTTATTTATGTGTAATTTAATGGGAATTGTAAATATGGTGAGTCTGTTTTAAGCCTTTTTTTATTTATCTGGTGATCTCGTTTACCTCTTGTTTAGTGGGTTTTAAAGCTTCCCCTCTTAGTTCATCATGTGGTTCATGGTACTTATTTAGATATCAGAGGTTTTTTGGGGGTTTTTCTCTGGGATTCATCATTTTTAGCCCTGTTGTAGCATGTTAAAGGCGACAATGAAGCAGCTGAACAAATAAAAAACCATGAATTTTTATATATAATTAGTATGACATTTAGTTTCTCATTGAAGATAAAATAAAGTGATATTGGACCCTGGCAAGGTTTTTAAACATGTTAGTGGTTTTACAACCCTTATGTGTTGTGGAAAATGAAAAAAGTTATTTTTATCCATTGTCCTCCCAAAAGCACCAACAGAGCAATAAATTAATATTGTCTTTTAAAACAAGATTTAGCTTTTCTTTCCTTTTTTCCCCCTTCTCTTTTTTTCTTTCTCCCTTCTATTTTTTTCTCCTTTTTATCTCTCTTTTTTTTTTTTTTTTTNTTTTTTTTTTTTTTTTTTTATCCCAAAGAACTTCAAACATTCGGGACCACCTGGTATCCTGTATTTCCACTGTCCATATTGGAAGCAGTTATAGTTGTATTGTATTGAGTTGTGCCGGCAGTAGTTTCCATGCCTATCAATGTATCATAGTCCTTTGTTGCCCAGATAAATAAATATTTGATACGCTTTATGTCGATTTTTTTATTCAGTAGCTGTCTTTACCCAGGCGTATTTTTGTTCTTGGCAGTATTTTTTATTCAGTATGGTTACAGTAATTGAGTTTAACTCTCCCTTGACAATTGCTCCTTGCAATAAGCAGCTGAACCCATTGTTTCCCTCAAGTATAATAAAAACTTACTTTCAACTTGGAGTTCAGAGCAGGGTATCATTTAGATATTCCACTGAGTCTGTATTCAGACAAATGACACAATAAAGCACAATGTATTCTTTTGGATAAAAAATTGTCTGTACTACTAACAAAATGACACGCTATCTTTTCTTTAACCAAAACATAATTTTATTTAAAAAAATAAAGTTTTATTTTATTTATGTTGACCTCTAGGTTTTTATTTATGTTTATATATAGTGTACAGAATTATAAGCCTATAAAATTTTGTACATGTAGTTGTCCTAACAGAGAGTGGAGATTAAAAAACATATCTTGAGAAGGACATTTTGGAAAGAATCATTACTGAGCAAATACTGAAAATTAATGCTATGAAAAAATTATATACTGATGAATCAGAGCTGGGTGCTCCCTCCCCCTCAAGAAAATAAGAAAAGCTCCGTAGTCGATGCCAACAAAATCATCTCACGGTTGTGAACTTTAGTGAAATCTTGCAGGAGACAGATTATTTCTGATTGATGGTTCGTGTTTTAGTGGAATGCACAGACTGACATTTTGAGATGGTTGTGTCAGTTTATAAGGGACTGAAATTTTTATCTTGATCTTCTTGTGGAAACCACTAGTGAAATGGGGAACTTTGCTTTAAAAAAATGGAGTGTACGTCTTGAAGACGGGCTGTAAAAACATGTGAGAATTCAGATTTTGAATCTATTTTCTTTTGCCCGGGGGGTAGGTGAAGTCAGGATCAGGCTGGATTATGTTATATCATAGGAAGGGAGACTTAATGCAGTTTAGAATGTAAAGGCATTTTAAAGAGAGGGTTTCCTTTAAGTGCTGATGGTATTTTGGTGGTGGTGGCTGATTTTTCTCTCTTTCTCTTTCTTTCCCTCTCTGACTCTCTCTCCTTTTTTTCCCTTTTTTGTTCAGGCAGAAATTGAGGAGGTTAAGAGGGAAGTGTTTACAATAAAGCTGCACAGAGAATTAACATTTATTCATATATTTTGACGTTTGGTAGAGCTGGTGAAGCAAAGCATTAGATAAAGCCCAAGATGTTTCATTTTGCTTTGGTAATCTACTTATGGAAGGCAGTGTAAAATCAATCTTGCCAAGCAGAAAGAGAGTTGGTGGAGTCTAAATTCTATTTTCAAGAGCCAGCTAGTTTATAAAAATGGTGAATATTTTTTTTCTATAAATTGAAAGTGGATCTTTTGAATGCAAAGCTGCAATTGTTTTAAAAACAGTTATTTATTATTTCCAAGAGAGACTGGTTAACCGTAAAGTAGATGTAACAAAATAATGAGGTGAATGAACCCTAACTGTACATATTCTTGACATAAATGAAATGCACAGTATTGTAGCAGGTGAAGTGAAGCATTGTCTATCAGGGCTGTTTTTCTTGGCTGCATCTCAGATTGTGTGTGGGATCCTAACCTCAGGCACAATAGCATTCATAAACAGCAATACATTGCTGCTCTTTCTACAGCAACACATAAATACTCATTTTTAAACGAAAACAATCTTATTAAATACCATTCATTCATATCTGGATTTACAGATGCTTGTTACTTTTTGAAACCTGTACCAAATATAATCGTTTTATACTGGGCAATGTATAAAGCAGTCTTATGCTAGAACATTATAAAGTCATAATAAATAATGTTTTAAAGATATAATTATCTACTTTGTGCTAGGAGAGCACATTTTAAGCATCCTGCTGCTGTATTAGCAAGCCACCAAAAACTAGAAATGAAATGACCTTGCATAGATTTCTTTATTACTATTATTTCTAAGGAAGGATTTTACAGGCGATAATGGAAATCAGACTAGCTTCGGTTCAGCCTCTTCTGCTGTGACCAATATGCAGTTACTAAAATGTGCTAATTACTTTAGCATTCTTTGGATGCATTTTTAACATTGTGATTGAGGTGCAGCAGTGAAATTCTAGGTCATGCTTTTATACACTAAACAAAAATCTGTTGTTTTTTTTCTCCCAGATCAGTTGAAAAGAGGGTGAGTGGTGGCTGAATGTTAGCTGCCACACTAAGCTAATTCCTACATGTGAACCAAAATACAGCTTGGTGCTCTTTCACTGTGAACAAGGACAGCCCTCCTCTTTGTACCGTAATTTACCCCACCCTCCAAAAATCAAATATTAATATAATTTGAGATTTAACTGGTGGAACAGCCATCAGGACAGCAATGCCCCGCAGCTGAAATAATATTTAAAATAGAAGGGATTTGACATTTGAGAAGTCAGTGGCTTGAAATACCCAGTTGTACTTAGCTAATTCAGTCCTTAACCTCTGGTTTCAAATAAATCAATTACAGTCGATTCCACTTCAGTTCAGAAGTGCACAAGGTTTTTAGTTAATTGAATACATTTTATTCACTTGCTAGGAGTATTCGTTTATCCAAACCCTTACATTTAAAGGCAATTTCTTTATTGTCCATGATAAATTCAACTGCGTAATCAAATCAGCTTCTTGTTTGTTTATGCATCTTCCGCCTCCCATTTAAATTCCAGAATGTGTACTTCCCTTTCCCTCCTCAGTACATGCATGTCTCAGCCCAGCCCAGATTCCCAGAGCCTCAGCCCTTGCATTTGCAAAGTGCAGCTAAAATAACCAGTGCCCTTCCGACGAGGAGCAACATGAAGCCCATCCCAGCTAGTGAAGGCAGAGTGACTTAAACTGGCTTGATAAATGTGAAAGGTCGTGAGTATAAAAAATAAATGGTGCTTCCAATTCTGTCCCATGCACCTCTTCTGCATGAAAGAGCTTCTTTCTGCTCCTTGCTCTGCAAGCAGCTGGAGCTGTTGACTCTTAGAGAGGACTTGAATCTGGCTCAGTGTCAGCAGGGTTTTTGTTGGGCACCGGGCTATGGAGGTGTGTCCCTGATCCACTTTGAACAGATACTGGTATACGCTGTACTTTGTGTGTGTTGTTTGCAGAATCCTGCTGGCATTGGTTTACTGTTTTGGAAAAGAAAGGGGTTAATTAGCATCATTATCAATCACTAATGCTTGTCTAACATGTCCAAAGAATAATCAGGTTAGGGAACTGCATGAAGCTAACATCTGCTTCATTCCAGTTAAAGACTTTTTCTTATATCGTTCAATTATTGGAAGTCCACACCAGTTTCAGGCTTTGTCAGGGCCATAAAGAAGGGTCAGATCGTTAGAAATCTAGAATGGAGGGGAAAGTGCAATATAAATAACAAATGGCTTCATTATTTGAGTTACAGGTGCAAGAATGGCCATGAAAATGAGCAGGGATTGCTAGAATGTGTTCCTTCTTTTTATCTCCAATATGGAAGAAAAAATAAATCAGCAAAGACCAGTTCTTAAATCATTTATTCTCCATAGGCTACAGCCTCTCTGTTTGCAGTGTTTAGCTTAGTAACTCCAAACTTCCCAAAATAATTAGTTTAAAGCAAGTGACTGGAAACAGAGGAAAAGTTAAAGTCTAACATGACCCATTACTAACAGAGCAGGATGGTTAGAATAGCAAAATAGCCTTGTTTTTCTTAGTCTAGTTGAAGTTTCTAGGCTTTCTGAGGTGAATGAAACAGCTGATATTTCAGTCAAGATAAACAGATATAGAGCTTATGATGGTGGTAAAGATTTGTGTTCTTGAACTATTACTCTGTTCTAGTGCTGTAGATATGAAGGTGACAGATCTGTGGTTTTATATTCCCTCTTACAACCACTGCAGTGTTGCAATGTCTCTCTGATGCTGAGATCAACTTTGGTGGCCCAAAGGGCCAAAATTTTTGTCATACCAACAGAGAGGTTAGAGCATCTTGTCTGGATGAATGCAGTGTGGAAATCAGGGTAAGACTATTGAGAGCTTTCTGGCAGTGTAGGAGGGACCCGCTGGTTGCCTGTGACACTTTTCTTTTAGGCTCTGCTTTTGCAAGGCACTTACTGGCACCGAAAGCCTGTGGTTTCCCCATGCAGGTATAAGTCCCTCCCTCTCAAAACCAGGGCCCTGAGGTTACTCCAGGCTCCATGGTTATTGTCCTGTGCACAGTCATAGAGCTCATTTGCACAGATGATCTTCAAACCAGGGTAAGGAGGGTAAACAGGGAAAGCACAGCTTAGGTGAAGGTGGAGGACTGTTGAGTGTGAAGTGCAAACATTTCACCATGTTGTTCCTCAAGCATGTTGCACACACACAGACACATACATCTGAGTTTCTATAGGAGATCTCCAGTGTCTACATGAAGACCTTTTCTGTCCAGAGATGCTCTCAAGCCCCATTGCTGTTGTTGCCTGTGGTATAGTTAATTCCTTTTGTAATACTCAATTGAAACCAGATGCACAGGCTCTGAATTGCTTCTCTGAGTTGTTTTCTAGTGGGAGTGTGGGCTGTGCAGTTACACTCACAGGCTGAAGGATGTATATTGCTCTTACACAATGTTTTCAGTTATGTTGCTACCTGCTTGTTCATCCTGCACTGCTTCAGCACTGCTTTGGGCAGAGCCAGCCCTCTCTTCTCTGTGCATGATCCATCCCGATTCCCAAAGCCAAGGATAAAGAAGCAGAGGTGTGAAATATTTGGGGCACATTTCTGGTTGTAGAGCAGGGCATTTTTTGGAGATCCCAGGAGAAAGGGAAATCTGTGTTCCCTTTCCTTCTCCCTTTCTCCCTCCCTCCCAAGCTTGCTGGCAGGCTCCCCTCCCTCCAGCTTGTCCTCCTTGCCCTCTCCCTTGCTGCTGGATGCTGCTCCCTGCTTGTCCTGGCTTTGCCCTGATGCCGTGGCCATGCCTTTCCTGTGATGGAGGTTATCTCTCTGCCCTGCAAGCAGGGCAGCTTGGATACAAGCTGGGGAGATACTCCATGCTGTGGCATGTGCTAATGTGCCCAGACTGGAGAAGGCCAGTGGGGCAGTGCTGAGAGGAAAGCATGGTCTGTGCCTGGCCTCAATGCTCCTTTCCTCAGTAGACCTAACTACAATAGTGATAAAAAGGTGCTCCTGCCATTCCTGCCTGGGATTCGGATCTTGTAGATGAGTTTAGATGACCCAGGGCAGCAGTTGATGGGTGTCCCATTACCACAGAGCCTTGAAGCAGACTGTCCCTGGCATGCCAGTGTCTGGGGTGGGGGCTGGCAGACTGGCTGTTGGGGCTTCTTCCCATCCCCATGCCCCTGTGAGAGCTTGCAGCTATCCTTCCTGGAGAGGATGGGGTTTTGCAGGGAGCTAGGGAAAGGGAGAGGAGGCAAAAGATGGATGTGGCTAAGAAGAAAATGAGATGGATAAGGGACAATGGTGGGTTTTGCCTTATGTTTCTAGGACCTTGGTAGAGGCTACAGAGATCATCCTGTCCCTTGCTGCCTCTACTTTTGGAAAGTTTCCTGGTAAAAGGACTGGGGAAACTGGAGCCTCCAGCAGAACTGGCTGCTGCTACAACCCTCTGGGAGGCCGAGTGTTTATTTGTTTGCATTGTCGTAGCCGGGGAGGTTTTTCACCCAGGGTGCCTCTTCCTCCCTGCCTATCTGTGCAGAGCCGGTGTGTAGAATGGTGTACACGTGCGGCTGTACGTCGAGGTGTGCGTGCATCTATCTTTACGGGTGTTTGTGTGTATGTTCGTATCTATCTATTTATCTTTATGGGCGTGTGTATTTATTTCTCCATCCCTAAGACTTTTGGAGAGTCTGCGAGGAGAGGGGGTGGGGTGGGCTGTCTCCCGGATAGTTGATATTCCAGGTTCAGCCTCTTTCTCCGCTCTCATTCTCTAAACCCAGCCAGGGGGAGTGTCGCCCCAGGCCGAACATATGCTTCTTTCCATTGCACTAATCCACCTTCAGCGTGGAGGAATAATTGCTCGAGTGTCCATGGCTCCTCGGCGCTTTGTCCCTCGCTGGCTCCCATCAGCTTGGCACACGCCATTTCAATCAAATCCTTTCAGAGCCCTGTCTCCTTTTATCACGTCCTCGCTCCGGCGAGAGGAGGGAGGGGAGGACCGGGCTCCCCGCAGCCCCGGCGGGGCTGAGCCGAGCTAGACCGGGTACCCCCACCGGGAACAAAAGGGCCACCGAGCAGCATCGGACTGAGATTGCTCAGTCTGAAAAGGCGTTTGAGTATGGTGTTGTTGTGGGGAAAAAAAAATAGAAATAGAAGAGAGCCATCCCACAGGGTGATTGAGCTCCCTTCCCTATCGCAGTGAAGACAGCTCCGGTAGTCAAAGCGGGCGCTGGGTTACGGAGGGGTGTGTGGAACCCCCACCTGTCAGTGATTGTGCTGCTAGTGACAGTGCAAGGGCTGGGAATCAGCGGCTGGAAAACTCCCGCGACTCTCCTTAGCCAGGGGAATGGGGGATTTTTGCAGGAATCTGCCTTCACACCGACTTTCCCCTCTTGACCTGTGGAGACAGCTTTAACAGGGCATGACAGAGCGACTGGGCATGGGAGAGGGGCAGGGATGCTCCTGCCCTCCCCGACCGGCTCGGGACCCTGGAGGGGCGGCGTGGGGCAGGCTCTGCCCCGCGGCAGGCAAAGGCTCCGTTGTACGTATTTGTTTTGACTCCCTTCGCCTTTAGGATGTTGCGAAGGGGCTTAAAAATTCCTCCCAGGAGCTCCGAGTTAAGGGAGTGGAAGGAGAGAGGAAGGGAGGATGGTTAACCGAGGGAGATCTAAAATTAAAGAGGAAAGTGGGGGGAAAGAGAAAAATGTGCGCTATCTTTACATCCTTGCGGAACTATTTAGCTCTTTCTTACTTCTTGTTTTTGCTCAGCTGCCTGGGATGGCTGATGGGGGGCAGCCCCCCCGCCTCCCTGGACTGGCCCTGCCGTCGACCCCCGGCCCACTTTTCCTGGGAAGGCCGCTGTGCTCTCTAAGGCGGGGGGCTGCCTGCTGTCCTGCTCGCCTTGCTGCTGCTGGGGGGCGTGGGGGCTCCGGGCGGGGTCCCGAGTCCCCCATCGCCTCTGTTGGGTTCACCGCAGGTGAGGAGTGAGGCTTTCCCAGAAGAGCGGGCTGTCGGGGCACAGCCGGGATGCCCGCATTTCACCCCCTCTCCGCCCTACGCTCCGAGGGAGCCCTCAGAGCCCCGACCCAGGGCGAAACTGCCGCGGGAGCTGCGAGGGGCTTTGCTGAGACACACGGGCCGGAGCAGGGGGCGAGAGCATCGGGGAGCTGCCGCGGGGGCAGAGCCACCCGGCAAACGTGCGGCAGTGTGCCGGCGTTTGCTCATTGCAATGTTTGTCCCGTGAGCCCCTGAACAGTTTTTTTACTAAAGCGAGGGTCTTTCCGGCTGCTGAGAAAAATCGCCCTTATTAAAAAAAAACCAAAAAACCAAACAACAAAAAACCCACTTCCACTATTCCACTACGTTTGGATTTAACCGCAACATCCACAAAAACTGCCTTATGAAAACCAGACTTTTCTATGAAAAGGCTCTTCTGGCAGCAATTAGTCTGGCTTTCTTGAACAAAATTCTTTGTAATGTCATTCAGCGGAAAAAAAAATAATCCCAGGATAATTTTGATTACACAGTTAAAAAAAAAAATAAATTAGCATATTGGGGTTTGGCCTGAAGAAAAAAATTAGGTTTCCCACTGATCGAAAAAAACTCGCTGAGATTTTGCGAGAGTGGGCTTTCATGAGAAATAAGACTCGTTCAGTTCCTGTGTTATGGGCGTAGAGGATATTAATACACACACTCGTTACCGACTTATTTCAGGGGCTTTGCCTCAGCCCCACCTCGGCTGGGAAGAGGCAGGCAGGCAGGAGTGCCGCTGCCTCCAGTGGGAGGCTCGTGTCGGGCTCCACGCAGCTGCGCCCGCCCCCCGGCAGGCAGCACTGGGCTGAAAATCCCGCGCCTCCTCGGCACGCAGGGAGAGGCGCTTCCCTGTCCTCCGCACCCCTCCCCGGGAGCTGGTTGTCCCCGCGTGGGTCCCGGCCCCCAGCAGGGCAGAGGGGCTCACCCCGGCTCCTAAGTGGCAGCCGGCTTCCTCCCTGCCTGCCGCCTCCTGCCCACTGGAGGAAGATAAGGAAGAAGAGGGAGGGAAGGGGGAAGGAATCTGGCCCCAGGAGGCGGGAGAAGGTGGGGGTAGCTGCCTACCTGGAAGACTGTCGCGGATGCTTGGGCAAAGCCAGTCCCCTCCGCCTCATGCGCAGGTTTTTGCTACTTTACCCCCTCCCTCTCTCTCTCCGTGCTCTGGTGAAAGGTTGCATGTTCTAGCTCGGAGATTCAAACGTTAAATTGCTAAACTAGACTAGGAAAGGAAGGGGGGAGGAAAAAAAAAAAAGGCGTGTTTATATTTCAGATATTTTAAAAGGTCGGCTTTAATTAGGTTAAATACAAGTATTATTGGCCCAGAAGCACATACTGCAATAAGCTCGTTACAAGCCTAACTGCAAAGCAAAAAAAAAGAAAAAAAAAAGAAAAAAAAAAAAAAAAGAAAGCGCAAGGGGAGAGAGAGAAGCCGTGCTCTTTCGGCACGATCCATCTCCTGCAGTGCACGCGTGAGGATGCGCGGCGCCCCACGCCGCGGTTACCGCGCATCCCCACGCGGGACGGCCAGGGCAGGCTGCGCGGTGTGCATCTATCCCCACCCAGCCTCCATCCTTTTGGACTGAGTTTTGTTTTTCCCGTTTTTGTTTTGTGATGCTTGCCCGGAGTGGGGGGCTGCTTTTGCCGCTAAGAGAGGTGTGGGGTGCCTGTGCGTGAATCTGTTCTGAACTTGCCGTGCAGCCCGGTCCCTCTAGATCCTCCAAAACGGCTCTTCTCTGTAGCTGGTCCTTCTCTCTCTACGCCTTGGCAACACAACTTGGCGGGGGGAAGGGGGAACCATTTGCCCTGAATCACAAATTTTCATGGCTTGGAAAGAAAAAGGTAACCCTCATGTCTAGCTCAATTAATAAACATGGTGATTTCACACCCAAAAGGAGGACATTATTTCACGGGAGCACTATCAGCTCCATCACAAAGGGTCACAGCGCAGCTGTGGCGAGCCCGCGGTTATTATGCAGCCTGATGATAGGATCCCGCTTGCCATCCCGGCTCCTTCCTCGGGGCGACCAATAGCCCCCGGCAGGTCTTGTGCCACCTCATGATAAAGGACTTACTCGATGTGTGAGGAAATGGAGCGGCTTTCAGATGAGAGGTAATCAGCTTGCAGGCGCAGCTCCAACCCCTCGGTTCCCTCCCAACCTCTCTCCTTCCTTTCTATTTAACTTTTTTTTTCCTCCTCCCCCCAGACAACAACAGCTAGAAGTTATTATTCATTTGAACGCAAACCTGACGCTCTCTCTCACCTTCTCTGAGCCCCTGTGGGGACCAGAGGCGGGAGACCCCCGATCCCCCCTCCCGGCCAGCCCTCATGGCTGCCGGTGGCAGGAGGAGCTGCCTCCCCGCAAGGAGGGACAGTTGTGGCTGATGGATTTCTGGTGTCAGGAATTGGGTCCAGAAGCTGTGAGGCAACATATTAACTGCGATCCCATAATCTCTTAATCACATTACATTTTAAGTGAGCATGTGTAATTTCACCCATCAATGATTTATTTAAGCAAGGGAGCACAATTACTTGTCTCGCACACAAACGCTGGCTGAGGGAGCATTGTTTGCCAGAATTAAAATCTGCGGTTTCAGGGACTATCTGTTTCTCCGTGCTAAGAAACCCAGACCCCCGCTTCTGGGGACAGGAGTTAGTCGACTGATCATCCTATTCAGGCAAGGGGAGGGCGAGGTTTACCACCCTTTCTATCCACTCCCTTTCCAGAATCAGAGCGGCAGCAGTATCTGACGCTGGTGGGGTGCGAGGTGCCTTCAGCAGCCCGGCCCC
The DNA here is from genome assembly GCA_013390005.1 of Calyptomena viridis. Taxonomy (NCBI): domain Eukaryota; kingdom Metazoa; phylum Chordata; class Aves; order Passeriformes; family Eurylaimidae; genus Calyptomena; species Calyptomena viridis. Next base: position 87,754 of record WEIV01024747.1, read on the forward strand.
TCCCCGGTGGTGCCTGCAAGCTCTTGCTCGGGGCAACGTGCTGGGGAAGCCAGGGACAGGTTTGCTGGTGTGTTCGGGTTGTGACCCTTTTGCACCTTTTTGACTAAAGCAGGTATAATTTATCTAGCTGGGGAGCCTATCTTACACGGTGTCACTCTTCCCGAATCCTACGTTAAAGAGGAGGGAAAGTCGAGTAACCTCCCCCGGACGGATGCTGAACACTAGTCTGGGCATTGGACTCCTCCGGTTCCGGCCTGGATGCCTCCGGCACTGTAAGAGCCGAAGCACGCCCCACTTTTCGGCATGCCGGTCCCCTCCGCCCCGGCTGCCCCCTTGCACCCGGCCGATCCTTTAAAGTCGCCCCATTTAAGCGGGAAGTCAGCATCCTCTATCCTCTGTTCTTTTCGGCCCGGGGGGCCAAACTTGCCACCGAACGACCGGTGCCGGGACGCGCTTTCCCGGCTGCGGGGCATCTCCGCCACCTCCCGCTTGGGGACCACGGCTGCAGCCCCACCCTCTGCCCGTAGGCAGGTGCGCAGACCGGCACCCCCAGACCACTCCCTGGCTCCGGGCGCCCCGGTCCCGTCGTGCAGCTTGGCCCGAGCATCAGGCTGGAAATAGCTCCACAGCTTTATTGTTACTATCGTTATTATTGGAATTATTACTATTAACCTCCTGACAGATAGCTCTGTGCGGGGCAGCCGAAGCCACCCGAGAAACGCGTAGGGCTTCCCGGAAGCCGATGTCTTCCTCAAACCGGGCTGGAGTTTTACATGTGCCAGTATCTTTGCTAAATAGTCGATAGAAGAAGGTGCCCGAAAGGGAAAATCTTCGGCTAAAGAGAGAGAGAGACCTCCTTATTCAGTGGCTTTAATGTTTTTTCTTTTTATTTTCTGGAGCTGCCTTAGTCAAGCATTTGCCAGATTTAACGTTGCAAAGGAAACAAAGAAAAAAGGTAATTACATTTTTGGAAAACAAACAATAATTACACGATACAATCGGTATAACAGTAAGCGAAACACAGCAGCGGGAGTTAAAAACAATATTCTATCCATGGAGATGGGTTCCGCCGCTGACTCAGCGGTTTTGAATACTCCAAATTATCCTTACATCGGATTTCTGCAGCGCAGTTCAGCTGCAGTCTATTGGCTTTTAAATTAAAACATATCTCCCTGATTAGGCATGTACTAACGCCTAAAAAAACCCCCCAAACCCAAGGAAGCAGGTTTCTCAAGGTAAAAATTATTCTGGAGGATCAGGAATATTTCATGAGCCCTGTTTCCCCATCTGTATGTCGAGCGAAGGAGCAGCATTTGGAGGGGCATCCCTTGCTCCCCTGTTCTCGATGCTCGGGGCCAGGGCGGGAAGGGAGCAGGAGCGTTCCCTCGTATGTGAACTGCTGCAGCACCTGTCACCTGGAGTTGTGACTTCACATGCCCCGAGGCTGTGACTTCACGTTGGGGCGCATTATTCCATCATTGAGCTGTGTTGACATAAACATTCCCTCCCCCTCCCGAGGTTCTACTCCCCCTCCCCCGGTTTGCTTGACTCTGACACGAATATTTGGGATGATCTCTAAGGCAGCAGAAAAGTTGTGCATGTGTATTTGTTATTTCTAACTAGCCTTTTTTTTTCTATTTTTTTTTTGTCAACTGACTCAGTTTTATTTTAATCGAGAGCCCTTAGGACTAGTTGTAATGATATGAATGGTTAAAGTGGGAAATGCTCAAGGCTCGCGAATGCTCTCTCTTTGGAAGAAAATATCAGACATCCCACAGAAACAGCCGTGCAGACAATAGGTCTTAGGTAGACGGAAAGAAATCATAGCCTATCAGGGTATTGTGAAGCGTACGTGAAATCTAGCACTTGTTCAATCAAACCTTCGTTCTGCTTTCCATTAACTGCCAAATCAAAAAGAAAAGGGGAAAAAAAAAAAAAGGGAAGAGAGGAAAAAAGCCCCCTGATTGCAGCAAATTTCTGATTCCCACCACTAAAACATGTGTATCCCAGAGAAAAGTTTTGAGTTGTGCTGCTGCTCAGTCCTGGTACTGCTCCCAGGACTCCCAAATTCCCAGGGAACAGGCACACAAGCGATGATGACAACAGCAGCAGGTACGAGGCTCCTCACCGCCTGCTCCATTTGAAAGCAAACCAGATCTATTTTTCGTCAGACAACCCCAGACAGAAATGGCAACTAAAGCTTTAAACCCTTTGGAAATTCCTTTCTGATTTAAGAGAGCCGGGGGGCTTTCGTCCTCTCCTTGCCGTTGGTTGTGAGGAAGGGCAACAAAAGAGGTAAAATGCCTTCCCCAACTAACTGGCTCAGCGTTTCATATGCATCAAAGCGAAAGCAAGAGCTAATCCGAAAATGACCACTTTAATGTACGCGGACCCATGGCTACAGCAGCAGAACCGAGGGGGATTTTGAACTCTTCACCACAACAAAACCCTACACTTAATGTCATAATAACAGATATTAAACAAAGGGGAATGAAAGGATCTCACGCTGGGTTTTCTGCATTCTTGAGTCTAATTAAAAATATACAGAAAAAAAGACATAGTTTGGGTCAAAATGGCATGAGATCTGCCTTGTGCCAGTGAAGAGGTTGCAATTATCAGCTTAGAGGCCAGATCCTAGAGGTCTTATGCTTTCTTCAGCTCCACGGGAGCCGAAAGCCAGTGCAAGGGTGAGGAGGAGAGAGATGTGCCGACCAGGGCTGGGAGGGCTTGGAGACAGGGACTGAGGGAGACTTATCCTCTCCTTTCCCCTTTCCCCAGACAGCAAAGGGGACTAAAACAAATACAGCAGAGCCCCTCAAGATTCTTTCAGTTTTTGTTTCTGGTGGTCGTTTTGTTTGTTTTTTGTTTGTTTGTTTTTTTGTTGCTGGGTTTTTTTTTTTTTTTGGCCACTTGGACAGCTCTTCCATTGAAATGGAGCCAGGGTGTTTATTTAGTGTCAGGTTGTATGACTCTGGCTTCTGCCTTTGGGCTGGTGCCCCCAGCTGGGAAGGGAATCCTGTGGTGAGCAACAAGTGCCCTGCATGACAATACCTTCCTGGGGAGAAAATACTTCTTGCAGAAGAGACCTCCAAAACTAAAGGCCAGAAGCTGGAGCCAGACAAATTCAAATGCAGGATAAAGCACAGGCAGTCGATTAATCATTTGAATAAGCTACTGAGGGCAGCAGCAGTCCCATTTCTCCCTGTATTTTGGCAGAGATGTGGATGTCCACACTGATGATGTGACTGAGTCTAATCCAATAATATATTGGGCTCAATACAGAGCATAGCCTGCAGTATGAGAGAGGTCTGATGAAACCCTTGAAGCTGTGACTAATAAATGACTTCAAGACTTTGTAATTTGGTCCCTTACAAATATCCATAGTGTTATTTTGCTGGTATTTGTGTTTGGCTGGTGTTACTTACACGTAACAGTCGACAAACTGTCTTTTCCTTGGCTCCTATGAAAGCCAACCTCTTTTAATGTTTGTTTATTTTGTTTCCAGAGGAGCCAGACTTGGCCAGGTGTCAGGAAGACGGGTTTGTATTGAAGACTCACCAGCGTTGCCGCTCTCCATAGACCCTTTACCATCTTTGAAGGAGACTTTCTTGGTGCCTGCAGGCATCTCGGCCTGCACCCAAGGTATTCCCATCCCCCAGTGTGGCAAGCAATGGGCAGGGGTTCCTTCAGCCAAAATAGTTGAGACCTACGAGTGGTACTCTCACTCCAGAGAATGGACATAATTATGGCAGAAGTCAAAAAAGAAAGAGAAGGGAGAAGTGCTTTTCTCATCCCATGGCAGCCACAGGGAGCAAAGTACGCTTGAGATCAATGTTCCATTTATTCCTCCTCAACTGGTCAAATGGACTGATTCAGAGTGACTCAATTTGATGTATAAAGGCATAGCAGAGAGCAGCCCTGACTCTTGCTACCAGAAAGACATGGGTGACCTGATGGATCTTTCTTTCTTAGGTTCTGTCTGTGCCTTGTCCTCAGAGGCTTCAGCTGCCCAGGCAACCCTGCCTTAGAGTTAGTCTCACATAGAGAAAAGGGTCTTTTCAGCTTGCCTGTGAGACCTTCCTAACCTGAGGGCCTTTGCAAGAGGCCCAGGAAACCTTCTTCCATAATTGTAGGGTACTCAGCTCAGGGCTGTATGGTCAGTTATTGTTTACCAACATGATAACTCCTACTAACCCTGCAGCACAGTTGCCTCGCTGGAACTAAAGATTAAGTATTAATTATTGCCTGTAAATCCAAGAGGTCTTCTCCAGGCAACATCAGTAACACTTCTGAGGCTGGCTGTATGCTGAATTTTTGAGGAAAAGCTGTAAAACACACATCACTCCTCAGCCTGTAAAATCACATAGTGGGAAGAAGAATATTAGATATTTGGGGGTTTGAGCTAAGCCTTTCTTCCTCCTGTTTTCTTTATGGCTTTTGAGTGACACCTATGAAGTGGTGTTTGGAAAATTTATGTGCTGTTTTCAGTGAACACCTGGAGAGCAATCCCACTGCCCTTGCAGGGAATGCTGGCAGGACAGGAGAGGGAGGGATGCTGCAGCTCATTTTCCCACTTGCAGGTGTAAGTTTGCACTACTTAATCCCAGAGTGGTCTTTGGCTAGTTCACCTGTGGAAGCTGAACCAACGATATTTGGCATTGCAAGGGTGTTCCACACATATTCCCTGGAATGGACACTGCTCAGCATTCCTTCAGGATGTGCAAGCTCCTGCACTGGGCTGACTGAAGACATGCTATCAGTCTGGCAAGGTGCCCTTGTTTCAGCCAGGAGAGGGTTCATTTTTTGCAGTAACTGGGATGGGGCATGGCTCTACCATCACACTGTACCACCTCACATCATTTCCGAGGGTGGGGGAAAAGGGACTCTCTCTCTTTCCAGGAGAAGAGGGAGAATGGGTTCCTTCCAGTCAAATAAACATAGTGGACAGAGTGGTCTGGTATTGTTTATTGTCAGAGGCTTTTCGTGTAAATCCTTTCTTTTCTTGTACCTCTTGTTATTAATATTGTTGCTGTCCCTGTTTGTTTTCTGATTTCATTGCTGTTTCCAGTAAATTGTTCTTATCTTAACTCATGATATTTACTTTTTGTGCCTCCAATTGGAGGGGAGGGAAGGAGGGGAAGTGGTGCATGGTTTTAGTGGGAGTATTAAATTGGAGAATACCATTCCTAAACCACAACACAAGAAAGAAGCCTTACTTCAGAGAGAGCTTCCAGCATCTGTGTGCTGCGAGGTAGCCCTGACAGCATGATTACTTTCTTTGTGGTAGAGATTTAGGAGGTGAGCAGGAACCTATGAGCATGCTCTGCCTGTCCTCTAAAGACAGGCTTTAAGTGAAGCTCACAACCTAAACCACTGATTTTGGAGGAGCTGAGGAGTGTTTCCTTAGTCCTCTTTGTGTGAAGCACAGTGTGGTTGTGTGAGTGCAGTTCTCATCAGGATGAGCACATTAAAAATAGCAACGGACAGATGGATGTGAAAATAAAAGCCATTCCGTGCAACAGCAGCATTTGAGAGCAGGCAGCCATTCCTTGAAAGAGTGACTTAAGTAACTACCCTGTTGTAAAGCCAGTTGGACTCTTGAGATAAGAACAACAGGAGAAGTTTTACTCTAACAATAAAATTATCATCATCATCACCTTAAGGAAAATGGTAAATGACAGCTGGAAGGAGCTTGACCGTCTTTCCCTGCCTAATAAAATAATCTGGTTCATTTTGCTCATATCTGATTAACATTGTGCCTAATTGTCATGCTGGTTGCAATTCCATTGCCAGCATAATTTTGAAGCATTTTACTGTGTTTTTTATAAAAATTTGCCCTTGTGTGAGTCTTGGTTTATACATTACTCACTGGGAAGTGTAAATTTTCTTAACCACCACTATAGACAGTAATTAGCTAAGCCATGAGAACAAATGCTGACAACATTTAGGGCCCAAACTTGTCAAAATTTTGCTTTTGTTAGTGTGACTACTCATGGCATGTTCTGCATGGGCACATTTTTAGTGATGCTGCTCATTCACAGTGTCATGGACAGTGTCACGGCTTAGTGGGTGTGCTGGGATGGGGGTGTAGGTGGTGGTGGTGTGGAGACTGGGAACCAGACTGGGACCTGGGAGATTTACAGTTTTCTGTTACTTCTGTCAGGGGGAATAGGCAGAAGGAGGTGGAATCATAACACAGTACACAAGTACCGTGCTTTTGTTGTCTGTTTGAAGAATATAATTAATTATAACTGATTAGCACAGGCTCCTGTACTAAGATCATCCCCAACACTTATGGCTGGCTGCTGTGGATTAAGTTGCAAAATATGACTTGTAAGATATTGACAGTAATGAAAGTAATGAAGTGCACAGCGTCCTTTCTATAACCTACCATTTGTTCTTCACATTTCTCCAGTATGGAGGTACTGGGATTACATTCACTCAGCTGTGCTCAGTTCTTCTGCACTGAGAGCAATAGGAAACAGCTAGGTGTCTCTCTGCACTTTCAGGTACTTCAGTGCTTTAAAAATCTGATCCCTGTGTGCCTTGTGTCTATGTCCTTATCTTAAGATCAGCCTAACTGACTTGGAAGCAGGTGAAAATTTTACTAAAAATACTTGCTGGCCTGTTTCTAAGAATAAGTTAGAAAATAAAGACAAAAAGGGTACTTTAGGTCTATGCCTTTCAAGTTTACATTTGTCAGGGGAGCATCTAATAAAGCCATATGGAAAACTGCATTCTGCAGAAGATGATATATGGGACAGTCTGCACTCACTGAGTTCAGTGGGACTTGTCACTTTAGGAAAGCCACTCTCAGACCTTGGTATTTGCAGATCTGGACAAAGAGGATGAGCTGACATGGCATCGTGTCATTCCTCACACCATTATCAATAGATCCTTCTCTTTTGGTTTTATGGATAAAATTAATGAGAAGGAAAAATTCCCAAGGGAAGGAAGCAAACCCCACAACCCTGCATATAAATAATACCAAGGTTTGAACCTAAAGTGATGGGAAAATCTCATTTTAAGCTGTGCCTTTGTCCTGGATTCACCCTGTTGAGCGAGAAAGTAGTACTGTCACTTCCGATTCCCTCCTCACTGTTGCCCTGGCAGTGTCCAGGGTGGGAACAGTTGCACGCACCCACTGCTGTGTTTCTTCTGTGGCTGTGTCACATTTCTCTGGCTGCATCTCAAAAGGGTTGTTTGTCCCTAAACTCTGTGGCCTCCCCCATACCCAGTCTCTGGTACTCAATATGAATCTTGCTGGCAAAATGCATCCTGGCAGCCTTTTCCATAGGGTCCCCTGAGTGACAGACAGACCTGTGGCTCCCCAACCACTGCCCTTCATCCTGTCCCTAAGCGCCTCCTGTGAACTTCCAGGAAAGGACTTTGGACATAGCTGAGCAGCGTGATATGTCTTGGCATCCCTGCCTAGGCCTCTTCAAAATGTTCTTCCCCTTGTTCATAGCAATCAGGCCATTTCTGATGATGGTTCAGCAATGCCTCCCAGGCAAGTGAGGGCATGATCAGTCCTTCTCCTCCAAATTTTGTTCTGAGTGAGTCAGATAAGTCATCTAGGCAAGAAGAGGCTCTGGAAGTCAGGGGAGAGTAGTGGCTTTCAGTGTTCACATGCCCCTTACAGCTGTGTTTTTAGAGAGAAAATCTCTTCTGGAGCCATGCACCTGGGAGCCCCTGTGCTGATGGGGGCAGGGGGCATTGTAGTTTGTCAAGTGTAAGGTGGCCGAGCTCTGTAATTGCTCCTTTTTCCTCTCCAGTGTGTCTCCCAGGAAATTAGATGGGCCCATTCTCAGAGGGGTCTTGCTACCAGGAGACTTTGCTACTTTTTAGTTTTACCAAAAACTAACTGAAGACTAGGTGATTCAGATATATCTGTCCCTTTTTAGATGTGGGTACATATAGCTCTCTGTGTTGGTCTAGTGCTATCTTCTTGTGTTCCTGGCCCTAGGACTTTTGACATCTTGGCAAGTTCTGAATTTGGTGATTTTCATGGGTCCCTTGACCGTAAAAGGAGAGCTGTCATTGCATCTAGCTGTACCTTCTGCAACACTGCTGATACCTGGAGATACAGTGATGTGCTAGTAAGAGGATGACTAAATCCAGAAATGACTCCTCTGCCAATTACTATGAAGTGGCCACCAAGGTAGGAAGGAGTTTTTATTCTAAAAAAAGTAATTTCTCTTCCCATTGTTATTTGGTGTTTCAGTCCATCAATTAATATTTCGACATGAATCCTGCTAAGATTGGATTTTATTTTATCAACTGTTAAGCATAGGACAGGATATTGTAGGAAAACAAGTCAGGGAAAAAAGGATGAGATTTTCCATTATTATTTACTTTTGAGGCAGCAGAAGGCACACATCTAAAACAAAAAAACCCCAAACCAAACCAGAACAGAACATCCTCCAGCTAAGCATTTTGTACAGACGGGGCAGAGGTTTAGGTGGCTAAATGTCTACCATGGTATTTGATTAACCCTAACCATGGCTCAGCATGTCACTCCTCTTCCTGTTGGAATTTCTGTTGGAATAATCCATCATGAGAGATGATAAACACCATCAATGCTGGGACTTACAGGAGCAATTTTACTGGGAAATGCATGGCCCTCAGACCCCACTCAGATGACTTACCCTACATTAGCCTCTCTTTGGGCAGTTCTTGTTAGCAAGAAGAAGCCTTGGGATCAGGCTGTCTGAGTTTTGGGGCAAGGAGCAGCCTTGAGTGGAGGAAATGGGAACTTCTGCTGTTTCACTCATCTGTAGAGCAGTTCCAGCAGGAACAAAAGCCCATGTGAGTGCTGTTCATTTACAGTGCACACCACCTCTGCTGTGGACTTGCAGGACAGTGCTGGTAGTAGTCCTTTAGTGAGAGGGGAACTGAAGCACTAAGGCATTAAAGAAGTTGCTCATGGCCAAACATCCCACCCCACATAGATCTGGAAAGAAATGCAAGCCTCTTGCCTTTCAAACTCTTGTGTAAATCATTTTTCTCTGCTCCCCACTATAGAGTGGTATAGGGTTTCCAGTGCACTGGAAGAAATAAGCATGGTGTAGACATACTGAATAAAAGGAAGGTAGGAAAGAGTTTGCACTTGGGTGTGACTTTTCAGGAAAGAAACTAGAACTACCTTGTAATTGTTTTTTTAGATTATTGGGTGCAAAGAAGGATTTTTCCTGTATCCATGAATGGAAACATGAAAAAAATTTGCTTTAACTAACCAGCACTAACATGCTGGTCTTGTGTGCTTGTATTGCGGGTATCAGGACGTAAGCTACAGTTATAAACTCACTGCTTAAGACATGCAGAAGATAAATATAAGGATATTGCAAATGCAAAAAGGTAAGAATTGAGGCTTCCCATTCAACTTTTAATTCCTGCATGATGTGTGAATTTTTGGTGCCTAAATGGTGATGGTGGGTTTTTCTTTCACTCTGTTTGCCTTTTAAAGATGTAATTCAAATGAGATTCTAAAATCTCCTGTGTTTTATCCCAAATTCATTGAGTAGCAAGAGAATATAAGCATATGCATGGAAAGAGGTACCACCTGTGAGGCTTGCATGAGCTGAAGTGTTGAAGCACTGGTGGTCAGTGCTGCAGAAGGCAGTTGTTGTCAGTGCCAGTGCTGCCCCTCCAAGCACCGTAGGTGAGGAGCTTCCTGCACACTGAAGTGTTTTTTCCTTTGGGAAGGGCTGGTGTGGTGTTCATAGCCTCAGCCCCCCTGCCCAAACCATGGATCAGGTTGTTCGTGATGGTCTCCTACCTCACTTTATCTCCCAAAGAGCCCCTTTGCAGAGCATGTGACACCCTCAATTTTCACAGCCTGGACTGACTCTTCCTGTCTGCAGAAGCCACCACCACCATTCCCTCAGCCCCGTCTGCTGCCTGAGCTACAGTAAACACTTTATTAGCACCAGGATAAATTAAAAAGCCTGCATAACCCAGGAGAAAGCCTGTACTTAGCATCTCCTCTATTGCAGCAGACAGCTCTGTCTTGCCTCTGCTCTGCCCTGCTGACAGGTCGATATCCCCTCGGAGATGGTACAAGAGCCTGGGGCTGGGGGCCAAACCTGGCTGTAGCTACAAGCTCATCACTGCAAGTGAGCACAGTGGGATCTAGGGGAAAAGCCCCCGAGAGCCAACTCCCCAGAATTATCATAAAAAGTTCACAAGGGGCTATTCTCTCTGCTGCATTTATGTGGGTCTCCTGTTCATACTAATGGCAGTGATGTTTGTATGTCCTGTGCTGGGAACAAAGCTCTTACTAAATAATGTAGTGTTAAATTCTGGGTAAGACATTTAAATGCCAGTAAAACCAGTGCAATATGATTAACTCTGGCAGCTCCGGCTTGTGACCAAGATATTTTTAATATTATAAAAGCTGTTGTTCCCCTCCCATGTATAGGCATACTGTATTTTGTTCTTTCAAGTCAGAACATGCTTTCATGAATTTTTTTCTCTTCTGCTTCCCTTTTTTTTTTTTTTTCCCATACCTCAATACTCTCCCCTGTCCTCTCAGCAGGACAGTAAAATTGAGAATTCAAAGTTTCAGGGAAATTAAGACACTTGTATGTTAATTTGTATGTAATAGAGTAATGTATGTAATGTATGTAATAGACTTCCCCATAGTATATTTTGAAGGCAGGCTGGGCATTTGATGTAAACTGAATGGCTGAGAAACCGTATGCCTAGGTGTGTTTGTACATATGGTACCTACAAATATCACATGCTTATTGATCTGGGGTCTCAGCCATACCTAAGCATACAAAGAGTGTAAAAACCATGAGAAAAGGCCATGGGAACAGGAAAAGGCCCTTTAATTCCACTTTCCTGCTTTTCCATCCTCCTCCCCCCTTCCCCTCCTTCTGCAGCAACAAGCCTAGGTGTCTGTGGAACTCATTTACATGCTTTGCTTCCATTGCCTACTTCCCTAATTTATTCCATATGTTTATTGCCCTTTGTGTGCAATACTCCTGCCCATGTTCCCTATTTGCTTATAATTTCCTAATTTTTCAGGTTGTACCTCCTGTTGGTTTTTTTTTTCTGTTTTGGTTTGGGTTTTTTTTTGTTTGTTTTGTTGTTTTTCTTTTTTTATCCTGCTCTGCTCACCCATGTGTGATTGCTGTGAAATTTCTGCTTGAAGCAAAGGTAGCAGCACCCACCAGTGCTACTTGGAGCCTTGGCAAAGCAGAGCTCTTAAAGCAGTGCCTTGTTCAGAGGTACTACACTGAGACTGCAGACAGGATGGGATCCACTGCAAGATTTAACTAGAACGAGCCCTGCTTCAGTGAGTCAAGACTCCCCTTCTTCTCTGCTCTTTTGGGAGCCATGGCTTTCTAGAATGGGTCCACAAGGAGAGGAAATATCAAGACACCTCTCAGTACAAGGCTTGGTTTGACAAAATTCACAGCAGCTTCAACTCAACAGAAAAATGCCTGAAGTCTGAGAGTGTAATTTTGAGCTCAAAATTTGTTTTCAAAAGTATTAACTGTGCTGTTTGTAAGAAAAACATGGTGCTTGCCACTGCTACAGTTCTTTTATGCCTTGGTACTCATCAATGAATTTTTGTTTATGAGCGGGGACTGGGAATCATCTATGCCACATCATGTGGATACCCCTCAAATCAGACACATTGATGGAGATCCTGCAAGCGTGATCTTCACAAGACTTTTGAATGCTTGGGAACCTAGATGGGAGTGTTGCCTGAGCAGAATCTTTTGGACTTTCAGTGAAACTCCAGCTCTGTGCCCCTGAACAAAATCTGGTGATTCCAGATGTCTTGGACAGAAGCATGGGAATGTGGTATGTGATCATGGGCACTCTGCAACAGATAACTTTGGGTGTTCAGTTCACCTATGGCAAGGCATAAGCTGCCCATGAAGCTGATGAGAGAGACTGCAGGGGGGGATACACCTCTGTGGCTCTCACATCTGGCTTGAGCTGCTGACATGTCACAGGTCTGTGACATGTCTCAGCAGCCACAAAGTTTAGCAGGCAAAGAGCTGCTGCTGAGTTTAGTCAACAAGGCCTGTAACTCATGGCTGTTAAAAGAACATCAAATAATTTTTAATTCTTTTTTTTTAACTATGGTAAAACAAGCAGTAAGTTTGGTTTGTGTGCATACATGTATGGGAGCATATTAGCAAATTCCTACTTAGTTTCTTAGATGCAATCCTTGGTTTTCTTCCCAATGATGCAAGAGTTCAGGTCCTTGTGGGTTTTTTTGGTTTGTGGGTTTTTTTTTCATGCTCTCTTCAGTGACTCTTCTTTCTAAAAGGATGGAGGTGATTGCCTCAGTGATGGCCAAATTCTTTATATAGAATAATTTAAAATTGTCCTTATCTGTAAACTTGGGAGTTATCTGTTTGACTGTGGGATTATGGATTATGCATGTGCTTGCATACCATTGCTTGTCAGTTTTGGGTAATCTCTTAATAGATGTCTCTTATATCTATATCCCTATCTATATATCTATCAAGATCTAGATCTATTAAGTGTGTCATTCCCAAAGATGCAGTATTACACAGATTTGGATAAATGAATAGGCATATATATATAAAACCAAAGCATACAAATATACTATATATGTTTTGGAGAATTCTGGCTGAAAAGTGTCACAAAACCCTAGATAAGCCTGAATACCCAGTACCAGTATCTCCCATGTATATTCCATGGATTGCTATCCACTTCATTGTTTCTGACTGTCCTGCAGTACAGGTGCTTTTTAGTAGTGAAGCAAAATTTCAGTTCCCTCTGAGACGGACTTTGTTGAGCTGTAGTGATTAGTGATGAAGGCCAGTGATCAGTGCACTGCATGCTGGTACTGACATTCACTGGTGGCTGCACAACTCAGTTTGTCACTTTTTATCTCAGACTCCTTGAAGGTATTGGGTGCTAGATTTCTCAAACACAGATTCCTCTGGAATTATTAACAAAAGTCATTATTGGCTTCACTTGTACCCAGAAGATGTTGACTTCTGGAATTGTATGTATTCCACTTTCTTGATTCTCCAGAGAATGTGGGGAATCAAGTGGCCTGACCATACTTGGCAAAGGAGTAGCAGAGATGAGGACAGACCATTGCTGCTCCCTTTGCTCCCTCTTGATTCCTGAAGCTTCAACCAGCCAGCAGCAGCTCAGTAGCACTGACTAGGAGTGTCTGGCCAGGGAAAGAGTGTGGGGGTGGATGGAGGGCACACACAGGGGAAATAAGACTTGGTTCTGGAAGGAGGGAAGAGAGAGACATAGGGCAAGAGATGCCTGAAGTGCACATGATCTATGAGCACATTGCTGGAGGTGAGACAAACCAACAGGTAAAATGCTGGTCCTGCAGAAATCCAGGAAAGTTTGGAGCCAGAGTCCCACTCCTTGCTCTCAGTACAACCAAACATTTATATCTAGGTATTTTCTTACCTAAGATGGAAATCTATCTTCTTCGGCCATTGCTATGGGACTTGTATTGAAAACAATCTTCTGTTGAAACTGGCTTCTTGTTCAGGGACTACAACTCTGTAATATTCCTGTTGCCTCTGACTTGAGTTTAAACCCCTGTGAGGAGACAGAAGGTGGTTTGTATTCACCTTGATGTCAAGATTTGCCTTTCAGTACACGATGGCAGCTTCCATCAGGGGTGTCCATTGTGCCTGAGGACTTGTCCTTTCGGGATGTATTTTGTTGAAAAGGGCCCAACTAATGCATGCATGTAAAAGCAAATATTGTGGTTGTGTAAGAAACAGGCAGAAATGTGCTTTTCTGGGTAATGGAACGGCATGAGGTGTTTATGTGGATCACAGCTTGCTTTTGTGAAGCCAGCGGGCATTAGCCTGGTTCCAATTCACATAACACCACAAATTTTGGCTGGGCCCCTGCCGCCCACCACTCCTCACAGCTGGTGTTACACATCTGCATGTCATGTCTCAACACCTGCTTGTCCATTTTTGGGAGCAGAGGTCCTTGCCCTGCAGAGTGACTCTCTCCCTCATGCCACCCTGCCCTTCTCCCGAGGCAGGGCATGCTGCCTGGGCTGCACAGGGGCAAGGGGCATTGCCTTGTGGGTCACAGTCTGCCCTGGCTACTGCTCCTGGCTCCACTCCCCAGATTTTCCACGCAGCACAAGTTAGGGTCACCTACACCTTATGGGAGGTAACCAGATTAGCCCCTGCTTCCCTCCTCATCCCCCAAGATGGAACGATGAAAACCACCACGTTTTTTTGTTACCCTGCAGAGTTTTGCTGATCTATGCAGGTGAAAATCAGATTTGCTGTTTAGATACTTGTCTGCAAACCCACCTTGAAATTTTTTCCTTTGTCTCATTAAACACATCAAATTGAGGCTAAGGTTTTCACCCTTCTGTTTTTTTAACAGTTACTGATTTTACCATGTTTGGTTTGGCAGTTTAAAAAAAAAAATCAACAGAAGGATTACATTTCAGTGGCACAACACCCTAATCCTCAGGCAAATGATTTGTCCAAGCTTAATATGAAGTACTTAGGATGTATTGTTTGATGTAAACACTAGTTCTAATAAAATGGTGCCTGAGGTACAGTTCTTTAACTTGTAATACCCTATTTGCGTTGGCCTGTACACATTGGATTTGAAACCATTATGATAAAATACATCCTCTTCAGTCTGATAAAAAAAAATTAAAAAAATCCACAGAAATCCACAGCACAGGGCCTAATCTCCCAGGAAGGACACCAAAGCCTTCTGTGGGCATGGCAAGCAATGTCAACCAGAATTATGCCCCATCATTCATGGAGTGCATCTGGGGTACAAATCAGCTCTCTATGGACAGTGAATTGGTCTGTTCTTGAGCATCCTGGGGATAGAGGTTCCCCTGTCCCATGGCTCCATACTGATATTCTGGAGTCCATCTGAAGTTCTTCCTGGCTTTTCCCCGAGTTGCCCCATCTATCTGAATTTTTTTGTGTATGGCAACATAAATGTTCTCCAGGTGTGAGCAGGGGCCTTACTGAAATGCTGGATTTTAAAGAACCTGTTAGAGGGACTGGATGACAAACCAGGGAGGGGCTGAGAGCACGGAGGCAGAAACATGGCACAGCAGGCATCCCTGAGCAAGTCGAGCTCCATCGAAGAGCAGCCAGCTTAGCACCAGCAGGCAAAAACGTTCAGCGTGTCAAGACATTACATCTGTCTTACCACTCCATTAATACACCAGTGACAGAAAGTCACTTCCAGCGACCTCCCCTGCTGCTTGTACTACCTGGGTTCCTGTGAAAGGTTTTCACAGAAATATGAGGAAACCCTTGGTTATGGCAGAGTGTGGCTCCACTGCCTGAGTGTCTCCTGCAAGGGGGTAAATACCAACATTTTGGGTAGGCTTACTTTTTCTCATCCAATTATGGCTTGTTCAAAATAGTGTTATCTTTATGCCAGCCTTTGAGGTCCTTTTACTAAACAGGCTAATAAAGGTAATGATAAACAGGGCAAGGATACCCCTTTCATGGAGATTCTACGTAACAGAACTGAAGATTGAGAGAAAAATGATTTAAAGAAAAGAGGGGGTGAGGCATTGTCTGGACACTTACCCATGTACAAGAAGGAGGAAATAATATTTACAGGCACAGATGTTAGAGACTAACTGTACTTATTTGCAGCTTGTACATGTTGTGTATTAAACAAGTGGAGAATGCTTTAGTCAAGACAATATGGAAAAGGACTTCACGTGACTCTGTGGCAGAAAATCCCAAACTACACAAAGGTCCTTCTGCAAATTCTGGGCTTGGATTCCCCTTGCTGGAGGACAGTTCTGTTTAGCTGTGGGAGTCTTTCCTGCTGCTGCTTGTGCTCCACTCCTGTCCCTGCTCCCACTCCCTGTGGGTTTTTCATCACTAGAGCGAGCCTGGATGTGGAGAGTGGTTTTTGTGCTTTTTGAGAAACATCTTCCTCCATTGTAATTTTGGTGGGTTGACCCTGGCTGGATACCAGCTGTCCAGCAAGCCTCTCTATTACTCCACTCCTCAGCTGGACAGGGGAGAGAAAATACAACAAAAGGCTTGTGGGTCAAAATAAGGGCAGGGAGAGACCACTCACCAATTATTGTCATAGGCAAAACAGACTCGACTCAGGGAAAATTAATTTAGTTCAATTTTTTACCAATCACATTAGACTAGGATAATGAGAAAAAATAAACAAATCTTAAAACACCTTCACCCCACCCCTCCCTTCTTTCCAGGCTTAACTTCACTCCTGATTTTCTCTACCACTCCCCACAGCAACACAGGAGGATGGGAAATAGGGAATGGGAAATGGGCAGTCAGTTCATCACATATTTTCTCTGCCACTCCTTCCTCCTCAGGGGGATGACTTTCAATACTTTTCCCCTGCTTCGGCACAGGGTCCCTTCCCCAAACCTTGCCATGCAAACCCCATACAGCAATCTCAAAGCATCCAGCAATCAGGACCTTTGGACCCTGACAGAATGCCCGGATCTGCCTTGACCAAGCAAGAAAGGACCCAGGGCATCTCACAGGATGGTGCTGAGCCAAGTCATGGAGGCTGGGAGGGAATAGCTTAGTGCTGCAGATGTTACAATGCCATTGGGAAGCAATTACACCAGTTCCCAAGTAAGCATTCCATCTGCAGTGCAGCATGTTTAAGGATAGAGATGTTGCTTTCATTTTAACAGTGATTACAGCTGGCCCTGCACCACAGGGCCAACAGATAGCTTTGCCATTTTGGGCTCTCCTTTTCCGCTCAACCTTTCTCATGTTTCTAGTATTATGGAGTGAGCAACGTGGAACCCACATTTTTGCTCATTAGAGAGTGGGTTGTGCCTTTCAGCCTCTTGGAAAGCAGACCTGAGAGTTATTCCAACCTGCTTTGCAGTCTGTGTGAGGCACCAGTGATGAGGGATAGGAGAACTTCACTCAGCACAAAGGTTTCAGGTTTGATGTGAGATTACTGGTCCACACACCTTTGTAACTTTCTGTTTTCCCCAAGAAGACTAAGCATTAGTTGTGTATCTAGAAAATGTTCAGGTTTCTTGCTCAGTGCCTTGAGTTAACTTGTGGGACAATCTCATGAAAGTCGATTATGATCAGATACTCCAGTGTCCTGGGCTCAGCACATACTGTCACACACAGCAGGCCATGACAGGCTGGGTAACTTAGTCGAGACTTTGCATAGAGCAGAGTAGGAACTGCTACCTGATGCTTCTGGGTGTCCCTGCACCCTGTCACACATCAAAGCAGGCCTGACTTGTCCTACTTGTCCTAACTAAAGTGTGTGGGCTGACACAGTTGAAAAAAAGAAAAGGCAAAAGAGTTAACCTCTTCCCCTGTTTTAGGTTTACTGTTGTGGAAGCTGAACAGATTTTTGGGGGGGAGGGGCTGGTGAGAAGAAAAATGCAAATAGCATCCATTCTTCCTTCCCTCTCTGGAGCTTGGTTTCACAATTAGCCTTCCAGTGAAAATAGAAAAGGGTGTGAAAATTCAAGAAGCAACAACAGACAGTGGGTTTCTACCCTTTCCTCAGAAGACATCACTCAAGTCATCACTGGTACCTGATGCTGCCCTTGGCTTCCAATTTTGCCTGTTGCAGCTACTCATAAGCAAGCCTTTTTGGAGGTCCCCTTTCCAATCATGTGGGGTGACCAATTATTTGCTGGTTTTGGGAGAAATCTGGCAGAGTGTTTTGGGAAGGTGACCAGGCATCAGGATTTGCTAAACTGTCGGGAGTACACCCTGTAACAGCTCTAGCATGGTGACAGGAGACATTATTGCTCTTGTTCGAGGATACACCACACCCACAGAGCCTGGGCACTCCCGGAGTGAACATGGGTGACACCACCAGGCTTAGCTCCAAAACCCTGCCTAAGTGGCATGGGAAACTGTTCTTACTGATGGCCATGCAGCTGTTGCCACCACTTTTTGCCCCATGTGCCCCACACATGGGCCCCATGTGCCCATGGCCAGAGGTTATACTCCTGAGCCTATTGCCAAGCTTGCTGTGACCTGGGGCGTGTTGCAATCTCTGCACATCCGCTTAGTCATTTTTAAAACCAGCACAGCAATGCTTAGCCCCAAACCTAGTAGGGAATTACACACAGAGGCTGATCAGATAAAAACTGTGCCTTCCACTCCGGGAGCAGGGGCTGAAATTACACCATGTAATTATAATGTAGTTAACCTGTGACTGCGCTTCATATATTTTTTTTTCCCTCCAAGCCAATTATTACTAAAAGTATAAACTCAGTACGACTGAGTTGTTTATCACTGCCCTGAGAGGAAATCATCATCTGGCTTCACACTCCTCAGAAGCCAGGTACACTACTTACCTTATATTTACACTGTCATTAAGATAACATTATTATTAATTCTGCTATTTTTCCGGTGTTAGTGCAATATTGTTGGTATTAATAACACTTAATTCAGGTCCTCAGTTCCTTAGGAGGAATCACAGCCCGTGGTTATTATTAAGCCTGCGACTGGGTAATAAGCAGTTTGTCCCAGCAAAATTACTGTCTTTACAGCGAGGTGGCAATAGACCAGGGGAGCCTCACCTGCTCGCTGAAGCCAGTTGAAAAATACTCCCTTGGGCTCACTGAGCTTTGGATATGACTCCTTGCAACTGAAAAGAGCCAGAAGAGAGCACAGTGTCTACAGCAATGCTATCACCAGGGTTTCAACAGGCCCAGACGGGGTTGCTGGTGTCACCTGTGATTGTGGCTAACACGCCTCAGTAAAGCTGAGTGCCAGCAAGGGGCTGACAAAAACATAGGGGACTTTGCTATTGATAACTTATGCGATGGAAGGTATGAAAGGGGAAGGCAAAGTGTACTGTCAGGGCTGGTGGTGGCTCCTGAAAGGCCATCTCTCATGCCAAAGCAGTGTATCTGAGAGGTCACTATGATGGGCTGATGTGTGTGCTCCTGTCACATGCAGTGCTTGTGTGTTCACATGAAGCAGCAGACACTGTGGTGGAAAACCAGGGTTGCACAACGGGAATGAAAGTATGGCTTGGTCCTTCAAAATATTTCTCCTGGATTATCCTTTGAATCTGCTCTTTGACAGATTATTTTATCTGCAAAAGTATAAACCTTCCTCTGGTCCTGCCGAAGTTTTTGTGAAGTACTTTTGTTCCAAATGACTTAAAAAAGTGAGAGTGGGGATGCTCTAAGTTCTCAAGTAAGGATACCAGGATGTCTTCAACTGGGACACACTGGGACGTATGGCTTTACATTCAGAAATCTTACATTGCAATTTATCCCGCAGGCAACCTGAAAAAAGCAGCCTTTGCCCCATTTCCTTTTTTTCCGAACTCCACAGTCTGCAGAGAAAGGATTCTACTGCCAAGTAAATAATCTACATGACAGAAGTTTATGAAAACATTATTTTTTGCTAATTCATATTTTTTCAGCCTTTCTAAACATTTTTTCCCAAACAAATTCACTTGAAATCTGTAATAAATCAGAGATACCCTTTCCTCTATGCCATCAGATACAAAAACACGTTTTTCTCTTCCATGCTGTTAAAAACCCATCTATTTTGCTCTCAGTAACTATTTGGTTGCTGGTGCTTTGTACAGAAACCAGCTTCATCTTCACAGCCATTTTCACTCCAAAATGCCCAGGCTGAGCACAGGGTTCTGTGCAGGGTTTATTAATAAAACGCCCCTCTCCCACCACTGTGCTGACTCCTTGCAAACCCAGCAGTGGGCAGAATGTGATCAAGGAAGATGCATTGATAGATGCATTTTACCAGAAAGCTTCCACATAATTAACATTTGCAGCCTTAAGCTGAAGTGCACTTTAGAGGAAGCATGTGTCTAGTCGTTTCTGCTCTTCACATGAATTCAACTAATCCTAACTGGGCTTTCAGTATTACAATATGACCAATGATAAAAATGAAGAAAGAGTGATGTTTTTTGATGGTGTTTTTTTAACATGTACGGAAAAAAACCCTACTGTGTCACACTGTTACGAGCCGAATTGCCCAGTTTCTTTGTTCATGGGATAACTTCTGTGTGCCTAAACCTCTGGCAGCACGAGAAATAGAGTTCAAATCATTGTCCTCTGACTCAGGTTGCAAGCTGCGACTTTCACAAGCACCCGCCTTGCAGCCAAAAAAATTTTACTTATGTGAGTAGCTCGTCTTCATGTGTGGGCGAAGGAGGCATGAGCAACCTGGCCTACTGCAAATGTCACCAGCCAGCCTTGTCGCTATTGGAGCTGGAGAGATCCAGCAGCTGGCTCAGCCTCTCCTAGTATCCACTGGTTACGCTGAGCTCATTAAGAAAATATTGATCGCGCATAAGTTGACGCAATGTTTGATCCAGCCTGCTCGCTTTGAAGCCGCACAGATCTCCAACAGATTGCTGGAGCAGGAGGGAGGAGCAAGCGCGGGCACACGAGAGGGAGAGAGGGAAATCAAACGCTCTGAATCGAGAAATCCTGCCAAAAAAAAAAAAAAACCAAACAACACCAAAAACCTGTGGGTCGGGTCTGGGCCGAGAATGCAAGCATCAGATAAAAATAACAAGTCACACGGCAGAGGACAGAGCGCGGAGCTCCGCTCTCGCCCGGGGCCGCGCATGGCTCCTGAGCCGCGCCGAGGCGAGGGGAGCCCGGCAGCCTCCTCCGGCAGAAGGCTGGAGTAAAGGAGGTCTGTGTTTGATGTATGAGCTTTGGCTTGCCATTGTGAGTCACCCCAGAAGTAGCTGTAGGCAAAACAAAAATCTTTTGTGATTAATTAGAAAAACTGGACAATTATGAATTGACTGCACGCAGCCAGCGCACGGTAATATAAATAGTAATGAAGCCGGCTGGATGTGATGAACACACTGTGTTTATGTGCGATCGCAGAAGAAAGGATCCGATTTAGGTGGTGTCAGTTTAAATAACGTAATTTCTGCTCTCTGACTCTTTGTTCGGTCTTTAGCCAGGATTAGATCTGAAACTTTAAAACTGAGTTTTAGTTGTCTTATCTAAATGTCTGGTTGTTCTTTTGATGTCTGCCCGAAACATATGCTTCTCTTCAATGACGATCTAAAATTATTATGTTACGATGACTGAATAAGTCTAGCAGTGCTGTAAGTGGTGTGCAGTTATTGTTGCTCCTTTGTGTTTGTCAGTAGCCCTTGCACAGGGTCTGACAGGCTCCATCCACGCACAGGGATCGGAAGATTATTTGAATTCCCCAGGTTCTTGGTAGTTTTCAGAGAGGGAAGGGGGTAAGAAAAAAGATCTATAGGCGCCTCTCTGCAGCACAATGGATAATTACATTCACAATGTTCTACATCACTCTTCATTTAGCTGCCACCTAATTTAAGAAATATATCGGCCATAAGCTGACGTCAGTGCCAGAATTTGCCGCCGCTGTCGGGGGCGCGGCTCGCCCCGCGCGCCTCTGACAGGAGGGAGAGCGGTGGGTTTGATTTGGGGCGCCCTGCCCGCGGCTCCCCTTCCGCCCTGCGAAAACAAATTCTTACCTGCCCGTAGGTGGATAAGCAGGTTGCCGTGTCTTCACACGTCGTGAAAACCACGACAGTGGGTTAAAGCGCAGCCAGCCCCGCTTTTTCCTCCGCCAAGGATGGCGCCCATCGCCCTCCCGACCCCGGCGGGGGTTTGTTCCCCAACCGGCGATTACCCCGGTCCCTCCCGGGGCTGGTGCCCGCGCCCATCGCTCTCCCGCACGGACCCGCTTTGTTCTCCGGTGCCGCCGGCGGGGGCCACCAGCGCCGCCGCCCGCCCTCGGGAGGGAGCCGGTCCCGGTCGCGAAGTGCTC
>WEIV01024748.1:3777-14632 GCA_013390005.1 Calyptomena viridis
AAGATTTTAATCCTTACATAGGCTTTTACCTACCCACTCTGTTCTTTAATTTGATCAACTATTGTTATATTTGGGATTATAGCCCCAAGGGTGTAAACCCTGTCTTTATCAAGGGACAAAATTTTCCATGCTTCATTCTCACATATCCACTACCATCTCATATCCTGCAGAGGAGCAATTCTCCAGGGTGTTTGTGCAATTCTTACTATGGTTTCCAAGTTCAGCCTTACATTAGATTCAGTTTTACGACAATAGGGAGGGAGAATGATTTTCCCCGTGGTGTCAACAGCCACGCAGGGAGCAATATATCCTCTTTCTTCATGGTTTGGAATCAAACTGTCTATGAGTATAGGTGGTGGGTAGGCCTTAGTGACCTGTCCCCAACTTCCGAATAGCAAGATATTTGGGTAACCCAGGGGACTTATTAATTTAGGATTTCCTTTAAGACTTGTCCCGTTCATCAAAACACCAATTAGNCTTACATAGGCTTTTACCTACCCACTCTGTTCTTTAATTTGATCAACTATTGTTATATTTGGGATTATAGCCCCAAGGGTGNTTTCTTATTTGTTCCCCAGATACATGGCTGAACTTTTGCCTATATTAATATTATTTCAGGAAGTTTGGGTCTAGCTAACCAGAAGACTGTGGCCTGTCTTCTTCCCTATATATGACTTCACCAGTCTCTGTGTTATTTGCAGAATTTCAGTGCTTTTGCAAAAACCAACAAATCAGACAAAAAAAAATCCTAAATAGTTGATATGGGTCCCCAATAGCAAAGAATTAATAGAAGGTAAAACAATAAATGCTCAGCAGTTTGAATCTTCACGGAATATATTTTGATAATCCCTGTCAACTAATTTCTAATCTCATCAGAAATTATGAATGCTTTATTAAAAGAGTCACACCATTATCATTCACATGATTCCTGACATTCCCCTCCACAGAAATCAATATTTGACTCACCCACCTGTAGTCAGTGTACAACACCCTTCTGAAATATGGTTCAAATCTTCTTTCTTTTAGTAAGACATTATTAGTTGTGTACAGTTTCCAAGTCTTTTTTCTTACACTTCTGCAAACAATTTATTGTTAACTCATACAGAAATTGCTACAATTCTTTTTGAGCATTGAATCTTTTAAAAATGTATACTTTGTCTCTCAGTGTTAAAGGAAAACAAAATACTTAGTATGTTTTATACAGATGTCCTTGCATCTTTGTCTGTTTCTGTGTGAATCAGCTACTGCTTTGGACTTTTTTTATGTCTGCTATATTATAAAAAAAGGTACAATGAGAAGATGAGTTGTCTGAAGGTTAGTTCAAAAGCACTATGGCAACTTCAGAGAAAAAACCGTCTGCTGAATTTACACCCTGTATAACCTCATGGATATCTTCACTCATTTTTCTAAAGCTGTATCCATGCTGCTGAGAGAAAAAAAACCAACAAGACAGTAATATATTTGGTGGTTTCATAAATTCCATCATTGAAACACACTTCAGGGCAGCAGGTGTACTAATGTGACAGAGGAGAGTTTTGCTCATTAACTTCAGTGGTTTAAGTTAGAATAAGCTTTGACCCTAGGGCATTATCTTCTAATCTTTAGGTGAAAGCAGGAAAAGCTACTTATGATGCACCAGGACACAGAAACAGATGTCAGCTGCTGACCATAAAACAAGCCTTTGATATGCCAAGAAAAGGGAGTGCTTTCCAGAAATTTCTAATAACTCTCACTTTTGCCACATTTTTGAGTCACATTTCTGACTTTCAAAATGTCCACTTACTTGTATGAGCGCAAATATATAATATTTTTTTCATTTTGGGTTGAATGTAAACTCTAACTTGTTGCAATACAGACTGCACACAGATAAATCATTTTTTTGCACTGAAGGATTTTTCAAACTGATCCGATTTAAGAAGTGTTATTGAACTTCAGAAGAAGAATGTACCTTCCACATCAATAACTTCAACAAACACCCTTTTCTGCTGTCATTACTGTTGATTTTTTACAGCTTCTGTGCTTGTACTAGTAAATATTAAAAAAAAAATTAACTAAAAGAAAAGCATGCTCCCTCTTCACACACTCTCACACACAAGCCCTCTTTTTGTGTTTTTCCTTCAGCTGAGATCTCATTTTGGGAAGATAGATAGGAAATGAATAGCACAGTCCAGTAACTATTATAAATATTTCATCTGTTAAAGAGATGGGGCCTAGTTAGACTCTGCTGTGGGAATTGCACAGTGAAAGATACAAAAAAATAACAGTGTATGAAAGAAACAGCAGAGAGAAGGCCCTGCAAGTGCCTGAAGGCTTGGGTGCACCTCTTTGATTGGACGAAGGTACACCAGAGAAGTGCCTGATGTGTATCCTGCCAATGGTTGGACCCTGGGTTGGAAATCCCCAAATGCAGTAATGTTAGAACAATAGCTTTACTATGTACTAGTCAGCCATAGGGGTATAAAAAAGTATGATATGTAACCATACACTGTCTCTCACTCTGCAGCGCAATAAACTGTCTGTTTTGCATCACATCCAGAGTCTGTGGGATTCACTTGCTACAGGCTATGTTTAGGGAAAAAAATAATACAACCTTCCTGTGCACACAGACATTTCAGAAACTACTTCCAGGCACTTTGTCAGACAATAGAAGAATGGAAACAAGAGATGAAGTGGATCTATGTTGTGACCTGGAGTACTTCTCAAGGACATCTCAGCTGCCTTTAGTTACTGACCTGTGCCCAAAGGCAAGGACTGTCCTGGAGCACAAAAGCAGAACTTTTTTTGTGAATGCATATAGCAATATGCATTTTCATGTTAGGAAATCTGCAGCTTCCATAGCTTCTGAACTTAGAGAAACAGTCATTCAGCCAAGGTTTTATTTCCTAACTACACTCAAAATTACATGTGAAAAATCACTGACACACTACACTCACTAGTCTTAAAAACAAAAAAAATTGAAATATGTACCTGGACTTTGATAAGAATCTACCTTTTTTCTTTCCACATAAACCCAAAAACCTTTACCATATTAAACAACTACCAAGCTAGAAGCAGCAGATGAAACCCTCTGCTGTGAATAGGCTCAGCACAGGTAGGACTGTTCTGACATGGCACAAACTGTTATCTGGTTTTGCCATTAATGTTGGGAAAAGAAGCATGTTTGTCCCCATCCTATGGCATATTTACAAGGAGGCTCATCAAGACTGTTTAGCAAGAGCCTGTTGAGGAGAGCACCTTGTAACTTAATCACCAACCACAGATGGAGATACAGACCGGGCTTGAAGGATTCATGCATCTTTTATGTTACGAGTAGATTTTAATCTATAAGGTAATACGATAGTGACAAAACAGACAGATGATGTCTTAATGTTCTTTTGTGCTTCTTAAGTAAGACAATAAGCTGGTGAAAAAACATTTCCTAGAGGTTCTGATTTCATCATTCACCCTTTGGTTGGCATCTGTGATAGGTCACAACCTTAATGGCAGCCTGGCAATTACTTTGATGGTTCATTTCTCTACAACATAGTTTTACAGAACTTGCATCAGCCATACAGTAACCTGTAATGGCAGACATCACAAAGCTCTAGGGTTTAGTTTGACATACCTGTGTATTCCTCCATGTTTTCCTTTAGGCCTCCCAGGAAAGCACTGCTCACACATGCACCAGGAAAAGTATAATTTGAGCTAAGGCAAAGCCCTTGAGGTACAGGGCCATTAATAGTAAGGGGTTCTTATAGGTAACAAATCAGTGACTTAAAATCCAGATTCAGGGACGCAGCTTTTGAATACTAAGAGAAAACTCACTTCGCAAATTTCATTTTTATCCCCATCAGCTCCATTCAGATAGACACCATCTTTGCTGTTACTAAAAGGATTCATAAATTATTCCAACCACCAGCTCTGACAGTTCTGCTGAGAACTACTTTTCCCAGTACATCATTACAAGTTTGTCTTTAAAATGAGTTATAAGTATCTAAGCCTGAAATACGCTGGAATGGCAGTTAAGGAAGTTCAGAGGAAGAGAAAAAGGTGCTAAGCCTGTCAGGCTGAGACTGCAGAGTGTTATGAATGCAGCTACCTAACAAGTCAGTCACAGGAGAAAGTTAAGCAAAAAGGAGCAGTCTACTTGAACTCCACAGTAAATCTGAGTGTAGAGTATTGGCTTTCCAATAGGAAAAAAGTTTAGACACTTTTTATTGAGACCAATTTCGGAATTCACAAGTCATTACATGGTAAGCCCAAAAATGTCAAGGTCAGGTTAAGTATTTGAAAAAAATTTCCAGTAAAATTGTCCTTCCACCTTTATAAATTTATAGAAATAGCACAAAACTTAAAGCTGCACAGTGACTCCACTTTGAAAACTATCTGAGAAGCCAGGGCTTCAGGTTCATATAAAGTACTACAGTTTGAGCACAAATAACTGAACAAGAATGCATAGAAGGTCCAGGATTTTTTTCTTCAGAATATATGTATCTGAATATATGATCTCTTTCAGATAATACACTACCTCTGACTGGAAACAAAGTAAGTCAGAGTAACTAATGATCATTTTTTATTGTGGATTTCTTACCTGTTTGTCCTGGTTCTGGCCAGGACAGCATTAATTTTTTGCAGTAACTGGGAGGGGGCACGTGTTACGGTTTGACTCTGGCTCAATGCCAAGGACTCACACACACCCCCCAAAATTTCTGAGAGAAGGAAAAAAAAACCCCTCAACTTTTGTGAGAAGGATTATAAGCAACTGTTTATTAACTATTTCACAAGCAAACCAGGCTCTAACTTAGAATATTAAGAATTCACTACTACTAAAAAAAAAGCTTAAGAGTTTAAGAGTGAGACGTTTGATAGATGTTACAGACACCTCCCCCCCCACCCCTCGCTTTTAAGATCCTTCTCCTTCCCTCAGTGGCCTAGGAAGACAGGAGTGGGGATTATGGTCAGAGGCTGTTCCCGCCACTGATTCAAAGAGAAGTCCAACCCCATGCTTTTCCCATGGGGGTTTCCTTCCTGAAGCCAGTCTGTTACAAANGCATGATAAAGTTATATGACAAAGTTATTTGATACCATCTCACATCATTGCCTGAGGTGGGGAAAATTCTCCCATCTTGTGGGGAGAAGAGGTTCCTTCTGGTCAAGAAACATGGTGCAGGGAGCCATCCACTGTTGTTCATTATTGTGAGCCTCACAGTGAATATTCCGGCATATGAATCACTCTCCCTTTTGTACACTTTTGTTATTAATTTTGTTGCTGTCACAGTTCATTTTCTTACCTCATTGCTGTTTGCAGAAAATTGTTCTTGTCTCAACCTGTGATCTTTGCCTTTTGTGCCTGCAGTTGCAGGGGGTGGGGGAGTAGTGCATGGAGTTTCTTTCAGTTGGAGTACTAAATTGGAGAATACCATTACTAAACCAAGACACTGTTAAATGTTGCATGTTAAACTAGTATAAATAGGCAATCACAGAAATCTCATTTCAAGCAATCTCTCTGCTGATGGCCTCAGTAAACCTTTCAAAATCCTTGTATAGAGAATAAAAAAGCCTGTTACCTAGATTGTGTTTTTTCCAGATAAACACATTTGTACATGACACATATTTGGGGAAAAGAAGGCTCAGGCAATAGATTTAATTCCTTAGTCTCCCTGGGCTTCAAACCTAATAGAAAACAATTGGAGGAAAGGACAGACAATATGCTAAGGGGAAAATGTCCAGCTTCCCAGCAAGCAAATATCTGGTAGATGTTCAGAGATAGTCCATTTCAGATCTCTCATAGTCATTAGATAAAGTCAGTAAATCAGTCTCAAGAGTTCAACTATGCATTGTTGGACTTACTGAGGCTTTCTTGTGTGTTTGTTTTAAGAAGCAAAACCCAAACTGGTCAGGATCACTGCAGTATCCATAACCTGCTTCAAGTTGCACGGAGAAAAAAAAAGCAAATCTGCACGTTTTAGAAAAGAGTGGTTAAGATTTTGCTTTCCTAATGGTTTTTATGTAGAGCTAGAAATGTACAAGTAGGAAACCATGTCTGCCTTATTACTATAACAGCACAATGCTGGCAGTTCTTTGTGGTAAAGTTCTCATTAAATACACCCAGACTGTAAAATCCTAAGCAGTAATACATTGCTCCCCCACCTTTCTATAGAATTAAATGTGATAAAATCAAACGTTAGAGCCTTTCAAAATTTTCAAGTCAAAGTGCTTTAAACGAGAGATGAATTAGACCATCTGGCTTAGGGAATTTAAATGACTTTCCACTTGCATTTGGTATTTAACTATAATTAGACCAATCTATCTGAAACTGTTCACTAGACAAACAAAAATGCCATTACACCCTTGTCCTGCATTTCTGTCCTTGCATATCACTGTGCAGTCCTCAAAGAACAGAGCTGTTGTTCCCTTGTCATCCACAGTACATTTTCACAAGTACAAGTTGAAAATCTGGAATGAAAATATTTTCTAAACCTGCTATTGGCTCCAAAGACGAGTAGGATCAAAATTCCCATTCAATGCAACTCCATCACCCTGTAGCAGAGCAGTCTGGGTAATAAAAAGACCACTGAACCCTGATAGGTGTTGACAGCTGAGAACAACTGTAGTGTTGATCTATAGTTGAAGGGACACACACTGCCCATGGACTCCAGAAGTGGTATGTGATAACAAATGTAAACTACACATGTTAATGTCCATTTCTAATTTGATTTTACAGAACAACCACCTTATCACAGCTTGAATGAATACAAATCCTGCTGTAATAGATATTCATTGCTTCTCTGTATATACATTCTAGACATCACATAGACTCATTTGCCAGCAACTTCATTACAGGGCGTTTCCAAATTGCCAGAGAAAAGAGTGATTTTTTTAAGCTTTTTTTAGGCCACTTCACATACTTTTTACAGCAATTCAGGTGTAAAAATGTGAGAACTTGATAATTATTAGGTGTTTAGGGGATTAGTTAAACTGCTTTTTCTTACATTTGACAGGCAAATCAGCTTTGCAAGGCTGTGAAGTCTTCAGCGATAAAATGTTCCTCTGTGTGTTGTCATTAATTTGTGGGTTTTTTGACTGCAAAGCAAATGAAAGTTTCTTAGACACCTTAGAGGCCTTTTTTTCAGGTGGTAGAAGAATTTAGAAATTTGGTCTCCTGCCTGTTCAATAGTAACTCATCAAGTTACTGTGGTGGAGACTGAAGTTTCAAGATTGGTTAAAAACATCTAAGGTGAAGGAACATGACCTTAGAGCAAACATGACCTGCAGCAATTACATTACAAGGAATTTATTCAATACATCCTGAAATATTTAGAAAGTAAGGCAAGACTAACTTTTACTCAGGACAGATTTTTCTGTTCTTTCTCAGACAAAAATACTATTTACAAGATGATGAATTACTTGCAAATTGTATAAAGGCTTCTGCATTTTGCTTCTCAATCAAAAAAAATCATAGATAATAGGCAAAAAAATCTGGCACCCCATCAATATTCTTTTCTATGGAAATACTGCAAAAAGAGTTTCTTTTTTTATCCTTAAGCTGCCACATCACATTGCAACTACTCACTTAATCAGAGATCTCGCAGCATGCTGCCAGTCCATCCCAGCCTCTGCTGTCACTAGAAAACATGTTTTTCTTCTGTCATGAGTGTGGAATTACTCAAATCCTGATTCTCTTTACTACTTAGCCACAATAACCTTTCTTTCCAGACAGCTAACATGCAATAAATATTTAAGGTACCTAATAAAGACAGACAGCAGGGGAAAAGACGTTCAAAGATTTCTCCAGTGTTTTCATTTGTACTGGCTAAAAAACTGCTATTGAGAGTCCTGGTGTCAAAGAAATGGGAGAGGATTGCTTTCTCCTGTCACTGGGCTTTCTAGTGACATTTGCTTCAATATTTCTGGGTGAAATCCAAATTACTTTCACAAGTAGTCCAATGAACCTATGGCCATCTGTTCCTGAATGGTGAAATAAAATGAAGCTTTTAATCCCAGATTTATTTTAAGGTAAGATCGGTAGTGAAATAAATCAAGTAGCAGGAGAAAGAAACTGATTACTAAAGCCATTAGCAGACAGGATGCACAAAAACAAAACATAATGACATGGAAAACTTTACTGTAACTTTCAAAAATATGGTGATGTGCTTTTAAGTAGCCAGAGTTTTTTAGTAGCTGGGGGGCTAAGAGAGAGGCTTCTTTAAGAAGCTGCTGGAAATTTCTTAGCTCCAAGCTAGTCAAGGTCAGCTGGTAACACCTCTGTGATAACATATTTAAGAAGCAGAAGAAAAAAAAGCTAGGCGGAACATCATGGCCACTTAAGGGAGAGGAGAGTGGGAAGTTTGATTAACACCAAGGTCGCAGAGAAGGAGAAAGAGAAGATGCCTTAAACATTGAAATAGGGCCTCAGCAACCTGTGGGGAACCATAGGAAGTGAAGATTCACCTGCACACCCATGGGAGACTGGAAGACTCCATGCTGGAGCAGATAAGTGCTGGAAAAGNAAATGGCAAAACCCCATAACTGTTCTTCTAAAAGAACAAAAAGCCATATCAACAAGAAGTATCAATATAGTAGCAATCATGATCTAGAACAAAGTTTCGTTGGACAGTAGTGATGCATGACCTGTAGTAATCCTTTCAAGTTTGCTTGTATTCTTGAGTTAAAAATAATAAATGGCACGTATTACAGAGAACACATTTGTACATGACACATATTTTTGGGAGAGGGAAGTCTTGTGAGTTTATTCATACCAACCTCTGGGTATCAGTTCTCTCAAACTTCTTTCTATAATTTTCATCTTCCTCCTGTATGCCCTGTCTTCACCATCACTCCTACCACCAATACAAAAAAGAAAAAAAATTCTCTGAAGTTCACTAAGGGCCAGCAGAAATTCACATCAAATAGGAATATGCGTCTGGTTTTCATATAAACCAGTTGCTTACTCTGATTTGTAGCCCAGCAAAGCATGATTGGCTCAGAAAGATCTTGGCTCCATTTCAGTAAGTGGTATTCAAATAATGTGAGCCCCAAATAACACATGCTGTTTTGTAGCACCCTTCAACAGGAAATGGATGAGGAAGGAGGGTCGACATGTGCTAAAACCCATTTAAGATCAAAGATGATCAGAAAATAGAAAATGCTTTTCTTATTTCCATTTCACAGAATCACAGAATGGCTGAAGTTGGAAAGGACCTCTGGACATCATCCTGTCCAACCATCTGTTCAAGGGGGACCACCTTGAACCGGTTGCCCAAGATCATGACCATTTGGCTTTTGAATGTCTCCAAGGATGGAGATTCTACCAATCCTCTGGGTTCATTTCAGAGCTCTGTTCCCCAGACAAATTATGATGCTTGCTTTTAATTCCTAATGAAAACTAAACCTAATTTTTTTCCCATATAATTTTGTTGAGTTTTTTTAATTGTTTTTAGAGCATTTGCTAATGGTCAAGATTTTAACAAGATTAGTGGTGAGGAGCGGATAAGGAGCGGAATGATAAGGAGCGGAACTCAAATACAAATAGAACACTGATAGGTTTTTCTAAGTTATTGCACAGCACACATTTAATTTTTAATATACGAACACTTATGCAATATTTTGCAAATTTTAAAAGCAAAATGTGTAATTATGTAACCATTTAATTTTACCAAAATCTGGAACATATGCTACACAATAAAAAACTTTAATTACTGCAGTTATTACTTTTTACTTAATTCTTCAATTAGAAACAATGCCTTCCTGTTTGTGTGCTGCAATAGTGAATTTCTGATCACTATTTTCTAAGGAAAAGAAGTTAAAATTTATCTTTTGTGTACCAAACACAGGCATGTAGTATTCTGTTTGTTCTGTCATCTAGTGTTCATCCAAGAGTAGTCACTACCATAGCCTTTCTAGAAACAACTCCCCATAGAATTAATCCAATTTTGAAGCAGTAACCATGGAAATACTCTTGCCTACTGAAAATTTTCATTAGACATTGCCTTCGCAAAGAGCATTAAGCATAACCCTGGTCCTAACCTTGCAATACCAAATAAAATTAAAATCCTTTAATTACATTGAAAAGTTTCAGACTTAACTCTCAAAAGTGAAGATGATGAATTTAGATGTCCCAGAGGTAGCACAATCAAAATACCTGAATCTACAAAGTGGGGGAAGACTGAGTCTAAGAACAAGTATCTGTATCAAAGACACTTAGTGACACTTTTGTGCAAGGACACTTAAGAAACATTTCTATACATCTACATACCAAATTGGCATTTTCTGGTGGACAACTGATAAAGAACAAATCCTAACAATACACTAGTTTAAAACATCACCATTACCATGTGAAACATTTTTGGTCACTCCACTCCAAGCTAACAAGCAAATGCAAAAAGGAAAGACACATGATGAGGGAAAAAACCAAAAACATGTTTAAAGATAATTTAAAAATTATTTTATAGGAAGAATCCTGTGTCAAACAACTTCTTAAAAATGCATACAAAAGAGCACATGTGAAGGCAGTACTAATCTTTCTTTTCCACGCATCGACACTCATATTTGGTTCTTATAAATGGCTCCTCAAAGGAAATAAAGAGCCAAATAGGCCAAATAAAACCAATTAACTCTTAAAAACTATAGGGAAAAATCCTGTTTCCTTTCTCTGCAAGGTCCCTGTGGGGACATAAAGAGGATTTGACCCTAGCTGAATTTGGCCTTGTTTCTAGATACTGTGCACACTGAAGAAATGCACTTAATCTGAAATGGGCAAGTGTGGCCTTGAATTACAGACTCTGGCAACAGAAGACATTGAAGACATTTATTTTTTGTCTGAACCAGGATTTTATACCACTTTCAAAAATATTTCCATATATGGAAAAAGTAAAAC
>WEIV01024749.1:5439-22315 GCA_013390005.1 Calyptomena viridis
TATCATATTTAATAAGACTACTAAATTAATATTAGAATATATAGTATCTTCGCAGGACAGTGTCTCATCTCTTTTCTTCTAAGATCCTAGACACAAAACAAAACATTCAGTAGAATTTAAATCACACTGCAGTCTACTTCATTTTTGTCTTCAAAAATGCTGATGCACAAAGAAATTTTGTTACTATGAATGTTAAACTCAGAAATGTAATTTCAGTGAAATAATTCAGCTGTATAAGTTTTAAAACTAGTAATGACCCTCAGTTACTTTAGACAGCATTTTGTGCTAATTTTGCTAAGTGGTCATGTCAAATGTCACCAACACCCCAAATGTCAACATAAGACCCCTTTAAAATTCAAAGTTTAAAAATACGTATCAATGACCCAAAAAGAGCAATAGCCTTTTAACCTAAAAAAAAAAAAAAAAAAAAAAAAGTAATGCCTACTATAAAATATAATTATTCAACTCAGGATGTAATAAAAACTGTAAGTAAAAGTCTAAAAGGATTTTACTTATTTTTACACAGAGGGATCTCTGTTATGTTTATGTGCACTTTTATTTGATCAGCATTAATGATAATCTAACAATCTAGAAATACCATACACTTATTTTCCTCCTTTTCCAGATGCTGCAGACCTTGACCTCCAGCTACAGCAAAACTACCTAAAGTTAGTAGGAGTGCCTAAGAGAAATGCATACCTTGAAGTCATATCAATCCCACTTTAACTTCGCTACTGACCCTTCAGACATTCAACTGAGCAAGGACAACATGACCTTGGAAACGTTCATTTTTTCAGGTGACAAAAAGTCAGGCTAAACTCAGCATTTTACACCATAAAAGGCATTCAAATTCTCAGAGACCTTTTCCTTCCAAAATGACAACCAACAGACGTTTACAGATAGAAGTCTCATTTCTTAATTTCCTCACTTGTAGATGGAAGTACTTTCTAGCTCATTAGTGCTTTTTTGTTCCTCAGTACAATTAGAGACAAAAGAAGAGAAACATCAGCAAAAAAATAATCTTATTACCAAAGCTGTACACCAGCAATTGTAAGTTGTTCCTATTTTTCAGCACACAACTTCTGCTGAAGCTATCATTAGTATTTCTGTGTACATATAGCTAGCAATACTAAGTGCACACATGCCACATAAAGTAAGTCTGTAACTTCATGTAAGGGATATGCCTTCATCAGAAAAACTCACACACCACTTACTCAGGAAATACTCAGATCTTGAAGTATTAATGTCAAAAATAAAGACAATATAGCAATTACTGCAACTCATTTAAAAACATTTTTTCTGGAAGCAGAGAGGATGTACTTTGCTTGACTGAAAACACAGTATGTCACAACAGTCTGGAATTTTTATTTTTTTCTTTTAGATCACCAAAGTAGAGAAAAGCTACAAAACAAAGTACCAAGCCAAACAGAAACTTACTAATCTTAACGGAACCACAAGTCTTCAAGCAAAACAGAGTTAAAGAAATATATCATTACAGTTAGAAGACTGTCATAAAAGCTAGTAATATTAGTAGTTTTCTGCTTATTAATTCATCAGTTGTTCTAAAGTCTCTATATTCTAAACTGCTTAAAAACTCTAGTACTGCAGACAGTAGTTTTATTTAAATATCTTAAATTATAAACTAAATATAATTCCATATTTATGCACAAGCAAATTCATTTTATCTGTAAGGCTTAGCTTTTCCCTAAGAATATTTCTAACATATTCACAATATAAAATATCACAGAAAATCCATATCTGTCCCACAGATCTTTGGATAGTAGCATTGCAAGATGGCAATTCATTCTGCTTGATAAGTCTATTCAATTTTATCCAGATATCCTCCAAATTCTGATTATTACAAATAGATTGTTCAATTGTCCACTTTGCTCTGTAAAATGCATGTAGCTTTAGTCTTTCCAAATTATTTTGCAGCTCTTGAGATAAAGGAAGAATATTTTCTTTGAGTTTAGCACTAGGGAGAGAGACACTCCAAGACCTTTTCAAGTTTTGCTTTTCATTAGGTGGTGGTTGTCCTTCATAGTCCAGGTTAACTGGTCTGTGAACAGCTTGTGCTTGGATTAAAGTTGGACCATGTTTCATGCTAGACTGAAACTCACGGAGATTTTTTGTGCAGTCATAATCAGGAGATCCTGTAACATATTCTGAAGGTGTAGAGAGATGTTTCAATTCTTCTGCTTCCTCATGAGAAATAATAGGTGCCTGCTTTTTTGGTTTGAGGGGAAGTCTGTACAAATCATTTGGAAACCAGGGTGCAAATCTTGGTAACTGACGAATGGGAAACTCCTTCACTGCTGCTTCTGCAAATTTCTGCAGTTTTATTAGATCTCTCTGATATGGTCGATAATGCAAGACCACTTCCATGCTTGTACAGTAGGAGTCCAGTGATTCTTAGGAAAACAATCTTAGGAAAACAGTTTCTTGATTAGGACTCTCAAATCTAGACTGAAACATCTTATTTACATGATTTTCCTTGCCCCATGATGCAAAGATCAGTGGAAAACAGGACCTAAAGCAGAAGTATTATAAAACAATAAGATACTACCATATTAAGACACACATTGCTAGGAAATTTTTCAAAAAAGAAACATAGTAAAAATAAGTGAGATACACATCAGAACATTCTACTTTATCTAGGCTGAATATTAGTGGCTGTATTCCACCATTACCAGTGTAACTTCAGTACACTGAACATTATTCACACGCACACTTTTTATTCCACACAGTCCCTTTGCAAGAGAATTCTTCTACTGTCACCATCTCACACTTGCCATCAGTCATTATTCTTGCTATATTGTTGTGATGCTTATTAAAGATACATAATTACTACTGCCTATTTTCTCAAATTTAGCAGAAGAATTCGTTTTAAAGTGTTTTTCTCCTACACATCAACATTTTAAGGCAGGGCATATGAAACAGCTAGAAAACATGTGTTACAAAAACCCCTCCCGAAATAGCACTGTCCAACAGAGCAGTTTTCAAAGCATTAAAGTAAAAAGCTAAAAATTTGTTCTAGGCAAATCAAAGTTGCCTGCTTACATTTCATGTCAGAATTACATGCTTAGTTTTAGTCTCAGGCAATATATGCAATCTTAACTTAAGGAACTAAGAATTCATTAATTTCTTAGGCTTTTGGAATAACTAAGACTCATTAAGTCCTCAAAGGCTTTATACTTTCATACAAAGAATATACTAAATGCAGGGTGAAGGATGAAACATTAAGCAGAAGATGCATTCTATTGCCCTCCTGTTTCCCCGACCTCTAAGAAGTTTGCAATCATTTCAAGTTCCCTGGCAGAGAACAGTAATATACAATGATACTAAAATAACAAAATATAGGACTGCCTAATCATTGCACTGCCAATATTTTGTTGAACATAGTCACAGTGCAAAGAAACCCTCACACCTTTCCCACTTCTTTTGCAAAATCTACAGCCTGGACACTGCATCAAATTCAATACAAGCACAAGGATTGCACTGGTTTCTTATGAAAGCAAAATGACCCATCATAAAACTTTTTGCTTTCAATTAATTACTATCAGAATACATTTATATTGTCAGCTGATGATGTTTCATGTTCTCAGGTTTTTGTCTTTTGTGTGTGTGTGTGTATGTATTTGAAAAGGCTTGTTGAGCTTTGAATTATGGTTACCAGATTTTACTGTGACATGCAAACACCACTGAAAACTCTGTTCAGGGCTGTTATAAAACTAGAAGATGAAGTCTGAAATCACCTGCACTACTTTATCCATCTGGGCACCCTCATTCATCTAGAAGGCTTTCAGGGTTGAGATTTTAACCGTTTATTGCACCTACGTAACTAGCAACATTTATTCAAATATGATCACATTCTTCACAGGGTTCTCTTGACTCCTGTATTAATTTTGCAAGGCATGCAAGAGACATACACAATTTTATTTTCACTACCCATGATCCCTGAATCGAGGAGGTAAACCTGATAGCTATGCATTAAGCACGAGGTGAAAAGGGCAAAAGCCACCCCAAGGGGAATCACAACATCAGTTGGGTTGGAAAAGACCTCTGAGATCATGGAGTCCAACCCATGACTGAACACCACCTTGCCACCTAAGCCATGGCACCAAGTGCCACGTCCAGTCTTTCCTCAAACACTTTCAGGGACGGCGATCCCATCATTTCCCTGGGCAGCCCACTCCAATATCTAATCAGCCCTTCTGTGAAGAAATCCCTCCTAACGCCCAGCCTAAACCTCTCCTGGCGCGCTTTAAGACTCTGTTCTCTCGTCTTGAAAAACGAACAAAAGAGGCAGCCGGAGAACGGGAAAGGAAATTTTAACTAAACATATTCTTGTAGCCGAAGCCTTGCGCAAAGCACAGACCCGCCGAACAGCCCCGCTGACCCCCCACGCCGGGGGACGGATCTCAGAAGGGGCATTTCAGCAGGGCCTCGGGCACCTCCCGCCGCGGGGCCCCGCGCCGGGCCGCTCCCTGCTCCACCTCCTTCTGAAAAGAAGGGGAGGACCTCGGCTGCGGCCCGGANGGCGCTGCGGTGAAGGTAAAGGGACGTCTGGGCTCCTGCGGCCGGGCGGGCGGTGCCGGCCGGGGAGGGGGAGCGAAGGGTCTGTGGTGCAGCAGGAGTCCCTGGGGGCGGCGGGGCTTAGGGTTGTCCCATACTGGGTTTCGTTTTTTTCCTAAATGACCATCCATTTTGCTTTTCGTTCACGATTTAAGGTGTTGCGGCCCGCAGCTGTTTGTTCCCGCTACCTCGGTGCTGCGTTTGTAGCTCCCTAAGCGGCTGACTTGGTGTGACTGACCTTTTTTGTGCGTCAGCTGCGACGGGGAACTTTCTCCACTGGCCGACACTCTGCTTTGGCAGGGTCTTGCCCACCACTGCCTTTTCCTGAGAGAATTTTCTGCTTCTTTAGTCGTGCTGCTTGACCGGTGGGCTTTCCTTGTGGCAGTGCATTAAATGAAGTCAGCAAGAACTGGTCGAATGCTGAGGAGTTAAAATGTTTTCTTGTTGTCTAATTATTTATTTACTTTTTAAATGTCGTGGAAATTATCGTTAGTTGTGTGCACAAAGCAAAATTAATGACTCACCTGACTCGGCTTATGTGCTGTGATTTCAGGAACTTTTGTAAAATAAACTGTGACATGAATTACTGCATGAAGTTTTGGTTTTTAAATCAGCTCAAAACCAAGTATGGTTTTTCTTAACTTACAGGTTCTGGAGTGTGGAGTCTGTGAAGATGTATTTTCTTTGCAAGGTGACAAAGTTCCCCGGCTGCTTTTGTGTGGCCATACAGTCTGTCATGACTGTCTTACCCGGCTTCCCCTTCATGGCAGAGCAGTTCGTTGTCCTTTTGACCGACAAGTGACTGAATTAGGTAAGAAAATGTAAGTTTGAGTTCTTGAAACCTGTCAGCCAAGGCTATCTAGAAGATAATGCTAGATGGGGATTCTTAATGCTCCACTTAGTGACAGTATTTCCAAGTAATGAATGTGCAGAGAAGGTCGTAGCATTGTTAAGCACTAGTATAGTAGGTATCTTAGATAAAGAAAATAAAAGTTTTGCCTTAATTTTCTTGAACCTGGGCTTACAAGCTTTATACTTTGGAGTCTTTTTGCACACCTATATTTACAGCAAGCTACTCTATTTTAAACTAGGGATTCCTGAGTGAGTATTACTTTCCTGTTGTCCTAGATACTAAAATCATGGAATTAAACAAATTTGTCTGGATTCATGATGAAGTGATGTAGAGGGAAGTATGAATGATAACGAATCTGATTTTTATAGTGTTAATTACTTCTATGCATGCAATAACTGGTAGTGCAGGCTATCAACAGGAATTCCCCTACTGTAAGAGTGTCTGCAGACAGGGTAAGATACAGCTTTTTTCTGGTGGTAGACATTTTTTTTAGGCAAAAGATGACCTGCTTATAATTTCTTCAGAATATGAATTACCTGGTCAGCATAGGGTCACAGAGACAGGTTATCAGAAGAGCTTGTTAATAGAACTGGTTGCATCAGTTTTGGGTAACACCAGGGAAAAAGAAGGGTTGAAAGGAAGAGAATCCTGAGAGAAGGGTATCTCTAACCTGATAATCCATGAAAAAAATGTTTAAGTGTCCAGTTTTCTCAAATAAGACTTTGCAGTAAGAGAATCTGTTAGATTATAGACTAAACCGTGAGAAATACTAAGGCACTCTGCAGGATGTGTTCATGGAGATAGGAGTCAGGAAAAGAAATATCTTGTATGAAAGACAGGTTTGTTTTCTGGGCAGAGGGGGATGGTAAAGTGTGGATGTCATGAATGGTTGCTAGTATAATAGATGTGGTTAAAAGAAGATTGATTTGTTTTACTTCTTTTCTATGACTGTTTAGCTGCACAATAGCTCTTGAACTATGCTTTTAAGAGGAAGACTGTTAGAGTGCAAGACTCAATCCTGCTGGTGTGCAACATTTCTGTCCAAGACCACAGCTTTTTATTTTTTTTAATTATGATGGAGAACTTGTAATTTTTTAGTTTTTATTGTGCATTTTTTCCCAGGAATCTGAAAGTGTCCTATCGTACATTTTTTGTGTGTTTGATGTTTTTCAAAAGTGAAGCTTTACAAAAATATCTATAGGGGTTTTTTTCATCTTCTGAGGAGCTTCTGATGAAACACAGTAAGTTATTATTAAAGCTCTAAGTGTTCTACAGTTAGGAAGAGGGCAGAAAAGCTTCAGGATCCTTTTGCATCTGGGATAATAGACTTGCATCCTACTGACTAATACTAGAAAAAAGGATAATATGTTGTGACTAACAGTTGCTCAAAGAAGTAATAGGTAGGATCTCTTGGCAAAACAGCTTGAAAATAAAAATACTTTAGTGAGTATAAATGTTCTGCCTGGTGATCTGAGGCAGGAGGAGGTCATAGCTACTTTTAGTCTTACCATGTCCATAATAACAGACTTGAGAAATAGTAGTGCTTCTAGGATGTAAAAATGGGATGTTTTTTGGAGTGCAGCTCATCATGGCCCCTACTGGAGGCATATGTGCATTTGTTACCTGGCTGTAATCACCTGGTAGTTACTG
This sequence comes from Calyptomena viridis, assembly GCA_013390005.1. Classification (NCBI taxonomy): domain Eukaryota; kingdom Metazoa; phylum Chordata; class Aves; order Passeriformes; family Eurylaimidae; genus Calyptomena; species Calyptomena viridis. Next base: position 12,518 of record WEIV01024749.1, read on the forward strand.
CTGTTGGTTAAATTTGATGCAGTTCTCTTTTGCTCTGAGAGTTTGGAGTGGAGTTGAGAGGGACAACTTTGGGACCAGGAAAACTTCTCATCCTTCCTTCCCTTGCATTTAAAGATGTGTGAGAAAGCATATGTTCACCCAGTTGCTATTCTACCATTTAATAAATTTAATGAGATAAAGTTCTCTAGTCTCAGAGGGTTTTTTAGTATCTCAATTGTAGGATCACTGTCAAGAGAAAGTTCTAGTGAAAGAAAAGCTGTAAAATCAGGGTGTAAAACTACCTGTGTTGAGCATAGTTCCTTAATCAGTGACAGTGGATTTTGTGGATACTTTTAGTTGGTCATTTAATCTATGCTTGCTTTTTTCCATTTGCTCTTACTACTAAAACACTTAATGCTATATTCATCGAAGTTTTCCCAGGGAATCTTGGGAACTTTTTGAAAGAAATTCTCAGGGATCTCTGTATAGATAGAGGTAGCTCTATTTTTTCTGAACTAGACTCTTGGTTTAAATTTAGAAGCCTGTTTCTTCTCTCTCTGTATAAGTGTGTGGAAAGGCAGGGTTAGAAGTACTTTGTCGGTTGGGACTTTTGGAAATATGTCTGAAACGGAAAATTTATTTACATGTTATTTACATGCATAGCAAAATATTCTAATAGTTCATAAAATCTTGTTATAAGAGAAACATTTAGTAGTGAACAGGTAGGACTAAAGCCTGCTCAAACCATACATGTTTGCAGAGTAGACTAAAGATTTGATTTTTGTGGGATTTTTTGAGAAATTCTTTAAAGATGTGATTAATATTCTAGTGAAGAATTTTGAATAAGTACGTACATGCTGAAGGTATCTGAACTGTCTAGTGGTTGTCTTCAGCTGGATTAACATTTTTTAACCAAAAAGGTGCAGTGGAAAAGCTTTTTTGATTTTCAGAATTTTGAAGTCATATATTTTGGAGATTATGTTGACTCAGTTTATATAGAAGAAAATCCAATAGAATTTGTAGAAAAAGAGGCTCCTCTTAAACCCTTCTCCTTGAAGTATGTTGATTTGGGAGAAAAGGAAAGTAATTTCTTGCAAACTGCTTTCTCTCTTCCTATGGTTGATTAGTAGTTTTTTGGTTGTTTGGTTTTGTTTTGTTTTTTAATTAATACATGACTCAAGGAATTTTAGGAGTCTCTCTACTAGCTACCATTATTACAGAGCTGAAACTATTTTCTCTCATTAAAACTTGTTCAACAGAGGTATTCAGGTGTTGGTATCCTTCAAAGGAATCCGGCCCACTGGTATTGGTTTACATTTATACATTCCTTTTCTCATGTTTCAATGCTAAGATAAAGCTTCAAAATGCTGTGCAAGAAAATGCAGTTATAACAAAACTTACATTCTCTCAAACCTGTTCGGACGTTTAGACAAAAGTTGCTCTTCTGTTCCCTACGTTATTTATAATCCTTTTGCAGACAGGCTTCATGCTTTTGAAATTGACATTTGTATTGTCAGTCTTAACATCTTCCCTCTGTCACTGTCTCATTCCTGGCTGACATATTTCCTGCTATTCATGTCTTATTCTTCTTTTGAGAAGAGACAGTCAGTGTGTAGTGATTTTTGTAATGGCCACAAACATCCTTTGTAGGCACAAGGATTATATCACTAGACTCTTCTACATTTATCACCAAAGCAGAATTTGAGTTACAGCCGAAGAGATTAAATAGATGTGTTTACACAACTCATCTTTTAGTGGGTTTAAATATAAAATAAACACTTATTTAGATGTTTTGAAAATGTGTAGGTCAAGCACACAGTAATTTAAAAATTAATTTAAAAATAAAAAGAAGCAAAGTGCCTTTTCACAAATATCTAAACTATGTGATAGTGAAATGAGATATTACTTTCTGTATGAGAATGAATGCTTATGACAAGGTAACCCACTTGGCTGATCAGGAAAAGCTGTTTGATACAATCTTTTTGGATTTCAGTAAAGCTTTTGATACTTTTTTTAATACTCTCACAGGATCCTTGTGCACAAAATGCCCAGTCCACAGCTGGATAAACACATCATGTGATGGGTGAGCAATTGGCTCACAGGTCGAGCACAGAGGTCAGCAGTGAATGGGGTGACATCAGACTGGTGACCTGTCACTAGCGGGGTTCCACAGGGCTCCATCTTGGGCCCTGTGCTCATCAACATCTTCATTAATGACTTGGACACAGGACTGGAAGGGATACTAAGCCAGTTTGCAGATGACACAAACCTGGGAGGAGCTGTTGACTCCCTCAAAGGCAGGGAGGCCCTGCAGAGAGACCTCAACAAATTAGAGGACTTGGAAATTACCAACCATGTGAAGTTCAACAAGGGAAAGGGCTGGATTCTGCACCTGGGATGGGGCAATCCTGAACGTTTGTACCAGCTGGGGAATGAGATGCTGGAAAGCAGTGCTGTGGAAAAGAATCTGGGGGTTGTTCGGGTTGAGGCAAGTTGAATTTGAGTCAGCAGTGCCCTGGCATCCAGGAGGGCCAGTGTGTCCTGGGGGGCATCAGGCAAAGCAACACCAGCCAGCTGAGGGAGGGGATTGTCCTGCTCTGCTCTGCACTGGTGTGGCCTCACCTTGAATATTGTGGCAGTTCTGGGCACCATGATATAGGAAAGATATTCAGCTATTATGGAGTGTTCAAGGGAGAGCAATAAAGATTTTGAAGGGCCTTGAGGGGAAGCTGTATCAGGAGCAGCTGAGGTCACTTGTTCTGTTCAGCCTGGAGAAGAGGAGACTGAGGGGAGACCTCATTGCAGTTACAGCTTCCTTGTGAGGGTAAAAGAAGGGGCAGAGAGTGATCTCTTCTCTCTGGTGACCAGTGACAGAACCCGAAGGAACAGCCTGAAGTTGTGTCAGGGAAGGTTTAGGTTGGATGTTAGAAAGAGGTTGTTCACTCAGAGAGTGGTTGGGCACTGGAACAGGCTCCCCAGAGAAGTGGTCACAGCACCAAACCTGACAGAGTTTAATAAGCATTTGGTTGATAATCTCAGGCATCTGGTGTGACTCTTGGGGATGGTCCTGTGCAGGACTGAGGGTTGGACTCGATGATCCTTGTGAGTCCCTTCCAACTCAGCATATTCTGTGATTCCGTGTTTTAAAGAATGCTTACTGGTTGTATGTTCTGTTTTAGTAGATTAAAAGTTGGTATGTAAGCTTTCCCTGTTTTTCCATCTGTGTCCAAGATCTACATGTTATACAATTACTAGTACATATAATAGCAAGTGCAGTGTACATAATAGAAGGAATGTAAGCACAGTGTGACTTTGTTTCTCATGGAAGCTTTGAGTTATGAACTGGAATATAAATACAGAATAGCTACAGTCAGCTTTTCTGATCTTGTTGGTTACATTTCAATAAATTAGTTCTGTTTTGACTTTATTGCTAGACATGGAATAGAACTAACATGATTCAAGTCAGATACAAGATTGTAAACTGAGAAGAGTGCTTCTTAGTGTTTTGAGGTTTTTTTTAATAAACATATTAAAACTAGTGAAAGAAAATACTTTTTAAGAAACTCTGTAATGATTGAACAGCTTCTTTCTCTCTCAGCCTTACCGAGTATTTGCTTGAAGGCTAAGACAATGTTTGCTTAAAGGCTAAGGGCTATAATCTATTCCTTAAGTGGGTTTATCCTTTTGGTGCATGTACATCCATTCATACTGGGCTATTAATGGCCATTTGGATTAGTGGCTAATCTGAAGATACAAGGTCCATGTTAGTATCAGCAGTGTGTTCTGTTGTTAATGTGGGTATTTTATATGCTGTAGGAGCTGAAGGTTGTACACAGTCAGTTTGCTGTAGGAAACTGCTCTTCTAAACACTAGAAGAGAACCATCTGGCCACTTTTTCGTGCTTTGCTTTTTGAGAGTTAGGATCTAGAAGAATATCTACAGTCTTAGCAAATCCAGAACTCGTGTTTGCAAAGTGATTTTGACGTAACTTCGATTCTAAAAGTGGATATAGTGCTCTGTGTTTCTTCAGTATGTGATAGGAGGCGACTCTTCCTTGCTCTGTGTTACGAAAAAAATGCTGATCTTGCTAGGAGTGCTAGAACTGAAAAGTGACTAAATTCTGAAGTCAGAATATACCAAGGCAGATGACTCTGCTGGTGCATAGTGTAATTCTGAAGGGCCAGAACATACCTTCTGTAAACTTCTTAAAGATCTGTGGCAAACAAAATATCCAATATTCAAAAATATCTGAAGTAAAGCAAGCGGGGCAGAATGTTGGCTTTACCAAGTAGAAATCTCCTTCTAGAACTTAGGTGAGAAAGGAAAGTGTGTGAACAGGACAAGCAAGGACAGACAGCACAGGAGGACCACAGAGGTTCTGTTTTTTACTGTAGAAAGAAAATTTATGTGGCCAAAGGAGTTGGAAATTCAAAGGAAGATCAGAAATAACATTGGTGCGTTGCTCGATGTGAGGTGACTGACCACAAATAAGGACATGGACAAAATGGAGACATTGAATCCTGGTGTAAACCTGCTTATGTGTTATAATTGGAGGCTGGAGAGCATCTCTACAGGAAGAGATCTGTAGGTCTGGATTGATGTATAGTTGAGTATGAGGCAGCAGAAAGGGTCAGCTGTGTCCTGAGGTGCATTTCCATTCAAGCACAGCATCACCAGCTGGTTGAGGCAGTTTTCTCACTCTGCACTGCTCGGGCGTGGCCTCACCTCAGGTCCTGTGTGCAGTTTTGGGCACCTCCATGTAAGAAGGACATCAGACTGTTTGAGTGTGTCCAGAGGAGGGCAGCTGAGATGGTGAAAGGTCTCGAGGGCAAGACCTAGGATGAGTGGCTGAGGTCACTTGGTTTGCTCAGCTTGGAGAAGGCTGAGGGGTGACCTCATGGCAGCCTACAACTTCCTCAAGGGGAGCAGCAGAGGGACAGGTGCTGATCTCTCTCTAGTGACCAGTGACAGGGTGTGAGATGGAATGAAACTGCGAGAGGGGAAGTTCACATTAAGCATTGCAAAAGGATTCTTCACTGGGAGGGTGGCCTGTCGTGGGAACAGGATCCCCAGGGAAGTGGTTATGACACCAAGCCTGTCAGAACTCAGAGTGTCTGTACATCTTCTTGTCATTTGATTTAGTTAGTCCTGTGAGGAGCAGGGAACTTGATTTGATGATCCTTGTGGGTCCCTTCTATCTCAGGATATTCTATGAATCTAGTTATCTCAGGAAAAGGATGGGCCAACCAGCTGGAGGGCAACTTTTAAGAACAGGGCTGTGGGGAGGGTCCTGTTTTACCTGGTGTGCTGTTGAGACGAAGGCTAACAAGTGTCCTGGGCTACGTTAGGAGGAGTGTTGCCAGGAAGTCCAGAGTGGTGATCCTTCCCTTGTCCTCAGCACTGGTGAGGCCACATCTTGAGTACTGTGTCCAGTTTTGGGATCCACAGTACAAGTGGAGCTACTAGAGCAAAACATTGGTAAGAAGGGGTTGGAGCCTCTCTGATATGAGGAAGGGCTGAGAGATATTTTACAAATATCTGAAGGGAGAGTGTAAAGAAGACAGAGCCAAGCTTTTTTTAGAGTGTCTACTGACAGAACTAAAGGCAATGCGCACAAACAGCAATACAGATGTTTTGTCTGCACAGAAGGAAACAATAAGAGTAACCAAGATCTGGCACAGGTTGCCCAGAGATGTGGTACAATCTCCCTCCTTGGAGATCTTCAGAAGCTGCTGGGGTGTGGCCCTGGGCAACAAGATCTAGGTGACCCTCTCGAGCAGTGGGACAAGCAGCTCTTCCAACCTCAACTGTTCTGTGATTGTGTTGTGGCTAAAAAATAATGATCCAGTGCTCAAAGATGACGCTTCATCTCCCTACCTTGCAACAGAGAAAATGTCATTAAATTAATGACAATTGAGCTGAAAAAAGCCAAGGGATGATACTTCCTTGAAGAATCAATCACTAAGATTCTCATATGCTATGTGGCCTATGCAGGTAATGTTTAGCAGCAGCCACTGCGATGCAATTCTTGTTTTGCTTCTTATCACATTGCTTCATGTTAACTTGTACAAAATGAGGATGATACAGGAATAGACGTGGACTTCTGCTTTGCTTTGTGGAGTATGGGATATTTTCCTTTTTGTTACGTCAAATAGTGTAATATATGGCATTTCATTTCTGAATATTTTTTTAACTCGTACTCCGAGATCTACTATGGGTGTTGCATCTTGTGATTCAGGGAATATGAGATTTGTCAGTAGGGAATTCTTCACAGCTTCCATTAGTGCAGTAGAAATGTTCACTGTACATATGAAAATAATAATTTTTGTGTTACACAGTGTTTGTGTGTTCCTTGTATTCTTTAGTTGTTAGCTAGTGTGGATTGTTTTGTAAGTGTTTTTACACAGTTTTTAAAATTTTTAATAATCTTGACATCTTATAAGTGGGGAAAATCTCTATAAATACTAAACAGCTTCAAGAATGAAGGAGGGAAGAGGATGAAGGGAGCTTACAGAAAAATTGTATCTCACTGTGGTTAGTGTTACTGTAGTTAATGTGCTCATAGTATTTGTCAGATCTCAACTGTAGTTTGTGGAATTTCTCAAAACGGTATCTGCTTNAGCTTTTTTTAGAGTGTCTACTGACAGAACTAAAGGCAATGCGCACAAACAGCAATACAGATGTTTTGTCTGCACAGAAGGAAACAATAAGAGTAACCAAGATCTGGCACAGGTTGCCCAGAGATGTGGTACAATCTCCCTCCTTGGAGATCTTCAGAAGCTGCTGGGGTGTGGCCCTGGGCAACAAGATCTAGGTGACCCTCTCGAGCAGTGGGACAAGCAGCTCTTCCAACCTCAACTGTTCTGTGATTGTGTTGTGGCTAAAAAATAATGATCCAGTGCTCAAAGATGACGCTTCATCTCCCTACCTTGCAACAGAGAAAATGTCATTAAATTAATGACAATTGAGCTGAAAAAAGCCAAGGGATGATACTTCCTTGAAGAATCAATCACTAAGATTCTCATATGCTATGTGGCCTATGCAGGTAATGTTTAGCAGCAGCCACTGCGATGCAATTCTTGTTTTGCTTCTTATCACATTGCTTCATGTTAACTTGTACAAAATGAGGATGATACAGGAATAGACGTGGACTTCTGCTTTGCTTTGTGGAGTATGGGATATTTTCCTTTTTGTTACGTCAAATAGTGTAATATATGGCATTTCATTTCTGAATATTTTTTTAACTCGTACTCCGAGATCTACTATGGGTGTTGCATCTTGTGATTCAGGGAATATGAGATTTGTCAGTAGGGAATTCTTCACAGCTTCCATTAGTGCAGTAGAAATGTTCACTGTACATATGAAAATAATAATTTTTGTGTTACACAGTGTTTGTGTGTTCCTTGTATTCTTTAGTTGTTAGCTAGTGTGGATTGTTTTGTAAGTGTTTTTACACAGTTTTTAAAATTTTTAATAATCTTGACATCTTATAAGTGGGGAAAATCTGTATAAATACTAAACAGCTTCAAGAATGAAGGAGGGAAGAGGATGAAGGGAGCTTACAGAAAAATTGTATCTCACTGTGGTTAGTGTTACTGTAGTTAATGTGCTCATAGTATTTGTCAGATCTCAACTGTAGTTTGTGGAATTTCTCAAAACGGTATCTGCTTGAGGTTTTTCTCTCCACCTCTTCATTTAACTCTTCCTCAAAAATAGGAGATTCTGGTGTCTGGGGATTGAAAAAGAATTTTGCTTTGCTGGAACTCTTGGAACGGTTGCAGAATGGACCTGGTGGGCAGTGTGGGATGACAGAAGAAGCCATTGGTCTGTCTGGAGAGGTACTGAGTTTTAAACAAAAAAGAAAACTTGTTACGTTTGCTGAAAGTTATCTCTAGATAGGAAAAAGATTGAAAATAATTTTTTTTCCAAATGTAATTTCACCGATAGTACTGTTATTTTCCTCCAGTATCTAGTATTACGGCTTTAATTAATTACCTCATAATGAAATGCAAATTAGTACTTGACTAAAGCAGAAAACAAACAGGCATTAACAAGCTTGCATACTGTTTTTCCCTTTTTATGTTTTTAAGATTATTAGAAGAGGTTATTCATTTGGATATTTTAGTTATGGTGATATCGGCACAATTTTCTAAAACTTTTTAGAAATTTTTCCTAAAGCGTTCAACTCTTCTTCTCAGTAGTTGTCTTTCATAGTAATTTGGTATCACCACATAATGTAATAGTACTTCATTACAAAAAATAGCTGCTTTTATCATTTCAGTAATAACAACTGGTGTGCAAAAAGTATCTTGGAATGCCATTCTAGAAATAGGTAACTTTTAATTAGAAAAATGCCTATTTTTCCATTGGTGTTTTGTTTGTCTCTAAGTAATTCTTTGTTCTGTAATGACTGCTTTGGAGGAAATTACTGGAGCCAGATTTATTTTCTCCTCCAAGCCTTTACAACATGTGCTGAAGTTTGGATTTATAAAATTGCTGAACACTTGAGAGTTTTATTTTTTAAAAGTTTATTGAAAACTTAAAATCAAATTTCTAAGTAGTACAAATATTTATTAGTGTTTAACTTTTTAAATAAAGCTTGTATTGTTGACGAATCTTCTAATTTTTCCTCAGTTACTGAGAATTGTTACCAACTTCAGTTTTGCCTTTGTTTTATTGTTTTTAGAGTATCATTCGTTGCGATGAAGACGAAACCCACGTTGCATCTGTGTATTGCACTGTTTGTGCCACTCACCTGTGTGCAGACTGTTCCCAGCTGACTCATTCTACTAAGACACTAGCCAAACACAGGCGTGTACCTCTTGCTGATAAACCTCACGAGAAGACAATGTGCTCCCAACACCAANGAAGAAGGATAGTCCCTTTATCTGCTACTTTTCTGAATTTCTCACAACATCAAACCACCAGTTTTGGAAGCTGTTTCCATAATGCAAACACTAGGTAATTTGCACATAATTGTGCAATCTAACCACTTTTTTTTTATAATTAATTATAATAAACAGGCAAAGTTGTTTATTTGTGTAATTACTAGATCCTTGAATTAGTTTCAGCATAACCTGTAACTCCTTATTGTATTTTAAATTGCAAGATGGTTTTAAATTCTTGTCTTTCCTATATATGTGTAAATATATGCAGATATATACACACTTATATAATAAATATGTTGTTAAATAGAAAAGATGATTAAGGAAGATATTTATGATTGCTCTTTGTTACTTTTAATTAATAGCATTCTGTCTTGGAACCTGAAGCAAACCAGATTCGTGCATCCATTTTAGACATGGCTCACTGTATAAGAACTTTCACAGAAGAAATCTCAGATTATTCCAGAAAATTAGTTGGAATTGTTCAGCATATAGAAGGAGGAGAACAAATAGTTGAAGATGGAGTTGGAATGGCCCATACTGAACATGTATGCCTTTTTTTTATTTCTCCTACATGCACAGAATATTTGCGTTTCTGTAATAATGAAGATAAGGAATTTCTTTGAAAATTAAGTGTACATTTTGTATGACAAGACTTAAAGTTCTTATATCTAACAAGTCAGAATTGAGGCTTAAATCAGCAAATAGAGGGGAACTCGTAATCTCTTAACAGTGTTTTTAGGCTACATGAAAATAGAGAGGCAGTGGGAAAAGTTGTAAAACTGCTGGTATTGAAGGGCTGTGATGCATGATTTATGTTCTCAGGTGCTGTGATACTGCTGAGGCTTTTTTAGTAAAGTGTATAGGCTTATAAATAAACTACTTGATTATAGGAGTAACTTCTTGAAGGATCTTGGTATTATACAGGAGGTCT
>WEIV01024750.1:1486-19016 GCA_013390005.1 Calyptomena viridis
TGCAAAACATTTTTCTTCACTAATTGAACAATGTCACAAAACCTATGGTTCAAAAACTGAAACCTGCTAAATATTCCCTATCATCTTAAAAGAGTATTTTTTAAAAATATTTACTTTTTTAAAATATTAGACTTCTTGATTCATATTTTATAATCTAGTGCTAAGGTTAAACATTAAGGCCATTCTTGTGTTAGGTTAGCACTCCACAAGAAAATCCTAAATTTGAAGTTCAGAAGTATCACGCTTGATTCAGAAGAATCAAACAGTATCTATTTTCCCCATCCTAAAAATAAGCATTTTAAATATTATACTACACAGAGTATTTTTCTCTCTTAGAAGTTATACATGAAATAACAAACGCCACATTTTTGTGCACAAGTTTATTCATAAAATACCTGCACCATGGCAGCAAGGTTTTGTAACTGTCTAAGTTTCTGTTTTGCAGCTATAAGCCTATTGATCTTCTGCTCAAACTCAGCATCTCCAGCAGCATCACCCAGGCTGCTTCTGTGACTAGATATGGAATCTTCACTAACTCTGTCTTCTTCCACTTCTTCATCTTCACCTTGGGGTAGATCGAGGTCTTTGTCATTCTCCCTATTATGACAGTCTAGGAGGGAGAGGAGGAAACAAAACAGTACCACAGACACATTATTCCACTTCTGAAGCCCACTGTAATTACTGGATGTTAGAAAAACACCAGCTTAATGATTATCCTTGAATATCTTGCTCATCAAACAAGGTTCTCCCAAATTCTGTGCATCCATCAGCATTTTTTGCACTAAGATGTACAATTATCAGATTTTAGAACATACCTAGAGCAGAAGACATTTTTAGGGTCCTTATATTAGCAGCAGATCGGTTGTTTATTGCACAGTCTGTATTAAGATGTCTTCCATCTCTGTTATTAGTTCCGCACTGTACATTTGAGTTGCTATTTATTTCACTCCAACTACAGATTCCTTGAGGATTTCTAGGGTAAAATCAATTACTCATGTTAACTTTTTTAGAACTGGATATATATATACATATATATGGATATAGTTTTACTTCTGCTTTTTTCTACCTAGCTTTTATAGGGATGTGTCCTGACCCTCAAAAAAAATAACCCCATGTAAAATCAGTACAGACATTTGGAATTTTCCAATATTCATCTCTCCAACAGATTATTTTTTTTAAATAATTAGAAGCAACTACAAATTACTCCCTGCTAGATCTACAACAATACAAGAGGCCTTCCAGGTCTATGTCTGTATTATAAAAGCTTGCTATGATTCATAGCTAAATGAGTATTCATTTCTGTGCAGTGAAGATCCTTGATGCATACAGTCGCCTGGTTAGACCATAGCTTTAAATACCTCTCTAAAATGAAGTTTGTTTTTATTCCAATTCCCTAGTTTGGGACTGTAACGTCCTAGTGGAATTCCATACAAATAATTCAGTGCTTAAAACCAAAGGAATTACAGACTTTTTAAGTCTCTTACAGTGATTTTCTAAATGTCAACTCTAATCTACATAAATAAGCTACCAAGGACAAGATGATTATTAAACATCTGTGTAATGTGGCTACTTCAAATTAAGAAATTTGGCAATTTATTAAAGTTATTTCTGGTTGAGTGAAATGATGTACTGCAGGTTTCCTGAAGCAACAACTCAGCTATAAAGACTTAGGATGACAAAAAATACAATGACCTAATATTTGTAACAGGCTGTGGATCCTCATGTTCGGAATCACTTTCTGACTCTTCTGTTTCTTCCTCCTCCTTAGTGTTTTCATTCACAGCATCTGTCATCATATCCGATGTTTGCTCATAGTAGTGAACTAACTCACGTAACTCATTCAACCTCTTACGGACCTCATTTAGCTTCCTGAGGAGAAAAATACAGAATATTTCATCTGCTTTGTCATATTAATTGAATCTACATAGAGTTAGGAAGTGTATATAATTTAAAGTTCTTGAAGTTTACTGCCAGTTTTCTAGCTGTAAGAACCTTCTATTTGAAGCTCTGAATTCACTTAACTGTCTTAGACCACTCACTAAATAGTCTGTAATACTAAATTAAGTACCTTAAAATATGAAAATGGTAAAGTAACACTCAAAACCACTAAAGCACACGAAAAAAAAAAAAGAACTTTTACTGAAGCTTTTCTGTTGGATTGTCATCCTCTTCACTCTCATTTTGACAAACCAGGGAATCAGGAGGATAGGGAGCAGGTGCCGGGCTATTTGATTCACCATTGACAACGGTTACTATGCCTACAGGACCAGAAGCAGCTGAAGTTGTACTTCTTTGATCAATACTCCTTTGAGGAGAACCTGAAGTAGGAAAAACTAGAGAAAAGAAATACAGCTCTGAATCTGCTTAACTGAATTACATTAAAATAACTACAGAAAATATTACCAACATACAAAATAGCACTTAGTAACTTCTTTTATCTTCTTTTTTCTTAAGTTTCATGGCATGCAATGTCAATAGTCGTGGAGTGATAAGGTACCTTTTGCAAACAAGATTTCAGTTAGTCCCTTTTAGCTTTATCAAATGTCATGAGTGGAAGCTTTCAAGCTGTGAATCTGCTCAAAGAGTTCTTTTAAGAATTTTGTTAAGGGTGAATTGCCTTTTTTTTTTTCAATTTAACATTTTGAAGTTGATAAAAAGAAAAACCCTAGAAATTTTTTCACCTCTGCTAAGCTCTTTTGTCTGTATGCTGTAAAATGTAAATTTGACAGTTTTTATTTCCAGCTATATGAAAACACATCCAAATATGTTTCCATTACATGAAGTACAAGTAGAAAAATGGGGGTACAGCAGAGTAACTATCAGATGAGTGTGTCCCCCTCCAGGTGCATGCTTCAAGTACCTCCTTTCTTAATGTCAACCACAATATGCTGTGATCACCCCTCAGAAGTTTCCAGCTACAGGACAAACCTCACCAGTACAAATGCATTTCTAGAAATAGAAAGTGAGAGCAGCAAGTAGGCCCACATTAAGGCTTTAAGGAGAGGACAGAGGTGTCTAAAGAACAGGCCACAGCTCTTGTCCTTTCAGACAGTTAAGGTCCTCTGGAATGGCCTATGATTGAAGTCTTTGCAACTAGCACAGGAGAAACTCTTTTGACAGTGGACAAGCAAACCCCATAATGCCATAGAAGAACTAATATGAAGTGCTGAGTACACAAATGCAGATGTACTGTAATAAAAATACAGTTCATATAGTACTCTCTACAAGCCCAATATGTCACACACAAGTCCTGAAGAAAAAAACCCATCATCGCATCCTCACATTAGACAACTTTGCTGTTATAAACCAAAGTGCTAGCAGATACTCACAATTGTTACTTAAGAGTTCTTAAGACAGAAACTTACACAACATTAAAAACCATTTACATTAATACTGCGCAAGCACTGCTTTATCATCCGCATTTCACTAACCAACTGCAACCCAAAAGACCCTGTTACAAATATGCATATTAAGTTGCATCCTTGAAAAAAATCAATACAGCCTGTATGTACTTACAGGAGGAGTTATTTAGATGTTGGTCACGAAGTGTATGAAGTTCTCCCAATAGTTTGTCCATTTTCTGTTTTTTACCCTGCAACATTCGCATCTTGTTAAAAAGTTGTGCCTTCTCATCTGACTGGTGTTCAGACAGTGAAGAGTTTCTGCTTTGTGAAATCTCTCTGGTAAGTGAAAGACTTTCCGCTTGCCTTCTGTTGTCTGGCACAGATTGTGTCTAAAAAGAGTAATTTCATTTTATTCAGAGTATTATGAAACAAGGTAAATAAATTCTAAGAAACAAAAAGCCCTCCTACGGGCTTGCTAGACTCAACACCAGAGTCAACACCAAATCAACATTATAAGGGGAAATACCGAAAGCACTAATGATATACCAATTATATACCGAGTTCATCATTATATTGCAATACACAAAATACTTCTCTGGACTTTCATGGAAACCTGTGAGACAAAGCATAGATCAGTCAGCTAATAACCCTCAAGAATACAAAGATGCTGATTTTTCAAGTTTGGGGGAACTCTGGTTACTTCATCAGAAAATGCACAGGAACAAGCAAGATAAACATTTAACTGCATTGTTAAAAAGAACAAGAAAAATAGATAATGGCAAAACTTATACAGTGCGGTCACAAGACTGACCTGAGAATCATGAAGTTGGTTGTGAAAGCGCTGAATTAAGTCATTCAATTCTTCATTCAGTTCTGAAGTAAGGCTTACTCCTGAAACACTACCCGTAGTCTCTGTTACAACTAGGCATACAGAAAGAGGGGAAAATGTAAATACTTTTCCACAGAGATGAAATAAAGGCTATTTGATGAAAGTGCGTGGTTTAACATCAATACACTGAACTCTAAAAATACAGTACATATTTGTAATGTTGTGTCCCTTCCACCAGCTTTACTCTTGAAAGATTTTACAAGAAAACTCAGAGCTGCTTTGTGAAGGACCATACAAAGGATTTGTTAAGCTTGCTCTGTGTTTTGCAAAAAAGATCAGAGCAAAATGAAAGCAACCACGTTGTCTAGGGCTGATAGAAACATTTTGCATGTTATAAGTAAAATTTGGAAATTATTTAATATATCTAAACTAAGAACATGTAATTTCACTTCCTTAAAATAATAAATTAACAGGACAAGCTTTCATATCAGTGCAAGTTGTAATCTTTAAAGCTGCAGAGTCTTGGGTACTTGTCCTTCCAAAACCTTCATGTGAGGAGGAATACATCTAAAAGACAGGTTTTTTTCCCTGCTTGAATGTTCACATTCAAATAGTACTAAGATGTGGAACTGGTAGTTGACAGAACCAGGTAACTCTTGCTTTTCCCCCAAATATGAACCAACAGTTCATAAGAAAAAATCAAGCACAAATATTACTTATTTTTCCCATAGATCAGGACTTCTACAGGCATAATACAGTTCCACTGTTTTCAAAGTTAAAAACACTTATTTTGCCCTAAGCTAAATTTGAATCTTAAGATTTTCTACCCTACATTTCTGGCACATAGCTCATTTTTACGTCAGTCAACACAAAGAGCAGTAAGAGACTGTTATTAAGAGTGAAATGTGAAACAAAAAAAAAACCCTACAGCCAAGAATTTTAAAAAAACACCTCCAAAAAACCACCACAAAAAACCAAAGTCCTAATTTATCATAAGCAATCCTATTTTCTAGCCATTTCATCTACCCACTCCTCCAGATGGAGCTTTTTATATTTAAGGAAAGCAGAGAAAGCAGATTTCTGGTAGCTTTCTAAAATCTCTCCACCTTATTTACAGCTTATTTCCTATAATCTACCAAATCAAGAACACCAGAACAGGAACTCATCAGAACAAGGAACCTTAAAAAGAAACTTTTTTGTCTAAGTGTAAAAATCAATGCCTTATTTCTACAAACTGAGATTTTAAATACAAAAACTACTCTCTCATATATTCTCTAATCAAGCCTAATAGCAACTCTTATGGGGAAGAGTCATGGAACATGAACACAGACTGAATCTAAACTTGCTCAGTGCAAAAATGTCATTACCTACAACTGCACACATAACTGTAGCCCATTTCAAAAGAAAACCAAATGGGAGCAGTTGGGGGGGGACCAGGATGAGTTTCCAACAAACGAAAATTCACACGTCAACAGCACACAAAACAACTGTCTCCTTTTTAAGACTGAGACCTTGAGAAAACACTTCTGCTGACAACCTTTAAGCAGATATCAAGAAGCCATCTCTGTCCCAAAGACAATTTTGAAAAACCGGGAAAATATGAAAACAAATTAGTAGAATGCTTTTAAACTGCAGGTTGTAACATAATGACAGTGCTTTATTAGCAGAAACATGCCCCCAACTTACATGCCATAGAATTTCAGAGTTCTAGTTCCATAACTGTGGTGGTGTGTTTTTAAGTTTATCTACCTCTTCCTAATGGTTTATTCCACCCTGTTCTGTAATGGTTTATTCTGTTAAAGGTATACACCCCTTATTATGTAAATTCCCTAAACTCCCCAACTCCAGCCCTTCTTCCAGTCTCTTCCCTATCACACCTCTTGTTCCAGCATCTTCCCTGTCAGTCAGTAAACCCCTCCTGGGAAAGTCCCTAATTCTCAGGAGTTCATAGGTGCACTGACCTTCCCTATCCCTCCCCTTACTCCTACTGGTTATCCATGCTTGTCCGTCCTTCCCTAGCCCTTCCCACCCCAGTCTCCCCTTGGTCCGTTCCCAGGTTACCACCCCCAGTTAAAAGTTCCTGCAGTCTATTGTTCTTGGCCTTTCTGGGTTGTTCTTCCCTGAGTTTACTAGGACTCTGTGAGTCTGCTGTCTCAGAGTCTGGAATAAACTTGGACCGAGTCACCCAGGAAGGACTCCTTGCCTCCTTTATCCACCAAAGACGTGTGAGTGGCTCATCTTTCCGGGACTAATCCTGCCCAAAGACGGACCAGGGGGTCTGTTCTTAAACGCCGCCCACACCATCCAGTTTTGGAGTGGTGTTCCCCTGATGCCAACAGCCGCTGCTGCGGGGGTGAGCTGGGCTGTAGGGAACCTCGGCAGCGTCCGGGAACACGTCACATAACTACACTTAGTCACTGCTTTAGCAACTCTCTCTTTTACTCAATAAACTAATAGTCTACCAATGGCTACTAAACTGTGAAGCAATTAGTCACCAAAAAACCACCAAAATTCCAGAAAAAGCCAACAAAAACTCAAGCTACCAACTGCCTACAGCCAGAACAATATACAAAGGGAGAAGACACACTGTATCCTCACTCTGATTCTTTTCTTCAAAGGCCTAGTACAATAATGGAGACGAGTGGCAGGTTTCTAATCTGACTGGTATTGGTGGTAGGCCAATTCTTAGTAGAAAAACTCACACCTTTAGGGTTTTACAAGTAAACCAAAGTAATCAGCTGCATGTTTTTTAAATGAAACACCATTTTACAATGCTACATTGTCGATTTTTTTCAGAAATAGAAGCCTTGCAGTAAAATTTTTTGAAAGTGCATTATAAAAAGACTTTTTTAGTGTTTATTCCAGAACTCCAGCTTTAATATCATGTTAGCATGCTGACTGAATGACTAAAGACACCATCATTCCACATACCAGAATCATCCAGGACAGCAATGGCTTGCTCTGCTTTATGCTGCAAAGCAAGAAGAGCTGCCTGTCTTCCCTGAAGAGCCTTCAACTGCTCCTGCTGTTGTAGCATCCTTTTCAATAAATCATGCTGCTTTTTCAAGTTCTCCAACTCCTCTTTCGCCTCCTGTTGAGGATCTCTGGCCTGCAAAATATAGAGGAACATTACCATAACTGCAATAACTTACTTGTTGAGTACAATTAACAGAAGTGTCAAAACAAGCAAAACTCGCACAGGAACAAACAGCCTGGTTAATGTAAAACAGTGAAAATGAAACAGCTTCACCTTTCCAGTAGTCCTTTATTTTTAAAAAACTTTAAGACATCCAACAGGGAGAAACCTGTATCACCAAGACATGCTTATCACTCCTGGGGATTTTCTTTAGAAATCCACCCAGCTGCCCTAATGTGTCCCAAAGATTAACCCAAGCATCCCTCTGTCTTTTAAATCATAAAAGAGGGCATTAACCTGTAAGACTGGTAAAGGTAAGCAAGATAAAGCATTGGTATCATGGAGTTACATAAAACACAAGATCTCAATTGATTTACTAGCCTAAAATCTCTAAATTTTCAGCACAATGTTTTAGGCAGTTACTCTTCTCTAACCTATGTGTTTAGCTTTGTATGCTGTATTTTGTATGTTGTACTTACAGCATTGATACCAGAATAAACCAGATCTACATAAACCAATTCCGAAACAAAAACATACAGAGAATCCCCTCTGTATTACGTTTTCAAACACATGTAAACAGATTTGAAAGAATGGAACCATGTTGAGCAGTTAAAATATATTAGAACTACGTTATTTTCCTCATCCTATCCTAATTAAGAGCTGGAGATTTGGATCAAAGCTTTTACTCAAGGACTGCCAGCAAATTAAGTATTTTAATGAGACACCAGTTAAGATCTTGTTCCTCTTTGAAGTTGGATTATTGTACTATGCAGATGAAATCATGGAAAAAATTGCCTCCTTTTCAATAGGAGCTAGCAAGTATTTAAGAAAGACACCACTAACATAAAAACAATCTTCCATCCACATAGTGCTGAGTTCCCAAAGTAGAAAATTCAGTCCAAATATTCAATCCAAATATCAAATGTCAGAATAGAAGCAGGAATCTTATTAACTAGTTTTGAGTACCAAGGAATGCTCAACTTTCCAGCAGAAAAAGCAAAACACATCTAGAATTCTGAACTTCTCAAAGTATCACTAAAATACACCCTGAAACTGGCACTGATCATTCCTGTTAAACTTTCATCTTTTATACAGAAAGCAAAGTAGAAACAAAATCGATCACACATTGAAATCAGCACAGGAAGGAACACGAAGAAGAAGAAGAAAAACAGTAAGTGTCTCAGTCTTGCCAACCTATTAAATAATCCAAGCTTTACCTAAAATACCAGATTTGCTTGAGTTCATTAAAATCACATAACAAATTTTTCTAACTTAGTTCTACATTTAGACTAGTAAGCTTGACAAAACATTTAAGTTTTATTTTAGGGAAAAAAAAATCCAACTTAACACTTTTTTAAATTAAATCAGAGCAAGGGACAATGCCGTAGAAAAGTTGGTAACAGGTAACAAAACAAGTTTTAGACTCCATGCCCCTTAAGTCTTCCCCCTTCCAACCAAATATTTATGTAAACAGCTATACAAAATCATTTGTGGAACAAGTTATGGCTACTATTCTCTAATTTACTTTCTCTACATGGTATTAGCTTAAATTCGCATTGGCAGACGACTGGTGCAACCATGACAACTGTCTGAAAGTCACATTTATAATATGTTTTTCCAAAGAAGGAACAACAAAACTGGAATCATAATCTAAATAAATCACAGCACCTGCTGTACAGGGTTACATCAATTTTCTGTCAATGCTAACAATTCAGAAGTTGTCAAACATCTCTATTTAAAAAAAAAAACCTTTAGGCAAAGCAGATTAATTCATTGAAAAGACAGCTGGATACAGGTAAGCAGTCCAATGGGAACATTTACTCTAATTAACAAATACACTTTAAGCAATTAGTAAGGGAGATGGAGGGACAGGAAAGACTAGCCTGTATAAATCCTATTTGAGGCTAAAATAACATTTTGAAGTATACCTTTGTAAGCAATCCATGTTCCTGGCTATTAATCCCACAGGGACAGACTTCCCTGTCATTCAGAGCAGCTCTGTCACTTTTCCCTTTTGGACTTGCTGTAACATCAATGTCTGTAACCTGTTCCTGTGAAGCTGAATTCCCTAGTTTGTCCTCAATGCACGGCCGAATGCTCAAACTAAAAGATATCTCCTTTATTAAATAGTTTAGTATGTTAGATTTTGAAAATATGCTCCAACATAGCATGCATTTTTAAGTTACAAACCTACCCATTTATCTTGTCAAATAATGAAAACTATATATCAAATAAGATCTACTGAAGAGTGAAGACACTTAGAGTGAAGTCTAAGTCATTCTTAGAATGTGCATAACAATAAGGCTCCATGTAGCAACCAATGTTATACAACCACAAGTATGTATTCTGCACATAACGTACTCAACCTACACATAAAGAGAATTTAGATGCAAAATAAAGAGCCAAACAAAAAACAAACTGCATTTTGAAAATATGAAGGAAAATGCAAGTTTACATTGTTTCTTGTAAGAAAACATACTGGTCTTGTTCTGCACTTTCCAATTTTTATTTTTCTTTTAAGTTAAAAGTGCATCTTCCACATGTATATTTCTTTACAGGGCTAGAAAGAGTTCTTATAAAGCTAAAAATAATTACAAAAGCTTCTTAATGTTTTAACTGTTTTACTTCCAAGAACATAAAATTCATCATCCATAGAACACCGACTGTACTAACTGGCCAAAAAGAGCACCTGCTCTCTAGCACTTTTCCTCATTGTAGTAGTATCAGAGGAAACGAAACTTAAGTTACTAAAATGCTTTTGTATCTACTACAAGAAATGCTTACCGTGTTAAAAAAAAAAAAAAAAGGCTGTTATACACAAGAAGGAAGATCGACTGTTTATCTCAGCACTAAATTCACAACACATTTTCTAAGAGGTGCCCATTTTTCAAAAAAATGAGAGAAACTTCTGTGCTAGGTCAATATTTCCATCATATCACTAGAAAGATGTTTGGACAATGGCCCACTAACAGCTCATTTCTAACCTTCTCCTCATGCAATACCAGAAAATTTTCCACACTAATAGAAAAAAACTTAAGAGATGAAAAATTGTATAGAAAAATGTTTCTTCCTACCTCAAAACAATGAATGCTCTGACAATGTACATATTTAAATCCTCCACTGTACTTTGAAGAAAGAATAAGGATTTTTAAAAAATCCTAATTTCTCGATTTAAGGAAAAAAATCTGCGTGTTTTGTTGTGACAGAATCATTACTTTTTTTCCCATATTAAAAAAAAATAAATCAACACGTGCGTGAACACCCCCTGTACAGAGTGCCTGGTGATTTACCATTTTTTAATTGAACTGCAGATTATGACACTATCATAACCATGACAAAACCAAAATAAAGCCTTAATTTCTAGCACCTTAATTACTAAAAGGCAGCTTACCGTGGTATCTGAAGCCTCAGACTGCACATCAATGTTTAGTGATGTGCTCTCACCTATAGAACCAGATCCCACAGCTGAATCTATAGTCCGAACATCCTCCTCCTCATTTTCTCTAGCCTGAAATATTTCATTGGCATAAATCAAAAGCTATACAAGGGGGCAGTAAAAGCGAATTATGGAAGGTACTACATACCAAAACCAACACCCCCAACAGCACCATCAAAACATCAATGCTCAACCCCTAAAAAAAATCTTACAGTACAGAAACAGATATATCATGTTCTCAAACTTACTAGTATCTTTTGCAAAAATTTCAGATAGGATTTCTCCTGCTCTTTAAGGTCATCTATAAGGTGTGATAAACGCTCAACACTGGCCGATCTTTCATTTTTCTCTACAAGATCATCCCGCATGGAGCTGGCCTTAGCAATATAGTCGCGAATTTGAACTAGTCTGCTCACAATCTGTAAAGACACTGAAGTTACTGAATGCATTCAGCTACAGCTTCAACGTATTTAATGCACAAGACATGGTGATAGCAACAGCAAAGGAGTACTTAAAGGGAGGACATCCTAGTGCTTTCAATCCTACAAGCACACTTCTGCAAGCGGCTGAAAGTCAACAGCTTTTGTAAGGATAGATTTATGCACGTGACAAGTTGCAAGGCTGCAGCACAGGGCTTCCAGTCAACATAGTCTAAAACAGAACTGAGCTCATCAACACAGGAAAATATTGAACTGCGAGAGTATTTTCGGGAACCTTATAAAAGGGAACTAACACCTAAGATGAAAATTAATACTGCTTCTGTTACCAGTAAGTGGATTTCTAAAGAACAATAGATGATTAAGCTTGGTTTCACATTTTCTTCAAGCTGCCTTTCAGACCGGTAGGAAGTTAAGTATTTCAAATAAAGATTTGTAGTTTTAAGAAACTGAGAAAAATGCACTGAAAATTGAGAGGCAATAATACTCCACAGACTTCGTAAGATGTGTAAATACCTGGCTACTATCCATGGTTTGTTCTCCCCTTCCATCTTCTTCAGGAGAGACTTGACAATTTTGCAGGAAATCCTTGCTCAGAGCACCTCCAAACAACTCTTTACATTGCACTGATACCCCACTTTCCTTTTTCTGGGAACCTGATGCAGGATCTTTGCTTTTGTTAGTATTAATCTGCAGTGACAGGAAGTTGAATGGTTTTTTGCTTTCATTAAGTTGACGTTTGTTGTTAGCAGCCGTTGCCCTGCCTTGAGAGTCACTTCCAATGCTTCTCTACATACAAATAAAAGAAAGAACAATTGCTTTGTTATTTTTATCCAATATGTTCTCAACACTGCCTAGTTTCACTGCTTGGATTTTTATTTCTGCAGTATTATTAGACTGATTTTAAAATCACCTAATTAGTCAGTAACCAGCCAAAAGTTAGCTAAAGACAGTGCTGGTGATTTTTGTCATATAGTTTTGAGAAAGCAAACCCATCCTACCAGAAAAGATGAGAAGCAAAAAGGTTCTACAGCTCCTCAGAACTTAGTTCCTCATTCTTGCCATGGCCTCCACCTTTATCATAGTGAAAGGCATCCTACTTCTCCAGGTACATTTGAGAAAACAGCAATAAAAAAATCAACATACTCCCTCGCAGGATACGATACCTAATAACTCCAGCTTTTCTTTAGAACCTTCTGAATAGCAATGTGTTGCCATAACATACATTTGAGGAGGAAGTTATGTCCAGCCCTTATATTCTAAGTCAACACAATGAATCCCATTTGAAAGAATCTTCACAACCCAAAGAATTTAGCAACAATCTTTGAAAGATGAACTAGCCTCTATTCTCAAACTGTTAGCACAAATTTATGCCTTGTTACCAAAGAATTAAATCCCTCATATTTCTCATAGTTTTGGACAAGGGAAGGATGAATTTGCCATATTCCCAAAAACGAAGTTATGGCTCAAGAATTCTCTACACTCTACTGAGGGGCAGTTTTTCAAGAACAGATTTTCAAAATAAGGCAACAAATTTTGATGTGGTAGACAAGTATGATAAGTTGGAAATACTGATCTGAGGGCACAGGAATTTGTTAACGGTTGAGAGTAATAAAGTGAAGACAGCTAACATACTCTTAAGCATAGGAAAGCCATGATCCCAAACTTTCTCATATTTTCTCAAGTTCAAAACCAGAATTTTGATTTGGCTTTCATGGTGCCTTTAAGAGGTTTTTTTACCTTAATCACTTATGAAAGGTTTCTTTACTCATCTGTCACACTATTACTAATTGTGTAGTCATATTTCAAGTGATAGCTAGTGTTCACACAAACCTGATCCAGATCACTGAAGTTTATTCTTTGTTTAAGCCTTTCTAGTTCAGCCTGCTCCGGAACAGACATCTGGGTCATGTATCGAGTGTGAGGAAAACTATGAGGAGTTCTGGTCTTCCGTCGTCCCATTCCGGGTGAGGATTCTGGAGATATATCATTAGTAAGCCTTGTTTCAGCTTCCCCACTAAGCTTTTTCTTGTTTTTTTCTGAAGATCTGTTTGCTTTCTTCTGTTGATTTCCCCAGTCCTTAAGGGGAAGGACAGAGAAGGAAAGTCGTGTTTGTTATACACAAAGGCAAAAAGTAAATTATTTCATTCAGTGAAATAGTTTACTTCAATTTTAGAAGTAAAAATGGTAAGAAATATCAAAGTAAGTTTTCCAGAGCAGAAGTCACCTTACAAAATAAAATTTTCTCCACTGCATAATTAAAAATAGCTTGTCAGGAAATTTTAGATCCATTTCATTCCAAAACACATTAAATTAATTTCAAATGAAGCTACAATGGTATTTTTCTTCTTTGCTGAGGACTCTCAGTTTAGGAGTTTAGAACTTTTTAAGTTATAGTTTTTACTTTCATGACACCTACATTGCTTTTGTGTTTAGCTACTTTATTTACCCCAAGCATTTGCCATAAATACTCTACAGACTTCACAACCTCTGAATTACACTCATTGCTTGCTTATATCTACCTCAATTTCTGTAAAACTGTACTGAGAAGGCACTGTTACCTGCCACTAACAGAATCTACCTGGTAATTCTAATGTACAGCATCAAATGGCAACAAAACCACCAGAATAACTATACCGTGTTGTTCAGCCGGTCATCGAGGCTCTCATTGCTCCAGCTAGGCAAGTCCTGATCATTCATGCCTTCTTCAAAGGGACCACCTCCTGTTGCCATGACAAGCAATCAATAAAAAGTCTAAAAAAAATAGTTAAAAAAATGAGCTCTATTAAAATCAGTTCACATAGAATATTTTGAGTATTCATAGTCTGAGATGACAACTGCATATTAATTATAAAATGCAAACACAAGGCTGTTTTAGGAAACTAAACACTTACTAAACCGTGTTACTAGAAATGTATCAATGAGAAGAACATAAAAACTGGCATTAAAATAAATAAACAAGAAATAATTGTGGGTTTGACTTTTTTAATCTGTGCTCTACAAAAACAGCTTGCCTTTTTTTTTTTNTTTTTTTTTTTTTTTTTTGGTAAGGCTCTCAATCATCCTCACTTTAAAACAAACCACACAGTGATCAGAAAGAGTGCTTTGTAATTCATAAAACCTACACTTTCAGGTCCACGCTGATGTCTACTTGATACAGTAAGTGCCTTTAGAGATCTAATATGTCAAACTTTCACATTCATTTTAACACTGATGTGATGACAGAGTGGCACACTTGATAAAACACAAGCAAAATAGACACCAGTAAAAGGATTTTTACTTTCTTTACCACATGTTATTTAAGCAGTGAATGTCATGCCATTCACATTACAATTGCTACCAAAACCAAACAAAATGATGTGGATTTCCTAGAGATTTGCTGCTGTTTTACAGTGTCATATTGTGCAGTATAAAGCAACCTAAATGTTACGATTCTCATTCTCACCTCTAGTTTTGACATTAGAAATAAAAGAAGTTGCTAAAGTTGAAAGATCAGAAACAAAGGATTCCTTTATGGTAGTAAAATTAAGATTATCCTATTCAAAACTACATCAAGTGCTGCTAGCACAATTCCAGTGCACAAAGCTACAAACTTTACCTATCAAGTACTGCAGAAGGAAAAGTCTTGCAGAGATTTACTTTTTCCAGCTAGTTTTCACTGCTGTTAGGAAATAAGCCTAGCTTTATTTTTAACTGTAAAAAAAAAAAAAAATTTAAAAAGGACCACTTATTTCTCAACATTTTACCACAACCCATCTACAATCAATTTTCACAGAGCACAGGTTATGAAATCACCTGAAACTCATGATTAAGAAGCATTTAAGAAATTTGTGGCATTTTTTAAATCAGTTCTGAAAAGAAAAACAAGTTTAAAAGCTGTAGTAGTTCATCTATCTTGCTTAGGAATAGGATCAATCAAGATCACACAGTACATCCCCCTCAGTAGGCACACTTGCACAAAGCAGTATTTCTATGCAAGCACAGACCTATTAGTAAATCATAAAGGAAACGGGATCTACCAGGTGTGCTCATTATACCATAACCACATCTCTCCTCAGCAGTATTCCAATCTAAATCAGTTAGGAGTAATTCAGCTCCTGGAGCTCCCAATCAGAATCATAACATGGGTACAACCTAGAGCCTGCTATTTTGGGACCTTCGCCCTACTGTCCCTGCACATTAATTCATATTCCCTTCATCCCAGCAGAAGTGCCCACCAGGCCATGCAATCAGAGTGTACCATCTATAAACTAGATGGTCAACAAAAAATACCAAAGTTTAAAAAACCCAGATGAGTTACCAACTGGATAAGCTCCCTGACCTGCCTAACCTTATGACTATATAAGAACTACCTGCTGGCTCAAGGCAAATAAAAGCCATGTCATCAGGAGGAGCAAAAGCCAGAAAGATCAAGTGTAAAAGCACTTTGCAACTTTCAGTTGAACTGTCAGATTTCTTTAGAAAATAAGAACACAATGCCCTTTTCATATTTTGTTTTTCACGTAGAAACACAAGCATTCTATATAAAAGTTCACAGGGAAACTCAAGCTAAAACTGACAAGCATCCAAAACAAATCCAAAATTATCAGTTAAAAAACAGCTACATTTTAAAGAACTTTCTTCAGTTACCGGTAAACTGTTCAGCTTTGTAGATGTGCAAGACCCAACTTTTCGACAGACACTACATCCTGACCTATGTCACTAAGCACAATGAGGAAGATTAGAGGCCATCTGGGTTTACAGTCCAATTCAGTAAGCTGTTTCCTCATCATCACGTTATATAATTCTACTAAAACCTTAGCAAAAGTAGTTTTATCCCTACCATCCACTGTAAAAACAAGTGACAGTATTCATCTTTACATAATACAAATAACTATAAACTCACATTTATTTCTTTTAAAAATTTCACAAAAGCTGTCCTCGCCTATCTTTGCTGTAGGAGTCTCTCATTACCTCTGAAATAAATTCACTGCCTCAGATGAAATACTCTGGACAGTCTCAAACAAGGAGACCAGGCATACGCCAACAAGCGTGCCTGATAAATACAGCTCAAAAATCACAATATCCTGATTATTTCCATGCAGATTTAAAAGTGCTCTAACAGAACAGTGGCCCTTTCAAAGAGCAAGTTTCTAAACATTCATATTACAGACTTTGATATTTTCCAATAAAGTGAGTTTATGATCTGAGAGCTCTGATGATATTTTATCCCTTTAACTCAAGTTAAAAAACAGGAGGTTCAGCCAGGTTTTTTCTTAGAGATGATACTCTTATGTGAAGCTGTGTTTTCCACCTCCACATACACATTTCATCAATTTGCATTTTTTCTTAGCTTTCATTTTACCAGCTATTTCCACAAGAAATCCACTTCTGAAAGCTTTGGTATCTTTCCAAATCTAGACGCCAAATAGATACCAATTTGGTATCTATTCCTGCACCTAGCAACCCATTGCCAATTTCAGCTTCCTCCACATTACAGAATCTGCGCAAAAGCTCTATTTGAGAATGTGCATATTGCCTTACAACAATTACCATGGAGTTCTAGGAAAAAAAAAATACTTTAAAGCATATTTTGTACAGAAAAAATTACTTAAGATAACATGTACAAAATATGCTTTGCCTATAATCCTACATGTAACAGTAATACGAAAATTGGTCAGAAGAATCACTACTAAACATGCCAGCAAAACAAAGGTATGCATTTTAAAAAGCTTCTTTTTAGCAGAGTTGTTTTTTAGATTTTTTTCCTGTAGCATTCATGTGAACCGCAAGAGCTCTTCACAGCACCTACTCTTCCATGAAGAAAATTTCTGGAAATAAATTAAACGGAAAACACTAAGTCGCAAAAAAGCCATGACAGAGCCATAGAGGCTGAAAACGGGACAGATCATTTCTATTAAGTTTAGATTTTTAAGACGTGGGTTCCTCACTAGGCATTAACTCACTAAATGCCAGCCATACAGTATCATCGCGCCGGTGCAGTCAACAGAGGAATTGCCCTCCTGCCGCACCGGTCAGCGCTCACATGAGCCTCACACTCACACACTCGGACGAGAGGCAGTGCGCCTGGCACTTCCAGCTTCCACAGCTGGAGTCTTCCCGGCACCCCGCAGGCTCTGTCCTCCCGATCTGTTTCAATCCCACGGCGGGGAGCGATCCCAGGCCCGGCGGGTCTCACCGGGGCCAACCGGCTCTTCCGAGCGAGCGATGAGGCTGCCCTGAGGCTGCGCCCGCCGAGCCGCTGCCTGAGGCGGGTGAGGCCCGCCTGGGGAGGGCGGGCGGAGATCCCGCTCCTCGCCGGCGCCAAACCCGGGCGCCGCGGGCTGGGTGTGTGGGCGGGCGCTGCTC